>MU179353.1:163422-175810 GCA_016767475.1 Suillus weaverae | reverse complement strand
TCGATCAAATATCGTCTCTGACTCTTGAGTTTTTCTCGGGTGCCGGCGCCTTAGTGATGTCAGACTTCCGTGCACTCGAGGAGCTGGTTATAGACACGCATGGTTCCGGTTCTGAACTAGCCGTCGCTCAGTCTATCGCGCAATTGCCGCCCAATTTGCGCAGTCTGCAGTTAATGGACCTGTGGTTTGACCTCGAGATGTTATCCGGCTTCAATCCTCTCGCGTGGGCCGGTCTCACAGAACTTGAGATCATGGTAGATGGACTAGATTCCTTCCCGCACTTGCTCCGCTCATGTCCCAACCTCTCGTCCTTGACGATGATTGGAATATTCACGGAGATCGAGACCTCGGAAACATTGGCGCATGGCAAGCTTCAATCCTTGCGCATATCCGGGGACTTGCACCATTCGGACTCGATCAGAGATATTGGACTGTTCAATGCCATCACGCTCCCAAATCTACGCTCGCTCGAAGTTCGCAATCTCGGACAGTGGGCTCATGAAGAATTCAAGGAGTTTATGACACGGTCAAAGTGTCCCCTCGAGACCCTGATCTTTGGCGGTGGAGTGATGACGACGGATCAGCAGCTAGCAGAATATGCTACCCTTTTTCCTTCCCTCGACTCAACTGCAGACCCTATGCGTTCCACATTTTATTTTGACCTGATCGTTATGTAGAGCGTTACTATGTAGAGAATCGTTACTATGTACATATTTCACGAAATCGCTGGAACGATAACGGGCTTACGCTATACCTTGTAGTAGTACGTTGCGAACCATGTCCGTGCACATTAATGTACATACGTGGACCATAAACTGTTCTTAGCAGGACGGATTTCTGGAATTGAAGCGCGGATGTTGACTTGCCGCGGCGCGCGTTCAACGGGTACTTCCGAAACGATACGTCGCACAAACGGTTCACCTCTGTGATTTGAAACCCGAAGTGTGTTTTTCATACTTACCGTTGGAGACTGTGGATGTTGCTCTATAAATCTAGGTCTGGCTGGGCAGATGAAACTAAGCCGGTGCCATGCCGACCTACAGCCGACGCACTTTGAATGGTCCTGCAATCATCAACGCAGGCAACTCCTGCAGAGTTTGCATCCGAAGCTTATGGACCGGTTGAAGCAGGTTCAGCGATGTTCCATCCGGCAGCTCTTCAATATTACTGCGCAAGTGAGGCGCCGGATGGTGGTAATTCTAGTACAAGTCATGAATGCGCTACGATCGATATACGTCCAAGTTCGCGACTCACTGGTATCAATCCCTTGGACATGACCAGTCTCAAATGATCCCAGTTTGTGGCCGCAAATCAATTTGTTTCGCTTTTACAGCTGTTTTGTAGGTTCGCGGAGAGCAAGTTGGATGGTGTCAGTAATGTCTCACTTTAACTGCGATTTTGTAGCTGCATCCTTTACTGCCATAATATACGACTGGGGTAAGCAAGATGATAGTACTTATCGCATGCATTGCTGATGTCCCCGAGGTGTTCTCTGGCACTGACGTTCGGACAAGAGGTAGGCTGATTTCGACGCCCTGACACCCATCTCACTGAAAATGGTTGTACAGATCGAACTGGCATGGGTGAGCAACGTCCCGATCAGAGGGATAATCAGATAATAAAGTTAATTCGGGGCAGAGGAAACACTGGTCTCTGATAACTATGTTATATCTAAGTGTAAGTTATCTTATAAGCGTTAGTTGGCAAGTTGTGCTGGAATAATATCCCTGTGTATGTGTGTGAGACTGACAAGTTGGCCCGGTACTAATCACCATCTTTTGCGATCAGCGTCACCATGCTGTGTATGTTTCATAAATATGATACTAGGACTCTTTTGACTGGGAGTATGCAGGGACTCTCCCGTCAATCTCACTGACAGATACAGTGAGTATTCTGCAGCAATCACTAGTACCATTTCCCTCCAACTAAATATACTTCTACACAGAGGTGAGTGAAAGTTTCGACCAGCTTGTTACTTTAACAAGTATAACGACTCCATCCACAGCTGTAGGTTTTTTGGAAGCATCGAAGCTCGTTGCTAAGTCACTCACTGTTTCTCAGGCACTATCCTTTACTACTTCCAAAGCGGGACATCTGTGGTCGTAAATGCCATGCTGGGCGGTGAGCTACTCAACTACATTAACGATTAGCGATATTGACTTGAATGAAATATCATCTAGTCATCATGATCACCCGGTTGTACGCCATGTATCAGCGGTCCAGAAAGATGCTCGTCTTTCTCGTTGTATTCTTCTTTGCTGTCAACATCACATGCGCAGTGATTGCCGCGAGCAGCCGTGTTTCAGGGGGTAAGCTTTATGAATGACTTAAGTTAAGCACAACAGTCTCATCAAACACCAGTGGAGACCGTTCTCTCCGGAACCTATCAGTGCGGTTTTACTGGAGGCAATCAACGTCTGATAACCGACACATGGATTCTAACTACTGCATGGGAGGTTGTCTTGCAGTCTGGATCGTTGCAAAATACCTCCGTGAACTGCAACAGCCATCGGCAAGATCGACCCTCGGGAGCTATTTCAGGGTGTCAATTGAAACACATGTATTCTACTTTGCAGCGTGAGCTCATGATCACAATGTCATTTTCTTTTCCCACTGAAGTTTTGCGCGTACCAGATATGCTACTGTTACTTGCTTGAACCTGGGTAGTCTCTCTCCAAACATTGAGGTACGCTATCCGTGGCTGACATCTACATCTGACCATTCCTCATCATTTCTACAGAATTCATCTTCCTTGGGAGTCGACATCTATAATGGTATTCTTCAAATTGCCCAGGCCGTGCAGATGTTTGTACTAGGACCACGCCTTATCCTTAGTGTTCGAGAATGTCACGCCAAGGCGAACTCAGACGAAGGAATTGATATGAGCACGATTGCTTTCCAGGAACTCTGACACAAGTCGACTGGCTCATCTTTGTAACGAGGAAACACTGCAGGTTATCAGGCACTCTGCAGAGAACATGATCCATTGGAGTTTCGCCGTGTTATCCATTTGGTGTTTCGTAATACTAGTAGAGAACCATCATAGTTTGGGCAATATTACGTTACATTAGAATGATGTATACTGCATGTGGGTTACGAATTTATCGACATCGCCCGCGGGCCGCGACACTTCGACTAGTGTCCGTCAATGAGACAAGCTATTGACAGATGCGGATGATAACGAGTCTACGCAACATCACGGTGCAGACTGGTGTGGTCCTCGAAGTCATTCGGTGTCTGAAGCCGAGGCCTATCTCTTATCTATAAGTGTTTTGAAATTGTGTTAAAATTACACTCCCGTTTACATAACTACTGTTATCGAGAATTGGCAAGAATACCTCGGTCCTATTTTCCAGTCTACGCGCGAAATTACAGCTTTGAGACCACAATTCATTCTTTTCGGTGCTTTTGGTAGTAGTGAATAAGACCAGTAGTCTGCAGGCCGCTTTTGCCTCAGCTAAAAAGCGAAGCATGGTGAAAAAATAACGCACCGAACTGTCATGGCCAGTTACATCAGACGGGTGGTTCAGTTGCGATAAAATATTCTTCGCAAGAACTTTTCCAAGTTCGACACCCATTTGATCTACAAAAACCATCAGCGAACGAGAAACCGAGAACCACGCGCAATCCTACCGAAAGAATTGATGCCCCAGATGACACCCTGGGTGAAGATCTTGTGCTCATACAACGCGATGAGCGCACCGAGGGTTCTTGGGGTCATCAGCGGGAACAAGATGCTGTTGCTGGGCCGGTTTCCCTCAAACACCTTGCTTTTCACGAGCGCCTCGCTTGCACCACTGCCAAGTTCCTTGCGCACCTCCTCCTCTGTCTTACCAAAAGCAAGCGCTTCAGGCTGGGCGAAATAGTTGGAGAGTAAAATTCGGTGATGCTTGGAATTGGCGATGGGGTTGTGACTTGTGGCAGGAGCAATGAAATCTGCGGGAATGAGTTTCGTGCCCTGGTGCACTAGCTGATAGAACGAATGTTGTCCGTTAGTGCCCGCAGCACCCCAGATGATAGGCTGCGTGCGAGATCATGTCAGTTTCTGCCGTGTAAATGGGTCTATTGTACCTACCCCTGTCTGGTAGTTAACACGTTGACCACCCTTGGTAACGAACTTTCCGTTAGACTCCATATCTCCTTGCTGGAAGTAATCAGCAAATTTGTGGAGGTACTGGTCGTATGGTAAGAGTGCATGAGTCTGAGCACCATAGAAGTCGTTGTACCAGACGCCGATAACAGCCATGAGCACGGGAAGGTTTTTCTCGAGGGGAGCCTCTTTGAAATGCTTGTCCATACCATGAGCACCCTTCAGGAGCTGCTCGAAGTTATCATAGCCAATATAGATGGCAATCGACAAGCCTATGGCACTCCATAAGCTGTAGCGCCCACCAACCCAGTCCCAGAAGGCGAACATGTTTGCTTTGTCAATGCCAAACGCAGTGACAGCCTTTGTGTTCGTGCTGAGTGCGACGAAGTGCTTTGCAACGTGGGCCTTGTCCTTGGCTGCCGCCAAGAACCAATCGCGAGCGGATTCGGCATTGGTGATAGTCTCCTGGGTGGTAAAAGTTTTGGAAGCAATGATGAAGAGGGTGCGTTCGGGGTCACAGAGTCTGAGAGTCTCAGCGATGTGGGTACCGTCAATGTTAGAGACGAAGAGGGCAGTCAGGTCGCGTTTCGCGTAAGGCTTGAGTCCCTCAGTGACCATAACTGGTCCGAGATCAGAACCACCAATACCGATGTTGACAATCGTGTTGATTGTCTTGCCAGTGTAGCCCTTCCATGAGCCACTCCGGATTGCTTCGGAGAACTCCTTCATGTGCGCGAGTACGCCGGCGACCTCGTCAACACCAGCCTCCTGGATTTTGAAATCATCGAAGTTGCGGAGAGCAACATGAAGGACGGAGCGATCTTCTGATGTATTAATATGCTCGCCAGCAAACATTTTGTCGCGGTAGGTCTCAAGCTCTGCCTCGCGAGCAAGAGATAGGAGCGTATCTAAGATGGGTTGGGTAATGAGGTGTTTAGAGTAATCGAGCAAGAATGTCGTGTTCTTGTCGGTTTGATCTACATACTCCTGGGAGAACTTCGAGAAACGGTTGGGATCCTGAGCGAAAAGATCCTTCAGGATGAGCCTGGCATGTTGTGCATCATACGTCTGTTGGAGCTTCTTCCAGGCACTGTACTCTGATTGCAGGATCACGGGTGAGGGGGACGCGAGATAAGATGAAGTGCTGATGGACATACCTGAAGCTAGTCTTCCGCTCATGATGATGGTGGATTAGGAGGAAAGTATGTCACAGATCTTGCTTAATCTTTCACATATAACGCCACTTTATATACGTCAGTTCAAGTTGCCCCCATCGCATCGCAGCCGTGGGAGCTTCTCGGAACCGCCGCGTTCTCATTGGCAGATCGCGCAGAACCATAAACGTGCTTACAGACCACTCACAGACTGTTGGAAATGAGAGAAAATCCAGCCCTTTTCTCGCTCACCAGTGCAAGCTAGTGAGATGCTGTGTCTTTTGTTGCTAGGATGATTCTAACAAGCGTCCCCCGGCTTACACGCTCGTATATGAGCCACCTCGTGGTAGCCACGGCACTGAGAACCTTTCGGGAGAGTGAAAAGACATCGACCATGTTGGAGCCGCGCAGCGATACATGGGGGTCAATGTTGTTGGATGTTTGGAGAGTTCGGGTCATCCGATTCTTAATTTTACGTATGTCGCTGATGTTTCTCTCCGATAACCTGCATAATGGCCAACCAACGACAGGAAGAATACTTCGTGGACGGTGGGAAAATTAACCGTTTGATGCTGAGCGCTGAGCGCCGACTCGAGTTCCAACAGTGAGGCTTCTCCATGATTGGCCAGTCATATCAGCATTTGAATAGGTGTGGGGAAATCGACGTGCTTTAGTTGGCTTTAGTAGGCTAAATCATCTCTCAGATCTCAAGATCTATCATCTGACCTCTTACGAAGCGGACAGCCAGGAACTCGTGTCCTGTAGTAATCCCGCGACCCTGCGTTACTACCGCAAACATTCCAGGTTCCGGAACGTCAAACTGAAACCCACCAACCAACTGGAGCCAACTGGTTGCACTCTGTTACACCCTGACTGTGATCATAAAAGGATCATAACACTTGTTGCAGCCTGCGAGTCAATGCCAACCAGAATCTAGAAATGGTTCCTCATCCTTTCGTCTCTGGTTCACGCCATCTTAGCCTCCAGCATTGGTCGATGTTGGTGCGAGGTAAGCTCAAGAATGTACTAATTTCCGAAGCAGCAGCCTGCAAAAGAATCTGTGTTCTGTCGCTTTACGGGTCTTTCTAATGTGATCCTCACGAATAAAGAGAATTGGAGAGACAATCCTCTATTATGAGAGAAGCCTTCAGATTTGTTCTTCCCATCGATCTATTTGCCTCTTTTGCCCGCAATTTATTGCAGGTTATCGAGTCATCGGACGATCTTTACCGCCTGTCGGTCTGCCCTTGCGCAGCGCTTCGCATTGGACGCCATTAGACCGTCGATTATTCGGCATAGCTTTAATTACACTCATACAGGATCACAATTTGTCGCTGATTATAATCGGATGATGCATGACATCGGAGAACCCCTGTGCCTCGTTGCGCCTTTCCTCGAGCGGATCTTCCCAAGGCGGAAGATGATCAGACGGATGGACCGTCTATATGAGGGGTCCAACAACAACCTCGATGCAAAGTGCTCGAAACCAGGCGAAGGTATCATGACCATGCTGAAACACCCAGAACTATCTGGAAACAACTTCTCGATAATGGCAGCGCTATTTTTAGCCGGGCATGTATGCGACCAGCCCAGTACATCTGTGCTACTAATAGCGCATTTTGAGACTGGACACGACGTCAGGTGCAATGTGTTCGTCGGTATACTACTTGGCTATTGTTCCGCACGCTCAGGACAGTAAGTGTTGCAGGTCCTCGGGGCCGACGCTGAACCTTGGATTCCATGAAAGTTCATTCCCATCCGTTTATACGAGCGACCATCCGCATTTACCACTCATGGGCTTATACCATCCGGTGCATACACCCGTTGGCGCTCTCCTGGGGGAGTGTCGCATCCCTGCCATACACTACTCGTTTGCATCATCTATCAATCGGTGCGCGCCAGTCTCACTGAAGCCTAGTCCTAGAATTTTATCATCCAGTATGGTACCGCACAATGTTAAGCATATGCACGGGGAAAGTGTAGACAGAGTATCCGTAAGATCGCGCATGTTGACGAAGGGCTTTGTGTCAGTTACTAAACCCATCTATGGGAGTCGCCCATAGGTCCTCGAACAGGAATAATGAACCAAATAATTTGTATTAACTTGTGGCGGGTGTAAGGTTGAGCAGTAACAAAATTGTGCGCAAAAAAATACAAGATTCACTGTTAGCAAGAGTGTTATCCCCATGCCGCTGTCGTACTAAACAGTATGCACTCGTATCAACGCGCTGTGCACGCAAATTATGGAGAAACTGACCTATAGTTGACTATCAGATGTCCTTCTGTAGCGAATGACTTCAACAGCCATCAGGAGATGTTCTGCGACAAGAGCTAGGTACATTACCTTGTACAAATTCGACACTGTGTCGTCAGGAGCGGGAGAAAATGCCAGATTGATATATGTGAACTAGGACGAGTCAGCTCAATATTAGAGACAAGGCATCAATTCTAACCAATGGATCTCCGGCTTTCCAGGCAAGCTCCTTCCTCAAAAACTGTATGACTGCCTGGAAACGGTTGGAGGCAGTGATCTTATAAAAGTTCTGCCTCATGATCGGTGCATTACCGACTGCCTTGAAGCGAACCACCACTGCATATTGGATTTACTGATATAGGGCTCATCTAACACGAATGCTGTAGCGCTAACCTTTGGATGGATCCTTCTTCTTGTAAGTGTCCAATGCTTGGAGAGCTTCGGTTGCACTCTCGGACACGTCACCTGGTGTCCAGGGAAGGGCAGCTTGCCTACCAGAGTCGTCGGGGCTTCCTGAAGCCATCGCGATGTACGCGCGAAGAGAGCCGAACGTTCAGATGATGAAGTTCCAACTTGGAAGCTTTATTACATAACGCTTTCCAATTCCAAGGTGCCCGCAAAAGGCAACTCTATCAGTCTTCACCATGTATACTGAACGTCATCGACAAGTTGTTTGACGAAATCAGTTCAGCCTCGGCGACGGGGAATTCCTCCTGTTGACGGGCGTGTTCAGCAAGATCTCCAACAGAACTCCATACCTTCTTTCTTCACACATAGTCGCTGCACAGTGTACGCTGAGGGCGGAGGCAGCTCCTTTCGTGCCTCGCATGCAGCGTCCCAAAGATGATGTAGAGCTTCGTCAGGTCGAGAAGGAGAACTTGGAGCCGATTCCCCAGGAGGCCGAGGCGGTCACATCACTTGCACCCCTTGACCTTGTACCAGACGAATCCCTTCGCTCCAACGGGCCAACGGAAGAGCAAGATTGGGCAGCTCGCATGATCCAGTATGCATATCGCTGTCACGTTTGGCATCGTTGAGGCTCTGTGGTAGATGCAGAAATCGATGCGATATTCATGACATGTCTCAAGGAGATGCAGTCCTCTGAATGGCGTCCAAACTATTACCAACTTCTTTTCCTTGGACCGTTGCCCCACCTTCTGGCGTGTCTGGAACAAGGCATTGCTCTAACTCACGCTGCCAAAGTGACGACGAAAGACCTCAACGAGGTGTCTCATGAAAAGCTTGAAGAGTTGGGCAGGCAGAGAAGCGAGATCACGTCAGTCAAAATTTACTCGGCATCATATGATACAATGATTAACGTTGCAGTCTTGTTTACATATCATTCCATAGATAACAATCATCGAGAACATATAGACATAAAACATATAGACATACAATGGACTAGCGTGAGCGTAAGCTTCTAAAGCACTATCTCGGAGATGTTACATTCCGAATCCTGCAAATAGTAAACACAAGAGCGACGTGAAAGAAAATTATCAGTGCGCGATAACAAGACATCATGACATCCAGTACATAAAATTGAGAGTTTCAGATCCGTGACCCTGCAGCTTCAATGAGATGTTCCTGTGTCCGCAGGTCGGCGTTTGAACACAACAATCATCGAAAGTCAGCATACCTTCGCAATTTTTCTGCCCTTTGGATAACACGTCGAGGCAAGACCGTAGACCTTTCAAACACCACTACCGTTCGAGCCAAGCGAGGAGATACCGATCCCAGAATAACTTGAATATATGCTCAAACGCGTTGCTCCATGGTGTCTGAGTTCGCGAGAGATGGACAGCCCAATTTTGGCATGCATATTTGAGAGCATCGGAGGTTGATTGACTTCGCTCCTGTGCTTCGGTGGCGAAAATCGTGAACGCGGTCATAGCATGGATGACGTCAATGTCTGGACGATCTTGTAGGAATGCAGAGGTGGAATGATCCTGGGGCCTTAACGCCAGGAACGCCGGAAACATCAAGAAATCTGGTAAGCTCTTAAACTCCTGGATTGCTTGAAAAGCTGGTGGGAAATCCAGTTCTGGGATGATTGCGCACTCGCTGATTGTTTCCAATGTGTTCGAGAAGTCTTCTCTTGTCAACCAGACAGACGCCGCAGGAGTCAACTGCCATGCTTGCCCATGGGAGCTCTGGAGCCAATCTCGGCCGCTCTGGGTCTGGAGCCACTCTCGTCCACCCTTAGTCTGGAGCCACTCTCGTCCGCTCGGGGTCAGCAGCCACTCTTGGCCACTTTTGACCCGCAGCCATTCTCGGCCACTTTTAGTCTGCAGCCCGCTCGGGGTCTGCAGCCATTCCTGCCCACCTGGAGTGTGCAGCCATTCTCGCCCCCCCGGTGTCAGGATCCACTCGTCCGCGCTCTGGGTCAGTAACCACTCTCGCCCACTCTGGGTCAGCAGCCACTCTCTCCCGTACCAGGTGTGCAGCCAGTCTTCCCCATGGGTGTGCAGCCATGCATGCCCCTGCTGGGTGTGCAGCCATGCATACCCGAGCGGAGTCCGCAGTACATTCGGAATCTGCAGCCAGTCGTCCACACTCTGTGCATGTAGCCAGTCTTGTCCTATCGGGGTCTGCAGCCAGTCTCTCCCGCCCTCGGTCTGCAACCATTCTCGCCCGCCCTCGGTCTTCAGCCACTCTCTTCCGCCTTCGGTCTGTGACCATTGTCGCCCACCCTCGGTCTGCAGCCACCTTCGCCCGTCCTCGGTCTGCAGCCACTCTCGCCCGCCCTCGGTCTGCAGCCACTCTCGCCCGCCCTCGGTCAGCCACTCTCGCCCGTGCCCAGTCTGCAGCCACTCCCGCCCTCTCAGAGTCATGAGCCACCTTCGCCCGTCCTCGGTCTCCACCCGCCTTCGCCCGTCCTCGTTCTGCAACCACTCTCGCCATCCCAGAGTCATGAACCACCTGCGCCCTTCGTTGGTCTGCAGCCACTTTCGCACACTCTCGGTCTTCAGCCACTCTCGCCCATGCCCGGTCTGCAGCCACTCTCGCCCGTGCCCGGTCTGCAGCCACACTTCCCCGTCCTCGGTCTGCAACCATTCTCGCCCGCCCTTGGTCATCAGCCACGCTTGTCCAGTCGAGGTCTGGAGCCACTCTTCCCCGCGTCGGCTCTGCAGCCACTCTTCTCCAGTTTGGGTCTGGAGCCATTCCCCCCCGGTCTGGGTCCGCAACCATTCTCGCCCGCCCGGTGTCTCCAGCCAGCCTTGCCCGATGATGGTCTCTAGTGAGTCTTGTCCGCTCCAAGTCTCCAATGACATGGGCTCGCCAGAGTCTCCAGCGAATTGTCGCCGTCTTTGTGTCCACTGCCATCCTGGCCTGCTCTGCAGCCACCCTCGCCCACTCTCGGTCTGCAACCAAGTGTGTCCCGTGTGGGTCTGCAGCCAATGCCCCCCGCACCGGGTCTGCAGCCAGTCTTCGCCCTTCTGGGTCTGTAAATAGTCTTCCCCACCTTGGGTCTGCAGCCATGCACGTCCGTCCAAAGTCTCTAGCCAGGACCGCAAACCCGGCCCGCGAGCTCCTCGGAGCCATAATAGACCCGTAAGAACACGCAGTGGCTCTGGTGGCTCGACGATGAAGGCTAATGATTGTTGCAAGCTCTTGGGGTCATCGTTTTGCATAGCTTGGTTGTGCTCTTTTAATTCTGAGAGCGCATCGAGGAGGTCTGTGCTTTTTGGAAGGTCTTGGATCATCAAGCGGAAAGAGGAATGAGCGAGTACGGAATGTGGTGCTGTAATGGGTTGTAATCCGGGGAGGGTGCAGTTTGAGAAGTCTGAAACATAGTCTCGAATGGACGAGTGGTAGATATTCACAGGCTTGCTGCTGTCGGCGGAAATGTCCATGAAAGACCGTAGCTGTACCAGTACGGTTGCGATATCACTGCCTTGGCCAGCGCCAAGGAGTTTCGAAATCTGTGAGATCGGCAGAGGGTCTGCAAGGGCAGCAACGATGGACAAGTGCTGGTATGCCCGGTTGGGGTCCGAACAGGTGGCGAGGATGCAGTTGTATAACTTATACACTTCCGTTCCAGGTAGCAGTTCATTGGTTAGCTCGAGCATGAGCTCAAGGCGGTCCCGGGGGTCATTGTATCCGTCATCGACAAATTTCATCATTGTGGATGCCACGATGAAACGTCTGCCAGCTCGGTTCGCCAAGCGCGCAAGTCTATCTACGGTGGGCTGCGGGAAATCAGGATGGCGACTACACAACTCTGAGAAGGAATGCTTCAAGAAGACATGGATGTCATTGTCAACATCTTCGCCGTCTAACGAGATGGTGCCAGCAATGCCCTCCCCAGAAGTGTTCACCGGTATCTCGCACACCAGTGTGCGCATCTCTTCTTTCTGAAGGGCTTTACGGATATGCTCTTCTGAGCGACTCGTGAGCAGAATGTGGACCACGGGAAGTTCAGGATCACGAAGCGCTTGGCCGAGGAGGGAGATGAGATCGGCGACGGTTTCGGGCTTGCATTCATCGAGGGCATCGACAACAAACACCGGAGGCGGACACTCACGCAGCCTGGATTCCAGGTGCCAAAGAGGCCGGCGAAATAACGCCTTCATCTGTTCCCGAAGAGACATGCTGGCGTTCAGAACCGCAGGATTCTCGCGGATAGCTCTGTTCACGTCCTTCTGGACGCTGGGAAAATTGCTCGCAAGCTGGTAAGCAAGCGTCGCAAAGAAATGGCCGGTCGTGCTGCGGTTCGTGTGCTTGCGGGAGAAAAAGAATGTCCCCGCAAGCCTATACTGCGTTTAGGGCAGAGAGTGTAGCATACGCTTAACAAACTTGCCTTTTTTCGGCGATCATCTTCTTTTCAGACTGTAAGTATGGGAAATCATTAATCAGGTTATAAGCCACCGTGCTTACACGGGCGCATTT
>MU179353.1:124074-162579 GCA_016767475.1 Suillus weaverae | reverse complement strand
GTTGGTACGACCGCCGAGGAGTTATCATTTCCGAAGACTATGACATCCTCGACAATCTTGACATCCTCGTCAATGTAATCCTTCAGCTCACGACACATATGACTATCTATCAGCTCGGACACGACAGGTCGGCTCGCTTGCTTGAAGGACATTCGTACTACCAGTTCGAGTATCCCTCCTTCCTAGTCAGCATGGGTGCAGCTGGTGATACGCGTCTGTGGAAGACCAAGGGTCCCCCCATATGGTCTTCTTTGTCTTTACTAGGTCGCGGTACGGCCACGTGGCGAGCCGTAGTGCCTGAGAACAACCCAAAGAAGAAGGAAGTTGTTGTTATCTTGAAAACTCTATGGAGGTCGCAAACTCGGGACAGCGAATCCAACGTTTATGAGCGTATCAAGTCACCTTTACCAGGCGTCGCTGAACTCGGTCTTGGGGATGATGTCCGTATTCCTCTAGCAAGGGAGACCCACGGTCGTGTCACGGTCGGCACCCTTCGTTCTCTCATTCTCAATGACGACGCTGGCGTTCTCGATGATCCCGTCCTCCATCGTCTCGTGCTGAACACTGTGGGACTCCCTTTGTGGGATGCCGACACAACGAAAGATTCATTTTAGGGTCTCTCGCTGCACTCAAAGGTTCAGCATCATTCACTTAGCGCGCTGATCACCTTCCTGAATCATTACGTTTTCAGGACATCAAGGACTCGCGGAGCAAGGCATTCTTCATCGAGACATGAGTCCAGGCAATATCTTTGTCGGTGGTCCGGGTTGTGCTGAAGGTTGGGAGGGGTTTGTCGCAGATCTCGAACTTGCTTCGGTGACACATCCAGAGACTGAACCCGTAGTCTCATTGCATCCGCTCTCCCCCTCCGCAGGCCAGTTGAACACTAGAGGCGTCTTTCTGGAGGCAACCGTCCCGTCGAGCTCAAAGGCTCCTGGCGCAGAGATCACAGTACGTCTACTTTGCAACTTGCCTGCTTCCACTAAACATTATCTTCAGGGTACTGCCCTGTTCATGGCAGATGAACTTCTATCCCTGATGCTTCTCCCGGACCAGTCCAAGAAGAAAATTCGACCGGCCCAAATCAAACGCGAGGTACACCATGACCTGGAGTCTTTCATTCTTGTCCTGTTCTATTCGGTCATGAAACGTGGTCTGGAGCGCCGACTCTGGCACAAAAATCCAGTCAATGAATTTCAGATCAAAGAACTTTACCGTAATTTGTTCGGTGGCCATACCATTCGGCTCATTCGACAAGGACGGCGCTACTTTCTCGATCCAGGCACACCCCCTGTGTATCTTTTAGATGTCCTGGACTCGCCAATGGAACACCTACTTTATGGCTGTTGGATGCTTTTGAAAAGGCAGCAACCCCTCAACTTTCCTATGAATGAACGTAGAGTGGCAGTTAATCAGAGGATGAAATGGGTGAGAGCCTCGGAGGAACCGAAGGTAATCACTTATGCACAGTTGTACGATGTCTATGCCCTAGCGATGGAAGCTAACTAGGATGATCAATGTATTGTGTACTTTGACTTTGTCGTCAAATAATAGAGGCCTTGTATGTCCATGCGCTATTATGGTGCAACTTTGCAATCTGGATGTGCGAACTTTAGAGGGCATGTAAGGTGCATGGGTAGAATCTACGGTAGACTCGCGTAGAAAATTGGTAGACTCCGTTCCGATAACTCTGCGGAATCTATACCACAGTCCACCCGAGTCTACGCGTCAGGATATGGCAACACGACCGCAAGAGATGACGCACACGAAAACCGTATCTGCAGTCTGCAAGTTGAGACCCAAACCACCAGCTCGTGTTGACAGGATGAAGACTTTAATCTCCGAATCCTTTGCATTGAACTGTTGTACATGCAGGGCACGCTCCTCCGTCTTCGTGCCACCGTCAAGACGGAGATACTTCCAGCTCATCATCTTCAAGAAATCTTCCATGATATCCATGACTTTCGTCATTCGGAAGAAATAAGGACCTGGAAGAGACAATGCTCAGTACAGCTCGGGCAATCATAGAAAGCGACGCACCCTGTGACCTGTTGAGAAGAACTTGGCAAGGATACGCGACAAGAGCTCGAGTTTGCCAGCCGACCTGACCAATTTATCATCGATGAGGCCGGTAGAATTGACCTTGTCCTCGACGCTCTCGAACAAGAACGGATGTTGACAGATATTGCGCAGCTGCATGAGCTCATTGCTCAGACCTTTCACACCTCCAGATTTGCTAACAAGCCAAAGATCAGTGCTACGCCCCGCCCAAAGCAAGATAAAACGTACCCCTTGGCATCCTTCCCATTGGCGATCATCTTGTGCTTCTTCATTTGCCTATACAGTTGACTCTGCAGGGCGCTCATACGGACTTTGATCACCCTCCCCACCTTATCCAAAAGTTCGCTCTCCACGTCTTTCTTCAACCTTCTCAACGAGAATGGCCGCAACACGTTATGCAACCGCCGGATGATGAGCAAAGCCTCTTCTTCGTTCAACTCGATCTTGTCCCCTGTACCCGAGTTGGCAAATGGCGGGTTGAACCACTCGTCAAATGACTTCACGGAGTTGAAGATCTCGGGGAGAACGAAGCTCAGGAAGGCCCAAAGTTCAGGAAGGTTGTTCTGAAGGGGGGATATCAGTGAGGATGAGGCGGTAGCGAGAGTAGTAGTATTACGTGAGCGTCTGCGCAAGCGTCGACTGGGTATTCTTCATACGATGACCCTCATCTAATACCGAGCATGAACAACCAAGAACCGACGAAATGCTCAACCTACTCACCGATGATCATATGCACCCATTTGAGTTTGCTGAGGATCAGTCGGTCCTTGATGATATACTCATATGTAGTGAGCAGAACCTGGAACTGGCCCATCCGCAGGTCACCTTGGAGGTTGCGACGTCGCGCAGGGTTGCCCTTATACGAGATCATTTTCACCGTCGGCGCCCACTTTGCGAATTCGCCGGACCAGTTCGTCATTGTTGATAGAGGCACGATGGCGAGATAAGGGCCGCGTTGTCTCTTGACCTCGACGAGGAAGGTGTCCGGTGAGATGATTTGGATGGTTTTACCGAGACCCTACGCTTGTGTGAGATGCAATATAAAGAACCAAAATGTCGCTGCTCACCATCTCGTCTGCAAGGATACCATTGAGCTTGTTGTTGTAAAGACTAACCATCCCTTGAGCTGCTTGAGCTGACCCCCGATAAGAATGCTAGGCTGCTTCATGACCTTCTCCGAAATGCGATGTGCAACTGCATAATAGTCCACCTTTCCCTTGTCGTCCTGGGCATCAGCACTGACCTGGCACCAAAAGTGGCCTCGTTTGCGGGGCCTTCTTCTTGGTCAAAGTTCGGATCCAAGGGGCCAGACTCATTCTGTTGCGCCACGACAGCCTGCGCAAGCGAATCGAGATAGGCGTCCGTCTGCCGCAGCAAATGGGCGATGCGCGTATCCTTTGCTGTATCAATAAGCTTCATATACGCCTCCTCATCATCCGCCTTGAGTGCCTTCAAACGCTCCTTCGATATCCTCTCAATACGCTTCTGCTCCTCTTTCTCACTGAACGCATGGAACGACAACACGGCACGCCCAAGCTTCGCGACCCGGTCTTGTGCAGAACGGTTCACAGCGATGATGTCCCGTCCGTGTTGACGACAGATGACGCCGAGCTGCTCGACGTGCTTGTGTTTTGCACGCCTCTCGCAATCGATACGTTGCTTGCGTTCCGCCTGCTCGGTCATGCGTGCATATCTGAGCGTGGGCTTGCGGGTCCGTCTAAAGTCCACGCGGTTGAGTGGGTGCAGGGTGCCTTGGATCAGGCGCTCTGCAACACTTGCACGCATAGCGCGTTGCTTCTCGAGCACCTTGAGTGACTTGAGCTCGATCATTGCACGTAGCTTCCCGTGTGGGGATAGCGCTGAGAGTTGCTGGTTGTCGTTGGCGGGCTCTTGCTTGTGCGAGCCGAGGATGACGTCCGCCAGAGAATCAAAGTTGCCCTCGCCGATGGTGGCTGGAATCTCCTCGAGCTCTTTCATGCGCTGCTGGACGCGTGCTTGTATGAAGCGATCGCGCTCATTGATGATCTGGTGCACATCGAGGCCTACGGGCATTATGGAAGGGATGAGGAGGCGCTGAAGGCGCGTTGCGACCATAGTTGGGTCGACATTGGCTGGGTGCTCGAGGTGGGAGAAGGGAAGCTTGAATGCATTGTAAAAGTAGACGCCCGAGTTGACAACTTCTTCGAGGAAACGACCTTTGGGAAGATCAGCAGGGTCGATGGGAGGACCATGCTCTTCTTCTTTTATGACTTCAATTGGCGCAGGTGTTGCGGTGGGTGGGGGCGGGGAAATGCGGCCTTTCTGTATTTCAGCAGCGCTATCGACTATACGGGGGCGCGTCTGGGGCCTGGAGAAGCTTCTCGAGATCTGGGACTGCAGTGTTGGGAACGCGAATATCGTGACGAGACTCGGTGCGCTGATATGTAGCCTATGAGGTAATACTTCGGAAATTCCTAATTAACTTTCAATGCAAGATCAATAATGCTCAGGCATCATGACAAGGACAAATAGAGGAAAGGACAGTGGCAGTCGAGATGTGTCAATCAACACCTCGCGGGATTCATGTAGATTGATGTCGACTCTAAATCGGCCTGAGCTTGAAGACAACAGGTCATGCGTGCGGGCCACAGGAGCTACTTTGTTGTTCAAATCATAATGATATGCTTGATCGTCCCACAGTGCTGGATAACGACGAGAGAAGTGCTGTTCGCCGCCGCTTTCCTTTGCGGTCGCGGCCGGTCTTCTTGATCTGGTGGAGAATTTGAGAGAACTACTCATTCAAATTGTTTAACACTACAGTCATTCCAACATTGAACTTGGAGACTCTACCGTACTTCAGCTAAGAAATAAACTCTCACCATGAACGGACACCATAAGTTCGTGTACCATCATTGCGATTGCCGTAACATCATTTTTAAAAGACGAACCTAGTATCAAAATCATCGATCCGCAACCACCTCTCCCCAGTCTAGACTGCATGCATGGACGATATTCCTCGTGATTTAAAAGGCCTTTGCATTCAAGTCAAGTTTCTGTCATGGCATGTGCCACGTACCCTCGCCCCATTGTGAATGTGTTAGGAGGGTCCAGTTCATCCCATTTTGAGCGGTTTCAGTTCCACCTTTGTGAAGATTCTCTAAGCCTGGATCCGTAGCATATAGAAGAAAGACGGTCGTTCTGCAGCTACTACAGCGGCTGGCTCGGCGAAACCAAATTTGTGGACAAGAACATTTGTTTGTATGTGTTTATATGCATTGTTTCGTGGCGTTGTTTTGTGATAAGTGGACCTGGTCGGTTTGAAACGTCGTAGCCAGTCACTTCTTTCTTTTAACTACCATCTTATCTCTTGCACAACTTTTCCCAGCGAAATCTTTTCCAACTTGATTGACTTTGATCTTGAAACATGTCAAGCTATCAGATACTTGACTCATCGCCTGTCCATATTCCCTCTCTTCACGATACAGAAGTTCCTTCACGACCCTTAAAGCGATCTGCATCTCTGGCATCGCTTCCTACGCCTCCAAGAACACGTCACAAGCGGTCTCGTTCAAAAGCAGTGTCAGCGACCTCCAGACACGCGTCAGAGGACAGTGGCAGCGCATCAGAACTCGAGGACGACCTTGGTGGAAGCTGCGCTGCTCGCATCGACGAAAGGCAGAGAAAAAGCGAGGATGGAACTAGCGGGGACAATGAGGGCCATGTGCTCATGGGAAGGAAAAAGCGCCGAACCACGGATATCCTTCCCGCGCGTGACGAAGATGAAGACGATGAGAACTCATTCTGGACTGGTCGTAGTGGTGGCGCAGCGACTCATGGGGATAAAAAAACATCTGTAGTGGAGGATCCAGAAGATGAAAGGTCACCTTCGCCTGCACTGTTGAAGTATCGCGTCCGTGAGCCCGTTTCGCCTCCTCCCTCTCGCAGAGCACCCCAAGTCCAACTTCGTACATCACCAGTGCAGCACTCGCGCTCGCCCCCGCCTGCACTTTTTCTACCAAAGCCACCCGTGACACCTCCCCGCAAACCTTTCCTTCGTGCGCTACCGTCCCCATCGAATTCTAAAGCTAAAAAAATATGGCCTACTCGAGACTCCCCCGACAACCCTTTCCTCGCTGGCGAGGGCGAAGCAAGCGGCTGGGAGAGCAGTGATGATGAATTGCCTGTCGGAGAAGCCCCTGAGCGTGAAAGCACGCCAACTCCAGCACCAGTGTTTGAGGAGAAGCCGACAATAACCTACGTTTTGTGCGTCTTTCTAGTTCTCAGTCTTATCTGCCTGCTGACTACTTCGTTAGCCGAGGCCAAAAAGCGACCTTCCATAACCCCCAATATCATCTTCCCCCTGATGTTCTTGAGGCGTCTAAACTGCCGATCGATCATCCAGACTTTGAAGTGGCTGAGGCATGTGCCCCCCGCCGGCTCTTCGCCAACAAGCTTAAGCGCAAACCTCGTGACCGCAGCCAAGACGTTCCTCCGAACGGCTCCCTTGGCGCCAAACGTGCAAAGATTGCATATTCAGATGTCAGCGCATCTGAGGGCGAGAAAAGTACTGCTAGCACCGGCTCCCGCAAGAATATAGTTTTCGCAGATGGCACAGAGCAGGAACCTGTATTCTCCAGGCCTCAAGGCTCTGACAAAGGGGCTGAGCGGCTTGAGCTCCTGCAGCACGCTCGGGAGGAGCGCGAACGCAGGGAGAAGGACAGCAAGCAACGCCTGGCTTCGAAGGATGGCCTGCGTGCTGGGGCGTTTGTTGTGGAGAGGGACAATCCTGTCCGGCGGGCAATGGGCCCTGCGCGTCATACGTAAGTTACCGGCGACATCGACAACCGTCATATCCTCCTCGATTTATTTTCTTGTATGTGCGATACTTTTCCTACTGTTATGTTTCCTGCGATGCCCCATGCTCTCACATCCCTGCGACACCCCATCTAATCTCAGCTCCATTGATACATGATTTTGTTATAGTGCGTATCACTCATCCATCAGATTCGTTAATCCACTCGTTTACATTGACCGCATCCACCAATCAGTCGCTGCATTGACATGCCAAATCTACGTAACTTTACTTAGGCACAAGTTAGTCGTTCGGAGCTCTCGCGTCGAGTACATTTGCCTATATACACCTCGAATCCAATGTTTATACCTTGTGACAGAAGATCTTTGCTATCGAGTGCATTCAGTTGGCTGGGGTCAGTTAGGAACGATCGCAGCATCGAATAATGAATATGGGCTCTCTTCGAGTCGGCAGACAGCGTGATGTAGAATTTTACTATCCAAGAGATGGCGCAACAGCCAAAATTGACACTTTGTTTCTGGGTCAGACCTCATACTAGAAAATACTCATAAGACAATATGAGCGACGACGACAAATCTTGGCACCGGTACTCTTCTGTGCTTCACGATTGTTCACGACTCATAATATACGTTGCAACTGCAATGCGCCCTTGACCTCGAAAGCGGATTGTTCTTTCGTGTTACCGGTCAAGCCGATAAGAACTAGCCCTTCCAGAGTCAAAGTTGCATGCCGATCGAACAGAGACTGAGACAGGAAGGTCAATTCTAATATGCTCTAATAGAAATGTAAACGAGTCTAATCATGATGTGAACGTTGATGATGAGGAAACGAGAGTACTTGACAGTTGAGACTAGTATCACACCGCGCGGCGCTCGAGCTGGGCCATTCTTGCTCGCAGCTGGTCCATTTCAGCTTTATACTCCTCTGCTTTCTTCTCCGCTTCCTCCCTTTGCCTCCTTTCTTCGTCCTTTTGCCTTCTCTCTTAGTCCTTTTGCCTCCTCTCTTCGTTTGCTGTCCTCGTCGCTTGATCGATCTTTGCTTGCCATAGAGCCCGTTCCTCAGTCCGTCTTTCCATCCTCAACTGTAAAAATAGATGGGTGAATGGCGCAACTGATTCTGGGAGGAACCTCACCTGCTGTGCTTTATCTTCCTTTGCTTTCCTCTTCTCTTCCGCCGCATTCTCAACCCGTGCCCACTGGGTGTGATACTCCTCGCACATCGCCTCTACGCTGTCCGCCTTCTCGATCTTGACCCCAAGATAACGAGAGCGGCCCTCGTGCTGTGTTGTCTCATGGGAATCCGGGAAGAGCCTTTTGAGGGCCTCCCAGACGGTGTGCGCATACCAATAGCACTGGCATTGGTACAAATTGTATGTTAGAGATTGCTTGCTGAGAGTGGTCAAGAGCACGGATATTTGAATTGCTAAAGTGCGAGCGGAGGTGGAGAAGTAAGGCACTTGAAGTTGTCATATGTTCTGGACAGATAAGAATCGATGGCGGAACCGTTGTTTGGGGTAGTGAAGATGGAATCGCGGGCGGAGAAACTGATGGCAAGACTATATGATGACCTATGATGACTGCAGAACCGGTCTTGACGAGCTATTGTTATTCTCTGCAGAATCTGAACCTGAGACGCGATCTAAGACCAAGACCGCGACAGCGTGCTGTTGTGTAGGATGAAGAAAATGGAGGAGCAAAAACTTGATTCATGTTCTTTGCCGGTGGCGCATTTGCAGTAAACAACACGCTGAAGCTGGCACTGGGAAGAAAGATCGTTGCCTAAGAGGAGCATCTGCCATCAAATTGTCCTACGCCATTCTTGCTATCGCCCGAGGTAAACACGCCGGGGGCATCGGAAGGCGAATTCATGAAAGGACAGAAAATCGCTGCAAGGAAACCACGACCACCGAAACGATTCGTTCCATACTTGACACCTTTTTCGAAGGACCGTCCATTGCAAGTTGACAAGGGTTGGAACACGAGGCAAGCAGTGACTGTATTATTATAGAAGGAACGGGGTCACCCCAGCTGTTTCATGCCATCTGCTATCATCAACCATTTCGGCGCCTCTATGCGGGTCAAGTCCAGGCATACCTAATAATCTCATGTACAACGGCATATATCTCGCAGGCCTCCAAGTGTCAGCTCACAAATGAGTCCGGTGGTCGCATCCTTTACTGCGCTGGTAGCTGATTATCGATGGTCGACGTTTGGAATAGATGTATCGGAGTTCGTGCCGTGTCGGAATCCCACCAACGATGACAACAGGATCGCAATCGGGCATTTGATTATCATAGGGTTTGTCCTGAGCCGATGATCTTCACGTTCCGCAGTACTGTCACCACTCAAATGATTCAGATTCATGATCAACTTGGCCGAGCTACCGTAGGAACTAAATGAAAAGAAAACAGGAGCCACAATAAACAAAAAAGTGTTTAAGAAGCTCAGCGAGCAAGATCGTAGTTGGCAGAAAGCAAAGATATCGAAAGCAATATGCGACACGTAAAACGAAGCTGTACCCGTGATGTCCTGGACAACTTTCATCATGATGAAATGCAAACTGAGACTTCCCTAGTCCAACTGCGTCATAAACAGGTATCACTCGAATCAAAGGAACCATACCTCATACCAAAGTCAGCTTGGGAAGTCGAGGGAAAAAAGTAGAAAATGATGCCAACGTCGTCTATCTTGTCGTCATTATATGGTACAACGGGACGCGAGCGGGCCCGTAGGGTATATGTAAGAACGTAATATGTAAGGAATTGCGCGGCATGTACAAATGCGAGATCATGAGTGCTCTGCGTCATATTTTATTGTGCGTTGTATGGGTCTGTAGATGCGTTCGTCTCATTAGCAACAGACAGGGATGTCAATTAGAACCCATACCGTATGTATCTTGGCAAAGCGGAAGCATTTTATCAATTCATAAACATCTCAGCAAAGAAAGAGTCGTCATAAAGTCATATCCAAGTCATGGGATCCGTCCAGATTCGTTCGTCCTAATACGCATGGACATCCGCGCCACCATCTATGATCCAGCTTGCACGGGGTATTTCAGTCGCTATAGCAGCATCCTCTTGCTGGTCGTCCTCTCGATTTTGCACGCCTGTTCCATCGTCGATATCTTGGGTATCAATAGTGCCAAATGTTGTGGTACTGAGCATCCGGTTATTGATGAGCTACACGATAAATCGTAAGTCACGCAACGACGAGCGGACAGGAAAGAATGAGACCAAAACAAAGTGGTACTTACACCTCCAATTGGCCGCGAGTAGTCTTCAAAATCCCGTAAACTTGAATTGCTCCTTCCTTCGACAGGGTCGCGCAGGCGAGGATCAAGAAGTCCGTCAGCCATAGTAAGGCGCGACTCGTCAGTGGGCGCAGTAGAGGAGGTTGCCTGTACCGTAAGACATGGCCACGAGGGTGGCTGCAAGCCATCCGCATGTTCTGCCACGTCGACATGGATATACGGCGAGGGATGCCGCGGATCGGGGTTAGACAGGACAAACCGTGGGGATGTTGGCACGGACGCAGGTTCGGGAGTGGCAGGGGAGACAAAAGCCGAGAAAGTCTGCAAGGTAGTATTTGGGCCATGGACATTCATCTTCTCAGCAGCTCCCTCGCTCTCTATGTCTCTAGGCAATTCTCTCGAGGAATTTGCCTTTGGGCTCGGCGTATTCCCCCGTCTGAGACGACCAAAGAAAGCTCGTACGCCAGCAGGTCTCTCGTCCACAGAGCCGGATGCGGATGCGGATGCAGTAATGCTGCTTCCAGTGCTCTCTCGCTTTCCCTTCTTCCACCTATTAACGCGCCTGCTCTTGTAACTCATCGGAGCCGCACTAATCGCAAGTCCCAGCGCGGGTCCCTGATGTGATCCAGTACCGGACGAGGTACTCCCGAACCCAAACTCATACCCGTGCGAAGACGTGCTCTGCAGTGCACCCTGAGACGAAATACTTCGTAGAACGTCGAACGAAGTAGTCGCACTCAGCATGCCAGAAGACGGTGAAGTAGGTGTAAGGTTATGGCTGTTCATGCTTCCTTCAGGTGAACCGAACGCTGACCCTAGTCGAACTTTGTTGCCAGAATCGAGATAGGAAGATCCGCTTCCGGCTCTCGTCAAGAGGGGTTCCTCGCTCCCAGTCCTTGTTCTAGTTCCGGTTTCAGTTCTGGTAAGGAAGTGCGAGGTAGAATGAGAGTAATGCGATGCAGCCGAAGGAGCAGGAGCGACGCTATACCCCCCAAACCATGCAGAAGCATCAGGTCCAGGCGAACTTCTCCTTCGTGAACCATTAGAGGCACGCGGAATATACGCGGACGGTGGCGGGGGAGCGGAGTATGCAGATGGAGGTGGAGGCGGAGATAAGGGGAAGACATGTAGATCGTCATTGTCCTCTCCTGGAAGTGAATATTGAGGTAAAGTGGGGGATGAAGCATGTGGCATTGCCAATTCTCCTGATACTTCTCCACTCGTGTCTCCTTCAATTTGGGCATTCCTTCCCGCACCCATTCCCGCACTGAGAGCTGCGAGAATCCCAGCGTAACGTTCCTCCATGTCTACTTCAGCTTCAAGTGGGCCGCCAGGCGCCCATGGAGGAATAGCACTCGCATCACGAGATAGCTTGCGCTGTCGACGACGAGCACAGAAAAGCCAGAGAACAGCGAATGCAATAGCTCCGAGGACGCCGATAATAAGACCGGCAATAGAACCAGGGGAACGGGAGAGCCTGCGGACATCCCCATTAGTACATTATAGCAGATGACCTCATAGCAACGCCACGAAGGAGAAGAACCTACCTGTTCCCAGTGGTATCTACTACTGCAGTACTAAGCACCCCGCTCGTTGACGTCGTCCAAGTGGTGGTGGGATGACCCGACACGACGGAAGTCAAAATCAGCGTTGATGTCCACGGAGTAGTGGCCAACGTATTATCGGCCTTGGTAGTGGAAATAATCAACGAGGTGGGAAATTGAGTGATCGTGCTTCCCGGTATGGACACTGGAGAAGAGCTGAATACAAAGGCTGTGCCCGATGACGAAGATGGGTCTGCCGACAACGAAGAGTGTATGGAAGCGGAAGTCGAGACTACTGCGGATGTAGATGTTGTTATTGTTGAAAAAGGTGAAGACAAGGAAGTAGAGGGAAGAGGAATGTGTGGAATGGTGGAAGATGGAGCAAATCCGGGTGTGGTAGATGTTGAGGATATATGAGATGTCATAGTGGGTGTAGACGATAATGGCGAGAGTGTACGTGTTGATATCAGAGAAGATGAAACGAAGGACGAACTGTCAGAACTTTGCCTCAAAAAAGACCATAAGGGCGTACTTGAACTTGACTCAGTACCCGTTGTCCCGGAATTTGCAATAGACGACGAAGAACTGTGAATATGAAGTTGCATGAACGTGCCCCAGATAGTTTCGGCAGGACCTACCCCAAACTGGATGACATTGAAGTGGACAACGGTTGAGATCCAATGCTGACGGTTGTCGAAGAGTGAGTGAGGGTCTGTTGCAGATAACCATTTCCAGCATTCGATGGATATATATTTGCCTGAAATGACGGCAGTAAAGTGAATAGGCAACGGCCATCAAGAATGATACGTTCGAAATGGAAGTGTAATGTTGTTGATGATGGGTGAACACGAAATAAAACGAGAATATATGTTGAGGAGAGTGGTGAATGTGTTAATGGTCACAAGTGTGAGAGAGATGCAACGTGGATGATGGCCATGATGGAAACGAAGAATGGATGGGACAATGTCATTGATCGAACAGACGATGAAAAATCGAACGCACCTGAGAAGCCATCGCACTGGATGATGTGAATGCTTGTGACGATGTCAGAACCTGAGAACTCCCGAGCACGTCGTTGGTCGGCTGGGAACCAGTACTGCTCAATGTATTTGAGCTCTGGGATGCCAACGGTATCGGAGGCAACGGGCCGGCATTAAGAGGCCCGCCACTGAATAAATTACTGATGGAGGACAAAACAGGATTCGTTGTCGTCGAGTCTGCAGGTGCTGGTTTGACGAGGGATAGAACACAGTTACAAGACGGATCGAGAACCATATCTCTAGATGCTCATTTATATAAATAGTTGGGTAGCTGGCACTCAGAGTAGTAAGTGTTGATGTTGGAGAAGGTCAACCAAGAAAGCGAGGTAAAACGTGTCGTGTCGTTCGTCAGGAAAAAGAGTCTGGTCAAGGGAGGTTTTGTACTAGCCGGAAAATTAGAACAAATTAGCGGGGCTAATAAGACGCTTACGAGAAGGTTTCTCGACGACTACAACTGTTGTAGCAACCGTTTATAGTGGTTTATGTACCGGTCGACGCAGCGACGACAGGGTTCGCTGTGTCTAATAGCGGAGTTCAGCTCTCCAGTATTCTGTGTACAGGAAGGAGGTCGAGATGATGACTCGGCCCAAGACCGATTTGCAGATATGAGCGCTTGAATACGATCACAACGCATCGCATCGGGCTTGGAAGCATGAAGGTCCCCCTTCTACGCCAGAAAAGCGGAAGAAATTGCCAACGTCAGTGCGTAAATTTACACATCATTCAAAACTTCGTGCCCAAACGCGAGTCCGGTTCCATCTTCACATGATTCTGCAAGGTATGACTCGGAAGCTTTGAAGAGCGTAAAACATAGAACAAACAGAATGACGTCGGTAGCACCACAAGGTGCGTGTACCTCAGCCTATACACAGCTGGGCCGAGGCACTAGAAGGCAGTGAGCACGATGCAGTGTGCATCCGTGGACACCTGCCTTCTTTGGGTCACATGTTTCCCGGGGATCCCCCACTGTCACTTCGGCCTCATTCGCCAAGCCTTGAGGTCGACCAGCCCCAACGGGTCAGCGGTCAAGTCGTCAGTTCTGCGTTTCTATCCTCATGTTGCCCAGCATGTAATACCGTGGTCGCGTACAGGCTTGCTGTGCTTACTTTCAAGTTTTTGCGTGTTTACTATGTAAGCTGCCAGCCACTCGGATCGTGCAAGGGACAGGAACACGAGACCTCACAACTCAGCACCACCTGCCAGTAATTACTTACCGGGGCTCCGATCTTACCGTTACGGCCTCTATCCTCTCCGTAGACTGCGCGCTACTTTGCGTGTGTCATGTCTTCTCGTTTACATATCGATGACGTTTCGCTGCACGTTTCCTCTAATAATGACAACTACATCCGGGCCAAAGCCCAACGCTGTTCGAGGAGACTTCAAGATGACTTGCCTTGGAGACGTTGCACTGGTAAAATCCAGTAGGTGGCCAGCAGGCAATATCCATACACATGAATTACTTATCGGCCCTTCTAGTCTTCTTCTCTCGAATGTAAACCCGCTTCTAAATTTCATCATGCAGCAACTATGATCATATGCAGTATATCTTGATCCTTCTTGATCGCATATATGTAACGTTCGACGTCACTCACCGTATCACTCGGTTCTTATCTCGCCTCGTGTTTGGAAAGAAGATAATCTCATCTAGAGAATCAAGTCTTTTCGGATCCATATCAGTCCATATTATCCAGGCTCCTATTTGACGGGCCGAGATAGGCCCGCCCTATACCACAGACAAGTCGAGTGGCATGTCCATCAAATGTCACTCACTGTCAGAGTCATGAGTCTAATACCCAGGTTGATCGGTCTTGAGCAAATTTGGTCGATCGTGGCAAGCGCCCAACAACGCTTGGACCAACTTTCGAGGTACTTCGTGTGCCTGCCGCTGTCAGGTAATATCTATTGGAAGCGAATTTATCTATCTATCGATGAAGTTCCGCGATAGACTTCTATCAAGCTTGGCACTGTAGTGACTCATGACCATTCGTCAACTTGGCATGTCGAATAAAAGGCTTAAATACGACCCACCTCCGCTGCATGTATAACTACGTAATGTACTAAAAGGTGTCAGTGGTTAATCGATAACTTGGGATATTCGTCATCTCAGGGCAGTTGTTACTTAGCCCCTGAATAGACTCGATGAATCAATGATGACCAATCCGGCCCGGCACCAGTCTAGCCTCTGACGGCATTCTGCCAAACTGAGTCGACATTTTAGCGTTGCATAAGCCTAGAAGGTGCTCCCGGCGGTGGTAGTACGCTAGAGTGTAAATTCGGCCCGCAGCAATACGTTGCTGCCAGATCTAGCGCTGCCGACACTTGCATCATATCTTGGCGAGCGAGATACATCATGCGACGTCGAATTGGGCTTAGTATAATATTCAGAAATAGCGACCGTCGGGTAGTGGAATGACCCAACTGCAAAATCATGATTGGCCGACTCCTTGAGGCATGGTATCTACAAAATCTAGGCAATACTACAGTAACAGTACAATATAATACTAGAGTATAATTATAAATAATCCTCTCAGCCTCGTATCATCATCTCATCCCCCCTACCCGTCAGCATACGTAGCACCTCATCCCCTAGTCGTGGCAATTAAAATATGTACATGGTCATGAACACGTATATGAACACCTCATACGCATATTACTACTTAGCCTGCTTCTCTGGGATGAAAAGCCACCAAATGCTGATAAGCAAACGGATACCTGTGCCGATGCCCAGCGTAGCAGCCGAACCAACACAATCAATCAATGCGCGGCCGACGAAACCTCCCAAAAACAGGCTGACGATAGCCATGATCTTGTGATCGCGTGAAATAACAAGCCGTCGGATGTCAAAGAGCTTAGGATCAACCATGAGCTCACACCAAGTTGTCGTGATTACGACTGCGGAGAGATAAAATATTAGGAAAAAAAAATTACCTGAAAGATACCTGATACACACCTGTAGTAGTGAACTGCGTGTTGAGACGCTTCCCCATGATGCCCTGCAAGCCCATGCTCGCGCTCATGAAGCCGACGCACACGAAGGACAACACGTTGGTCCATGCGGGGTTGGCGCGCGAATCAGCGACGCTACCCTGATGGCTCTTCCAGATCGCAATGGCGGCAGCCATTGTAAAGAGGGTTTGAATAAATGTGCCGAGGGCCAGCCACAACCGTGTCTTGCAGCCCAACTTATCCCCGAGGCGACCGATGAAGGCGCCAAAAATGAACGTGATCAGTGAGCACAGCGCTTGACGGTCCGCTATATGGAACGAGTGGTCGTGCTTCCCGTTGAACAAGCGGGCAAGGGCAAGGGCCAGCTATTGCGCAAATGTTAATTGGAAGGATCCGCTGGAACTGCGAGGGTACTCGTACTTGTACAGTGTTTCCCGTTTGGAATGCGCACCAGACAAATATAGCAGAGAATGTAACCGAGTCGCTGAAAAAAATAAAAGTAAGATGCGAAGTAGATGAAGAGTGCGGTCTACGCACATGAAACCAGTCATGAAGCAATATACGGACAAGGGCGCCGTGGACTGCTCTCCGTCGACTTCCGCCAATAAATGTTTCTTCAATCTCACCATAGCGGAAGCGCCATCGTCACTGTCGCGTCCGTTCCTGCCTATTGAATATCGCAGAAACCGGTTCTGGACGGCAGGTGGAGGCAACGTCGATGACGTCGCATCCTGAGTGGCGTTCATGTCGATGATTTCAAGGCTATTCCGATCGTCAAATGTACCACCACTGGGAGTGTCGTCGAGCTCAGGCTCGTTCTCAGAAACAGAGAAGATATCGAGGTCGGAAGGAAGGGAGCCCTTGGAAGGGATGAGAGGGATGCCGAGGGATTTTAAGGAGGCAGTCCGCTGATGTATCCGATTGAACGTACCCAAGCTGTTTTTCACGAACGACCGCACATGCATCGACGCGCTGTGGGCATTCAAATTTTCATGGTACGATTAATTCCGGACTTAAGCATCGACTCATTTATCGCCTCTTTATCACCGTCAACTTGGCATTGTTATGTAACGAGAGAAGCTTGGAGAGAAGGGAACGTTGGGAAGCTAACAACTATTAGATAGGTATTTATACTTATGAGGAGGACTTCCTGACGCGTCGGACAGGTGAGTTCATAGTCATGCAAAGGAAATTATCGCAGCTCTTCAGTGCTTCAGTGATGCGCATCGATGAAGGATGTGTCGCGATAAACTACAGCTGAGGTTTACGGCACGAACTATATGAGATAACGACACATGCCAACGACATGACAAAAAGTTCATGACGAGGTTGCGATACTATCGCCAGCAGTCATTGCACAACGAACGGCTCATGCATGGGACATACAGAGCTCTAACCAAAGTATTTTTTTTCACCCGACGTACTACGTTTACAACGGGCAGATCGACATAGCGGACTCACCCAGTGCATTTACCGCATCATGTCAATCGTCCCGAACAAATTCCCGTTATAGACATCTCAGCGCTCAGCTACGAGCCTACGACTGTCGATTTTAAACGTCAAGTATAAAGAGCACTGTTATCGGTGGGGTTGTCTGAGCAAAGCCTTCTACGATCATAACAAGTAGGACCAGTTTCACGAGTTTCTGCTTGTTGGCGAAACTCTATCCTGTCCGGAACCAAGGAAATGGACAGGAATTATTTGGGTTCAGAAGCTTTTGAGCGGACTACAAATTAACTGTGTGCACAGGTAGCTTGGACAATTGACTGAAATTATTATTTGATTTTGAATTATTAGTTATAAAATTATTATTAGAACTATTATTAATAGATAGAATAGTTTTATTTAGCTCGACTATAGAGGGCGGCCTGCCGCCTGATTACAAAGGGAAAGCATACAGAATGAAAAAAAAAACCAAGAGTATGTACAACTGTCCAGCAGTATCTATAAAGGTATGTGACAATACTGTGTCGCCTTCCTCTCTTCGTCAGCATGTCCGACGAAACCAATACACGCATGTGAATGCAGAAAAATATTCACAATCTAGGGTTTCTTCTCTGGGGTCAAGAGCCACCAAATGCTAATGACAAACCGGATGCCTGCGGCGATTGCGAGCGTTCTAGTAGAGCCAATCTTGTCGAGCGACGCATGGCCAGCGAAGCCTCCGAGTACGAAAAAGAAAATGGTCATGACCCTATGATCACGCGAAGGGACCAGCCGACGGACATCAAGAAGCTTTGGGTCAGCCATGAGGTCAACCCATGCCGCCGTGAGCGCAACTGTGTGCGGAGTCAGGATGAGACTTTTCTTTTGAAAAAATATGGTAGATGCGCACCCGTATTTCCGAAGTGAGTGTTGACCCGCCTCGCCATGACACCCTGCAGTCCCATACTTGCACTCAGAAACCCGGTAAAAACGAAGGACAACGTGTCAGACCACGTGAGGGCGTATCGAGCATCGGCAGTACTGCTTTCTCTGCCCACCCACACCGCGATAGCGGACGCTATCGTGAAAAGGGTCTGAATAAATGTACCCAGGAAGAGCCATCCCCTCGTCTTGTTGCCTATCTTGTCGCCTATACGGCCGCCAAGAAAGACGGCGAGAGCGAAAGAGATCACCGAGCAAAGCGCCTGCTGGTCTACAAGATGGAAGCTGTAGTCGCGCTTCAAATTGACCAGGCGGGAAATGGCAAGGGAAAGCTATCAGACATTTTTTTTAGCTGGGGGACTTGTGATTTGTGGAAGCGTTCATACCTGCAGACTATTCCCTGTCTGAGAGCCGCACCAAATAAATATAGCGTTGAATATGAGGGCATTGCTAAAGGAACCAAGATTCAGATATGAAGTGAAATGGCATGTTTATAATGACGGACGCACACGACACCAGTCATAAAGCAATATGCAGCCAGGGGCACAGTAGTCCGCTTTTCATCGACTTCCCCATGTAGATATCTTTTCAATCTTCCTATAGTTGTCGCGTCGTTTTCAACTTGTTCAACTTGAAAGTCGCATTTGGTTGTCCACACGGAAGAATATGAGCGACTCTGGGTGACAGGTGGAGGCAACATTACGAAGATCTTCTCCTGTGTGATGCTCATATTGATGCCCTTTGTGAATGTGGCCGTATTCGAATATCAGTGCTCTTCCAGAGAGTCTGGGTTGTTCTCAAATATGAAGGAGCGATTGAAGTGGGAGAGTCATGGAAAAATGAAGAGGACGACAGGGTTTTAAAGACCCTAGTCAGCCATAGTGTTGCCGACTGAACTGCTAACTCATCCAGGCTTCTGCGTTTGAGAATGATTAATGCACCGCCGAGCGCATAGATTGAGTTTCCATGACACGATTACTGACTCATTATTCATGGTTTATCTGTCCTTGGCGCTGTAAATGAAATGTCCTTTGAGTATTCCGTGCTGTGAACATGCCAACCGTTTACTGCGACTGAGGACGAAGATAGGACCGTGGTATTTACCTTGATGATTTTTGGTTGACTTTTCGGGCCTAGAGATAAGAGCCTGAAGGGTCTTGGCCCTCGCCTTTTTCACGTCAAATCCACGATAAGATGCATTATGACTGTCAGATCCGCTTTAAATCAGAGATGACCCAAGCAATCAGGTAAACCAAAGCACTTCAAGCTGGGTGCTTGGCAGGAACATTCTGTTGAACATTTGAAATTGCGCAAGGGTTGTTTGGATTAGAGGCTGTTGCCAAACAAATACCAAATCCGAACGTCGAAACGTGGACTTTTTTCGTTTCGTCTCGGTAGTTATGTATGAAGATCTAAATCATGACGTGATTGCGTAGCAGGGGATTCGCAATACGCCTGCGGCATGCCATGCAGTACCATACTGCGCAGGGTCAGAGTTCACACCATCATTACACACGACTCATTCATGACTAAATCTTGAGACGGAGCGGGGGCGAGTTACCTAACTCGGTTGCCAACTGTCAGATGTAAAGACCTCATCCTCAACACGGATTACTTGGCAAGTTCGGCCAGCCGCTATAGCCCGAGTTATCAGTCAGCCTATTTGCACAGATACGGTTGATGGTCTTGCCATGTGATCATTGATGGGATCATTGATGTGTAACTCAGTGAGTCAAGACTGCCGTCCGCTTAACTCTTACACCTAAAGGCAGTGATACTGAAAGCTTGTGTTTCAGATATCGCGGACTAGATTCGTAACCATTCTGACTGCACCGTCGGTCGCGTAAAACCTCTTGCACAGCTCTAAAATGGTAGAAGTTCTCTGAGCTATATTTATACCATATATCTCTGGTTTTACTCAGAACGATCCGAGGGCTCGGAAACAGCTCTGTATGTAAGTGCTTACCTAAGCGAGCTTGCGAGTCTAGATATTATTATTAGACATAGAAAGGATATTTTGAAGCCGCGTAAACGAATGGTCACATGACATGGAGACAATTTCTGAATTCTACATCAATTCTGCATAGTCAACAGTACTTGCTGCCTGAGGGTAATGCTCCCCGAAAAATCAACCAGCACGCCACCAGAGGAAGATTATTACAAGACTTTGAAGGAGCTGCGGCAAAAGGGTCGCTCGCCTCGCTGGTTCTGGGCTTGAGGCGACAGTGTTCAAACAGCACATATCGATGGATCCAAGCAATAATACTAGTGGGTCTTTCTTCTCCCTACAGAAACTAAACAAACACTTTTCGCAACGCACGAACTGTATACTACCGTCGAAGCCATCAAATTCTAGGCAACTCTTCTGTTTGCCATGTTTCATGCATCGCCAGTCTGAGCATGGTGATCCCTAACCCATGATCCTCTGCTAGTTTTTGCATCGGAATGCCCCCACTCTTGTGTACTTGACTTGAATGACTCTTCTAGACATGGGCCTTTCCACTACGCATCTGGCAAGTACTATCCCGGACACATTTTTATGTCACTAGATGAACGGTGTGGGCCTGCTTATATACTGACCGTATCGACAACAAACATTCTTACACTTCTGTCGTACATATCTGTGATATTCAACTATTCACCGACGGTTCCGACTTGGCATTATACCTCCACCTCCGCCAGCCTGAGCAGCACCTGCTCTCATCTCGTCCTCATCGAGGCCAGCCTCGGCTAGGATCTTCTCCACTTCTTCGAGGATAGGTTTGTACTCCGCTAATGGGGCAACAAAATGAATGGTTAACGACACATGGGCAATGCTGGCCAGCCGTGATCAGGCGCACCATATCGCTCTTCTGCAAAACTAAAGCCATCCCTCCTTAGTTGTTTGCCCCGATTATCACTCACGCCGTGGGCTTTCTGGGTCCAATATTCGCCTTCATGATGATCAGGGCCGAAGCGAGACTGGGATAAAGTGACGCTTACGACTTCGAGCATAAAACAAGGCTAGTGTCTCTCCCGGTTCTGGTGTGCTAATCACATCCTCCGCAGAGCGTGCTGTGTCTTTGGATACACCCATGAAAGCCGTCGCTTGCGCACTTACCTCATGGTATTTGATGCTCCGTCAATTTTCACTGCACCGCACAATAAAATCATGTGTACACTCACTCGCATATCTATGGGCTTGTCAGCTCCTTCGTCGTTGTGACTCTCGTCAAGCTTTTTCAGCTTGAGCACTGCTTCATCTTCCCCTACCCACGTCTCGTTATCGCCATCACCATCCTCGTCGCTGCCTACACCCTCGTCATCCTCGTCGCTCCCTACACCCTCGCCATCCTCGTCGCTGCTGCTCTCGTCACCCTCTGTCGGGATAACAATCCCACTGTGCTTGAGGCACGTGTACCGTTCGAGTTTATCGAGCTGGATCAAGTAAAAATCGTCGAGTGTGTATTCCCTTGACCCACGTTCAAAGATGCCACCATAGCTGATATGGGGCGAGGATAATTCAGGCAATACACAATGGTCTCAACTAAGATCCACGTACATGTACAGTGTATTCTTCAGCACAGCTAGCATAGCATTGTACCGTGGCATTGGGGCCGTCAGTATTGGGTCATCAGGATCAACATCAGGGACCTGTGAGTCTCATCTCAATATCCAACACCACCTGCATCAGTGGAATCAGACCTCGGTGTTCTTAGCCTCTTGGGTCTTGACTCCATCGTCATCTCCGTCCGAAACTGGAGGTTCACCTTGCTGAATAGCTGCAACCTTTCGCTTTCCGCCTCTCCCAGCTTTTTTCAGCTTCTTGAGCATCATTGATTGCCAGCGCCCATTGCCAGCGAGTTGGTATCCGTAGCTACGCAAGATTCAGCCAGTCAGCAGTTCCACGATCAACAAAACCGTAAGCCAAGATAATGTCTCACGAGATGACAATGTATGAAACCAATGCAAGAACAACCAGCACATTGACACGACATCTTCCAATGACTTACAGATCGTTCCAAAATACGCTCTCGAGGCTCTCTTCATCCTTGTCGTCGTCTGTCACGCCGCCAAACAGGACGCCTATACCCTTGGCTGACCATAGCGACATTGTGCAACCACTGCGGATATGTGGCGCGAAGGATGGTTTCTTTCGCCTTTCCCATTTCAAACCCAGCGAATCCGAGGAGGCTGTGGGTGGAGACTGAGAAGTTTCGAGGGACATGCTGTGTACGAGCTGGAGTGGGATTGAAAGCAGGAGACCGCAAAATCCTACCGGAGGAACCAGGTATCGTCGAGCATTACGCCCACAGGACGTTTACCCTTGATGTATTCTTTACAATAACCTCCTGCATGCATCGTAGGGAAGTGGTGTGTGATGACAAAGTTGTATACATACCATGTAAAACAATGCCTTCTGGCGTAGAGAGAAATGAGAACCCGCTTCTTGCGCTGCGTAATGATCAACGTATGACTAGGGGCAATTCACAGAAGCAAACAGGGAACAACGCACGACGGTTTCCGATCAATATCCTTGAATTCGATTTGTCGCCATTTATACTCTTGAGTATCAAATACCCAGGTATCGTTTAGATATTGGGCTTGATGTATCATATATATTAGTGCAACATAAAAAAGCGGCGGCATCCCATGCTGGAGACATACTGCGGTGCCCTGGGTCATAAAAACCGCCAAAGAGAACTATGTAGTGTTTCCACATTGCCATCCTATACCATGCTAAGAATCAGAAGAGACACAAAAGCATTCTTTACGCACCGATGTCCTGACCTCGCAGTGGGTCTGATCTTAGTATCCAGGCGATCCCACGAATGAGTGCTGATATCAAAGCACCAGAAATCCCTGTAGTGATGGAACGTGTTCTGATGCAATGAACTAAACTCGCCACCGAACAAGAAGAGCTTTCCTCCTCCAGCTGCCGATGCGACCACGGCATGTGCGCTGCGAGGCCCAGGGCACGTAGGGCTCACGAACTTGCGCCACTCATCCTTGTCAGGGTTGTAGCGGTAGACGTCGTTGTAAAAGTAGGCCTTGCCGTCATCGCTAAAGAATTCACCTCCGATGCACCACAAGTAGTTTCCGCTTGGGCAAGGCGTCAGAGTCGCATTTGCGCGTCGGGAAGGTGGGCCCTCGACTAGTTCCTCCGTGACCTTATGCGCATCTTCCCATTCGCGGTTCATCTACTAGCAGGCACCATTGGGTCAGCTCGATCTCGGACACATGCGATGAAAATCACCTTGTCGAGGATGGCCTCCAGATCTTCATCCTCTGAAGGTGCATCGGTCGTCTTTTTGCTCTTCTTCTTTTCTTTCTTAGAAGTCTTGGCTTCTGCTTTCTGCTTTTTCGCCGCCTTTGCAGCCGCTTTACTTGTATTCTTCTTCTCGTTGCCCATTGATCGATATTGATTTGATAGTACCAGTGGAGCTTGGCACTTGCACAGCCACCCCTTAATGTATTCAAATTTCAAATTTCTGGGAGTGATCCATCATCCCAATCAGTTCGGATTCCGGAACGCCATGCCCTGCCTCGGGAGCGCGAGGTTCGTCTTCGACTTTCCGGCAGTTTCAGTGTGGCTGTCTCTGCGCCGTCCTCGCTCCTCATCGCGTTCAGTCACATTTCCTACTCTAGCTCCATCGCCACCCCGACCCGTTGGCCACCACGTCGCGAGTTCTCTATCATGGCGCATCTTCGAAGCGACTTTTTTGAATATGATACGTCAGGGCGGTGGATGCAAGTCTCATACATGTTATTCTATGGGGTATATGTCTAACCCGTAATCTAATATGTTCAGCTTCAACGATGACCTTCACCATGCGGAGCACAGACGTGTCTTCAAGATCGATTAGCTTAGTCGACTTGCAGCGGAGGCCGTCAATCGGAGTCCTGATGATATCGTCCGCCTGGAAAAACTAGCCGAGGGCGGGTTTAACCATACCTTCCTCATTACCATGCGCTGTGGCTTCGGAATGGTGGCGCGTATCCCGTACCCGGCTACGATTCCCAAGTACTTTGCCATCGCTAGTGAAGTGGCTTACTCCGTTCCTTTGGGCTGCCTATACCTGAGGTATATGGATACTCACCTACGCCGAACAACGCGGCAGGGACCGAGTATATCTTCATGGAATTCGTACAAGGCACCAACTTAAGCGATATATGGTTTGACCTAGGGGAAAGGGAAATCATCTCAATCTCACGCCAACTTTCTGAACTCGAGTCGAAGATGATGTAGATTGCTTTCCCGACTGGCGGAAGCTTGGAGAATGCAGCCGGGAGCGCCTCTTGGCCTACTAGGCCGGGCATCACACTAGATGACAAGCGTTTCTGGGTTGGCCCAGATACAAGTCTACGTCTATGGTGTGGCAGGAGATCACAGCTCGACTTAGATCGAGGACCATGTAGGCCGCTCCCTGCCTTTTTTGATTACTCCCTTAAACTTAGTAACTGATAATTATAAACGAAAGTGCCGAAGTAGCCCTCCTAACAGGGGCCGAAAAGGAACTAGCTTATTTACGGCAGTTCGGTCGACCGCTGTTGCCGTTCCAGCGCGTAAGGAGGGAAGCCTACAAGCACCAGGAGCAGCCGCCGTCAGATCATATCGAGAACCTGGACCGCTATCTCCTCGTCGCGTCATCACTCATCCCCAGGAACCCAGCCTTCGGTCATTTCCACATCCGCCTTCCCGACCTCCAGCCGAGCAATATCATCGTTTCTAGGTCGCCCGACTCTAACTTGCACGTCGTCGGCCTGATCGACTGGCAACACACCTCGATCCCACCCCTGTTTCTCCTTGCCGGCATACCCCAACAGCTACAGATTTACGATGATATTGGTTCGCAACCTATGACGCAGCTTCGCTACCGGAGAAGTTGGATGACATGGACGAAACACAGCAAAGCGGAGAGATGGAACTCTACCGTCGCCGCCTCGTCCATTACCACTACGTCAAAAATACGGAGGAGTACAATGAGCTTCATTACGCGACATTGACGGATTCTATGGGCGTGCTCCGCTGCCGCCTCTTCTGTCACGCCAGTGACCCGTGGGAGGGCGAAACTCTCGCGCTGAAGGTGGCGCTGATACAAGCAACGAAGAACTGGAGGAAGCTCACGGGGGGAGGCCCGCCGTGTCCTGTCGTGTTCGATCCCGATGACGTACGCGAGACGATGAAGCTGGATGCAGAACAGAAAGAAGCAGATGAGTCTCTAGAGGCGTGCCGGGACGTGATCGGATTTGGGCCGGAGGGCTGGGTGCCCGCCGAGCACTACGAAGAGGCCATGGGACTCACCAAGAAGTTGAAGGAGGATGTATTGGCGGCGGCCGAGTCGGAGGAGGAACGGGCTCAAATCGCGGCACACTGGCCCTTAGACGACATGGACGAAGAGGAATATGATTCCTTAGCAATTTATGTCATTGAGCCGGTCTATCAACTGCGCAATCAGAATATAGAAGTGTATTGACTCCCTTGAACTTGAGTGTCGAGGACGACATTGTGGAGATAAGAAGAGAAGGACGCACCATTATGAAGAAGGTATCAACAAGGCTCCAACGCTAAGTTTGTGGAAAGCACGCGAGGGAGGTGCTGGAGGCATGGGACATGTTTCTAGAGGTCAGAGAGAGGGTTTCTGAGTATTCTAGAGGCGCAAGAGGTATCACGAGAGGTATCGTGAGAGGGTTTGGGGGTATTCTAGAGGCGTAAGAGGTATCGTGACAGATAAAAGGGGGTTCTGGGAGGGTGGTGCTGGAGGGTCGCGAGGTGGCCTAGGGGTATGTGTTATTAATAAGTAGATGGGGGGAGGGTGGGTTTCGGAGACTACTTTCCCATAACATGGAAACCGGACTCTTGACCACTATTGGTTCCGAAAAAGTAATGCCTGAGGTGCACTATCTCGCATACCCAATCGTATGACATCGCAACAGACTGTCAGAGGATGTGGCAACAAAGAAACCCCAGTCAAGCTTAGATCAAGACAACAGCGACATCACTGTACGAACCTATAAAATAGCTGAAAAGGAGAAACCAATTTATTAGCGACCACCAACTGGAAATTGTAGTCTCCCCTATCCAAAGCTTTGTAGACGAAGGAAGACGGTCGTTCCTTAAAATAAAGAGGGAATCAGCGAAATCGAACTTTGTGGATGCACAACGATGTCGTATTCGTGCTAGATATAGCACCGCGCTTCAGAATGTTTTGACATTTCAAAGCTGTTGGCGTGAGCCCGTTCACAAGACATTTTCAAGAACACCTTGCCATGATTCATCAGGGAACCATAGTGATAGAACATCAATCGATTGTCGAATATGCCTATCGGACCGTCGAAAAAAGGGCCCAGCAATCATCAATAGGGTCTGTACGTCCTGGCGCCTGGCTTGTCGGGTCCCGCGAGCAGAGTAGCTCGTTCAAGGTCCTTGTCAGCGGCGACTGTGCCATCAAGCTTTGTTCCCTCCATCCACTGACAGCGCATCCGTCGCCTCATGTCCGCCATCTCGCTCTTTTTCTCGGCCATTATGCTATAAACCTGCAAAGACATAGAGCGATGGCCCGCCGTGGAAACGCACCGCCCAATCCACGTGTCCATAATGATCCATCATGCAGTTGATGGCATCGCCGCGTGGCGTAGCTAGCGCTCATTAGGTCTAAAGCAAAGAACCATCATCCAAGCGAAAGCAACGTCACTCTGTATGCCGCTGCCGCTGCATTGATGGACGAAATTAGATGAAATCGTCGCTAAAGCAGCACCAGTGTCGCACGTGGAATGTTTGAATACCGAGGCTCCGAAAAGCTGTGATCATATTTTTGAAACTTGGGAACATCATTCGTACAACACTAGTCTGGTATCAGCAAATGAATCACGTGGTTAGTCGTCTAACCTATTCAAACCGGGAAGCATCGAAGAAATCTAGAAGCCTGCGATCTCATCTCAATAATACTCAACGAGCATCTGTACTCTCTCCGCCTCAGTCGCCGGGAGGTGTAAAAGCTCATCCAATGTCTGATAACAACAACAAATCAGCACCCGCGAATATAATACGGCAGAACAGTTGAAAACACATCGATCGATCAAATGACTCACCTCCCCCACCGATAAGAATCCGTCTACAAGGCCTCCAAGAACGCCCTTTAATGCCTCATCTGCCTCTAATGCGGCCCTTGCTTCCTCCCAAGACATCGGCATCCGTCGTGTAACGCCCGCTGCCTCTCTTTCTGCCTCGGTCATCAGCGCAGCGGGCGTAGCACAGTCTTGCTCTACGAGCGGTGCTTGAGATTGGATGCCGAGGAGACCAGAGCCGAGGAGACTGGCGAGAACGAGGTAAGGGGAAGACGTGCCGTCTACACACTTTATTTCGAAGTGGTTCTTCGAAGGAGCGTTGGTCGCGAGCTCTGGGTCTAGAGACGCAGCAGGAACACACAAGCGTACGGGCGCCTCACGGTTATCCCTTCCCCACGCGACCCATGTTCCGCCGCTCCAGATTCCGTCGAGCATGCGTGCATAGGAGGCACGTAAGGGGAGCGTGAATGCACAGGAAGCTTGGAGGTGTCCGAGTACACCAGCTAGGAAGACGCTTTCAAGAGGGGTGATAAGATTGTCTGATGTACCTGCTAGCGATTGGCTTGGATGCTGAAGTTCGGATGGATGCTCGGAATCGACAGGGTGCACGGAGATGTGAGTGTGAGTTGCGCTGCCACCTATATGAGAGCGTGAATCAGAGAAGGTAGACTCAAGGTGTGAATATATTGGCAGAAGACAGAATGAATGAACGACTACGGGAATATCACGCACATTTATCCACATGCAACCTTGGTGCAAACGTCGCATGGAACCCGTGTTTGCTTGCGACATTGGTGATCGTCTCTCGTGTGTGTATGAGCGCATCAGCAGCTTCAAGAGGCGGGAGTGGACCCGTCACCATCTCGTACTATGAGGCAGTACAAAATCAGCATATAGAAAAGACCAACAAAAAGTCGGGTACACCAACCTGCCCCGGCGCCGCTTCAGAATGATACATCATCAGTTCGATTCCGTCATCGACGAGTCCACGCGCGATCTCCTCAATCACTTCTGTCTCCTTGGTTCCGGAAGGTAGCGCCTGCGTGCTGTTCCATCCGTGTGGATTGACCTCCTCGATCGGGTTCGTGCTTTTGAGGAGAATGAATTCAGTCTCAAATCCAACAAGGAACGCGGCATTGTAAGATTTGGCGGTGCTGAATGTCCAAGTGAGTCTACATTCAACGAGTGTCAGAGAGGACGCACTCGACGATACGATTCAGCGTTGATCGTGGACACATGGGGACACCCGTGCCAAGGACGCGGCCGGGAGCAGGGACCTTATCCTGGAACCAGCCCATGATACTTAGGTGTCCCGGCGCGTAGGAACACAACCTCATGGATGCCAAGTCCACCACAAAGAGGTACTCCCCTATGGGCCCAAATCCAGATGCGGCCCTGTCAACTACGAAGCCAAAGACACATTGGGTAATGGTTATACCCGGTCTGGAGGAGGCGAGGAGGCGCTGGAAGGATTTGAGAGGGACAACGCGGATGCGAATACCGTTGACCAGATCAACCCAGGTGATGCGCACGGAGTGAATTTTGTGGTGCAACGCTACTACTTCGAGAGATTCGATTGAAATGGTGCGAGCTTTAGTTGTCTGGGGTGAGTAAGGTGCATATTGAGGCGAAACGTTCGTGTCACTAGACATCACTGCAGATTGCAAGAGTTGTTGATCTGGTATCAAATTTCCATGCGTAACTATATACGCCTCTGAGCGCTAATCTGCCTCCACAGCAAAGCTTTTCTTGTACTATGATCATGATGGTGAAAGATTTTGTCTTGTCATCAGATCGACTTGCAAATTTATCAACTCATCTTTTGGGCTGAATCTGGCCACTTTTGCACCGTGTCTCTTGACTCCTGCCTACACTGATCTCAAGTACTACACGTTGACGTCTTCGAGCTCACATGTCTTTGGCTTCTTGCATGTTTCCTGTCTCGTGCCCTCATGTGTTCTATCATCACCTCAGATCATGTATGAAACTTACTAGAACCCCACTCCAATATTGACAATGACTGCCCATTGCAAGACAAATTCATATTCTCATTCAATTCTCGACTGATTCTCACATATAGTATCTCACGCAAATCATGGAGAATTAAGTACAAGACACAGCATCAGCTGCTGTATACTAGGCTTGTGCATCATGCTGTGTTGTTTCACAGCTGCCCAGCGTTATAAACTTGGTACCGTCTTACCTGTATTCCCTCCCACATAGTATCCTCTGACCCATCAGATCGCAATGCTCCTTCCGCCGCGGGTCAAGGATTGTATCAAGGATTTGGGAAAGGTCTTCGCAGTTCGATTGAAGCTCCCCAAAAAGAACGGACCCGGACAACACAGCTCGACAACTACCGATCATGACGGTGATGGCTCCATCCATGCCCAAATCTCCAGCGACTTTTCCTTTCCTTCACTAACACTCTCTTCGAATTCATCGCCAGTACATTCTGCGAGCAGAGAACCGGGTCTCGAATCCTCCACCGATGAATCTTCCGCTAGATGCTCCGGAAGTGCATCTCTTGCCCGCGAAGCTTCCGACATGGCTCAGTTAGCATTGCCGTTGGTACAGGCTGTTGCAAGTGCAATTCCACTTGTCGGTGGTCCGGTGCAAGCGGCTATTGGCGGATTATTGACAGGCCTTCAAGCTATAGATGTGAGAGCTTGTATGATGATGCGAGCACATTTCTTGATTTCAAATATCGCTACAGAGACGTAACCAGAATAAGGCGGACCTCAATAGCCTGATATTGAGGCTTGATCGACTAAGCCGCGAATTGTGCAACGCTTTGCCTGCCTCGGATCCTGTTGAACAGTCCCGAAGAGATTCCTTTGTTAGGTATTCACGTTATCGGTGTATGCTTGGATTCACCTGACATTGAGTCACACTCAGGATGCTGCAAGGCACCTCAGCCCAAGTGACAGCGTTGCGTGAACGTTGTCTTGCATCCGCACCCATCACCCAAGCTATCGCTGGATGTTTTGTGGATATCGACCGCTATCTGGCAGATTATTTGGTTGTGTTCTATTCTCTAACGAATGTTTGCATTCACTCACTACTCTGTTTGGTTAGTGGTCGTCCCAAATGCAAAGCCAACGTGACATACGCGAAATGCTGGTAATTCTGCAGAGGGAGCAGAAGGATCGTCAGAGCTTCTTTATGACGATCGAAGGCCTGGTCACCCGCGCACAGTCCTCTGTGGGACCGACTGCAACGCAATTAATCGGAACTGCTACACGTGGTTGTGTGACACTAGTAGACGCAACAGGTCACGAACATCCAATAGCGGTGGACTTCTGCACCTCATTTGAGGTGCGTTTTGCCAGCAAAAATCTCCCTTAGGAAAGCATACTCATCAAATTATCTTTAGCAATTCAATGAGATGCTCAAAGTTCTGTTCAAATGCAACTCAATCGAAGCTCAAATCCAGAGACGGTATATGGAGAGCGAACAGTACGATTTATGCATCGATGAAAGCACCCAAGTAACTCGACTTACAAGCAACGAATGGTCAAGACTTGAAGTGGGCACGAAGGTTGTTATGAGGATCATCATTCAAGAGCGGATGACGTCATCCTCTGGAGTTTCCTACAAATGTCCTTGTGGTGCTGTGAATACCCTTGGCGCTGGGTCTATCATGTATTCGCTTGAACGACAGGCTGGTTCCTCGATTGATTGGTAAGTATGCTTCAAGTCTTCTGGGTCCTGACTACGTCTAATAATCGGCAGTCGAAAGTGCAAACGACGGTTTCAGATTTCCCGTGTATCTTCCCGTGAAAAGCAGAGTACTAGTACTCGATCGTCTAGCATTGACTCCGATCACACAACTGACGCAGGAATGGACCTTATTCGCAATTTTCACATCCAGCAATCTGTATGTCATCATGAAACTGTAATCTTAAGCTGAATACTTAACAACGTTCCGCTCTTAGGAAGTGCGTGAGGTTGCCTTTTGAGCTGCTTACTCGACGCTGATCATGGTTCTAGGTCCTGTTTGCCCATTCTCTTGACGAGGTGTTCCAGTGTATGTGGACCGAACAATATGGATTGCACTGCAACAGCTTGGTTTTCGGCCACGACGTTGCTGTTCACCTCCGTAAATTTCACGGGGTCCACGGTCCAAATGATATGGTCGCTACATGCTCGTGGGGTGACTGCAACAGAAAAGTGCCCATTAGGAGCCTCTCGAGACATATACGAAGTGCGCATCTCGGACTCGTATATGTTTGCTCCTGCGGTCGTATATTCACGCGCAGAGACGGACTCAAGAAACACAAAATAAAAACCGCCTGTGTGTAGCAGTAATTGTCAGATCTTGCCAGGGCTTTCTCTTGCGTATGACCGGCGCTGATTATGCGATTTCAGGTATCACTGCGGTACTTTGATATAGGTAGATTCTGGTGTGTGCCTGTTGTTCGAAGACTTTTCCTTGAATATTATGTTTTTTTTTGCTCCAGTATCATAGTATTTGCCCATGCTGTCTTGAGTTCACTTAGTGCTTCTATTGATCTTCGATGTTTCAGTCTTCCCATGAGACCATGTTTGGAGTAGCAAGATGAAGGCGATCGCGTCAATTTTTTGAAGTGCACGCCTAATTTTAACAATCTTTGGCAACTGGTGCCACGAGCAACTTTCGTTATTTCTCTAGCTCTGTATCCGAGCGTTCAGGCGCCCATCTAACCACCCATAAACGTCGATATTAAGACTGGAATCCGCAATTTGCGTTACGGCCCCTCCATTGACCAGTGAGTCAGTCTAACACAGATTGATGATGTAAAAGAAACTGAAGGGGACTAGCCCGTCGGTAAATGTCAAGAGCTGTTCGTGAGGAGTGGTGCAGTAGTGGCAAAGATGAGCGGCAGGCCTCATAGATCCAACGATTGGAGACTACAGTAATCTTGAGATGCGACGCGATGGTGACACGCTGAAGGGCAATTTGCAATGATATGCTACTTTTGCAAAAAAAGAATTAGACTCTAAATCATAACGGACGAAAGCAATCGTTCCCTCCATCTCTGCGACGCGACTGTTCGCCTGTCACCGAGGCAGTAAATCTTACCTCGAGCTCCTTTCAATCACCACATACCTCATACCCCCAAATAAAAAAATCATGACTGTCATTATAACCGAGGGCGAAAGGCAGACATGCATAAAATACGTATATACTTCAAAAAAAACGCATAAACAACGACAAGAAACGCAGATCAACAATTCAACACAGAAAGAGAGAAGGAAAATGGATAAAATAATTGTAATGCGATGCGATCGTGGATGCGTGCATGAACGGGTGGTATGGGGTTGGGTTGGGGTGATATGCCATAACGAAAGATATGGAAGTAAAATGAATGCGATGCGTCAAAGAGAGCGAGTGACAGACACAGATAGACAGGCAAACAGACAGACGAGACACCCGAACCGTCCGATGCATGCACATTCCACACCAGAATACTTGATACTCGATACGTTTTATCCATTGCAAACAGCACATAGGGAAACGGGAGTGGAATAGAAAAATACGCACTCCTCACCCCCTCAATACTTGTTTATTCTGGTTTCATGCGATATAGCACGGCAGCGGCCGCGACGCTCAAGACGAGTACGCCAACGGCAGCTGTCATCGTTGTCGATGCCGAATGCAGCTGCAGGCAAGGTGTTAGGACCAGTGATTATATGCGTATGGAAAACGAGTATACTCACCCGCTGCGTTACCTCTGTTTGCGTCTGCATTTGTAGTTGCGGTTTCTGCCCCACACTATCCGTCCCTCCCGCATCGGTCACTGATGATTCTGGGGTGAGAGGGTGCACGCCCCTGTGCTTCTCCAAATCGCCCTCTACCTCGGGTTCGCTCCCCGCAGCTGATGGTCCAGGCGAAGGAGATCGTGATCGACCTGCATCATTCCCGTTCACAATTTCATTCCCATTCTTGTGTGCATCATCGTCCAACTCGATAGAAGATACAGACGGAGATCTCGAACGTCTTCGTCTGCGCGCTTTCCCCCGACCAGGATTAGAAGCGACGCTCACAGGGCTCGGAGGCGTCACCAGTCCTCCACCTAAAGGATTCGTCCCATTTGTGGTATGCAGCTTGATATCACCGTTTTGAAGCCTTGCATGGGTTTGCGTTTGTACGTGCGAGGCAACGACAGTCGATACCCGTGCGTCTAGTCCGTTTTCTAGCCCCTCGAAGGCCCGGCGCAGCCGTTCGCGCTCTGCGCCCCATTCTTCTTGCACTGCACCCCATTGCCCTTCCACGCCCTTCTTCCACTCTGCCATCAGCGCAGTCAACCCTTCTGCAGGATCTGGTTGCTGTTGCTTCTGTGCACGAAGCTGAGCCTCTACCGCGTTCTCTACGGCCTTGGCGAGTTTGGCCTCCACAGCTGCAGCGATCTGCGTCTCGAGCTGCCGGTCTGCAACCAGCGCCTCCAGCGCAGTGATCTTGTCCTGCAACGAAGCGATCGTGCCCTGAGCGGCAGCATGTTGCGCCGCTAGGGAATGGTTGACTTCCACAGCGCTATCTATGCGTCTGCTAAGAGCTACTAGCCGTGCTGAGAGCTCGTCTAGTACAGGGTGCGATGGCTGCGGCGATGGGGACCGTGGTCGCGGTCGTGATGTCGAAGGTTCAGCGTCTGATGCATGGGCATGCACAAGCTTGTCCTCGTCTATTCCCATCCCTGATGGCTCCGGCGTCCGTGGCCTACCCAGCTCCTCCCTCCTCTGTGCACGCTCCCGATCCTCTTCGCTCTCATCCTGTTCTTCGCTCTCGTCCTCTTCCTCGACGCGCTCCAATTCATGCGGGGTGATTGTACGAGTGCTAGATGCGTCGTCATCATCTTGTCCACGGCGACCGCGTTCTAAGTCTAAGTTCATGCCATTATCGTGCTGGGAACGTGCAGATGAAGCATGGATGAGGTCGCGGAGAGCTGCAACCTCGGCCTTGATGGCCTCGTGCTCTGCAAGCATATCCTCGAGTGCGCGGACCTTGTCGACATGGCTTGCGAGGCTGGCTTGGGTCTCATGTAGCTCTGTACGCAGCTCGGAAAGGGCTGGGTTCTCCGGGGGAGGTGCAGGTGGTTCTGGAATTGCGGGCGCGGCAGATGCGGGTACGGGTGCAGAGGTTATCGATGTTTGTTGTGAACGCACGGGAGGGAGCGATTGAGGGAAGTGCGGTAGGTTTTGGGGCTGTGAGAATGGAGTCTATAGTCAGTATGTAGGAATATGGAGAGCAACGGAAGACAGACTACGGAGCCACCGAGCGTGTCGTGGATTTCATTCATTGAAGTGCTGAGGGAGTGCAGTTCTGCACCGGTCTCGCGACTCTTCTGGAGTTCGCCCTGAAGCCTACTTAGTATGTGGTCAAAGGATAGGCCATTTTTGCCCGGTGGCCGCATGCTGCCGCCCATGCCACCGAGCTGGCTCTGGAGGGCAGGACGGCGCTGTGGATGTGCAAAGCTAAAATTATTGCCATTTCCAGATGATGAAGTGGCGGGAGGAAGGACGGAGGGGATATTGGGAGGAAGAGACACGGATGATGGGATGGCTTCTACGCGGGCAGCGAGGTGCGCATCTTCGTCTGTGAACACGCACATGACGCGGGCGGCGACTTTGTGGTGGATTGTGGTCTTGTTGTCTTCACCAATGATGTCGATACCGAATTCCTGCGAAGGGGTTGGGTGGATCAGTGAGGGAAAAGTGAGGAATACATACCACGATATCATCGTTTTTTAGCTCGAATGGCTCGGACTCGACTCCTTCTGGACTAAGTCGCTCGCCGTTGATGAAAGTGCCATTAGAACTTTTCACGTCTTTGATGTATATCTTCCGCCACATCCGTCAGTCTTTCCCCCGAAAAGAAGAGAATAAGATGCACCTTTCCATTGTCCTCCCAAATCTCTGCATGTTGTCTGCTTAGTACTTTTGAGTCAAAATAACCGTTTCTCTCTCCTGGGACTGTCTTTGTGTTCGTCTGGCGCCCGATCTTTACGCGCTGACCACTATGGAGGGAGATGTGTTTTGGAATGAAGGTGTCGTTTAAAGGATACAGGTAGAGAGAAGGATATGGCGGGTGCACATGTGGAGAGGAGAAGGGCTGAGCTGGGGCCATCACTGCTAACGGCGGTCAAGTAAATTATCATCCCTTCTAGCCGCCTTCCACATCCCACTCAACGCTTATGTAATAATTACCTAATTCGTACACCCTCTGCGCTTGCTCTGCGCACGAACCTATGGCCAAGCATCAAGCAGACATGCATCTTTCATTTATGACACATTCATGAGCGGCGTTACGAAACTGTAATGAAACATTGGCCACTTGCATACCCGTCGGCAAGGACTCCAGAAACGCTCGGCACTTGCCGTGAACCTTCGACCTCGTTGTTTACCACAATGAGCGTTTCATGCACAGTAAGTAGTATACATGCCAATGATCATAATAGTTAGTCCATGTCAGAGATATTTAACTGGCATCATAATGGTCATGCGCCTCAAAATGATTTCGAACTGATCACAATGCCTTAGGCAGAGTTACTGCTCCTAGACTCTCCTTCCGAAGGATCCCCTGCAAGAACGGACCGTGGAAGAATCTGGAGCTTCCTGTGCGGTACAGCGGGCTTAGAAACACCAACATGGCCAAGATTGTCAACCCCTGGCTCCCAGTCGGACGGACAAATAGACTTGATAGAAGTTTCAGGGGCGAGTTCAGGATTCTGACTGAGCATGTGAACCATATTCGAGCTCGAATTCAGCTGTGAAAGTGTTTCCTGCTTGCTGTCCTTTCTGCTCGCGAACGCGCCGCTTGGACTCATGACCATGGGCGCGCCCATGTTGATCTTGCCGGACTGTGACAGATCACCAGCCTTGGGAGGCGCCCAACCATCAGGGTCGTGTTCCTGGTTGCGCTCGCTGCCGCCTCGAGGACCACCGCGAGACATGCGTATCTGATGGTTGCCCACGAGTCGGAAGCAGAGCTCATGTGGAAGATTGGTGACGTAGACGTCCGCTTCCTCGAGATTGCGAACCGCGAAGAACGCCCTCACGTGCCTATCGATTTCCTTCTTAATGTCTGCTTCTGACATGGCGATGGATGCGCTCTCGCGTTCAGCTTCCAAAGAAGTTATCATACTTTCGTCAGCATTACAAACGGACCGCGGAAGAAGCTGGAGCTTCTTGTGCTGTACAGCGGGCGCAGGAACACCATCATGACCGAGATCAACGCTCGGTTTCCGACTCGACGAACGACTGGGTTTCGTAGACGCCTCAGCGGTGAGTTCAGGGTTCTGATTGAGCAAGCTCGAATTCGTCCGGGAAAGTGTCTCCTGCTTGCTGTCCTTGCTGGCCGCGAAGACGCCGCTTGGAGCCATCACCACTGCCATGGCTGGGCTCTTAGAGATTTTGCCGAACTGCGACAGGTCACCAGCCTTGGAAGGCGCCCGCGGAACAGAACTGCTACCTGTAACAGCCCAGCCGGAACCACCGGGAGACATGCTTATCTGACGGTTGAAAGACACCTTCTCTGCAGCTGCTTTCTCCTTAGCGGTCTGTAACACGAGCGTCAGTCTTACAAATGTTTCGGTCGATGCTAGTCTATCTTACCAGCTTGTGAACAATAGCGATCGTCGTAGGTGCAGCAACAGCATTCCGGCTGACCCATCTACGGTCACGCAACTCAATGACGTCCTGAGATCACGACGATGAGCACAACCGAGAGAGAGAAAACATCGCCACTCGCCACACACCTGAAGCATGAAACGCGTACGAGGGCTGACGTTGAGGCTCTTGCTAAGCTCCTTCATCCGCGTGAAGTAAACGTCCATATGCGCGCGGGCTTTCGGGGTGTCAAGCAACTGGCCAACCGTCTTCAACAGCTGACACAATCTCTCAATCTCCTCTTCCTCGGGGCTCTCAACGTTGCCCAACAGCTTCTTCACGCACTCGTGCATGATGCGCTCCGTGAGCATCTGCAGCTTGAAAAGCTCGCCAATAAACTTGACGAGAACAAGACCCTGGCGCTGCGCCTTCTCTGCAGCGTAGTACTCATCGAAACAGAGTCCGACGACCTTCGTGCCAGTCTTCTTGTGAGCGGCCTTCATTGTGTGATCGTCGGAAGCCGTCGCTGCAGCAGTAGCTTCCTTGGCGAACCACCCGCGCTCAAAGTCTTCTTGACACCGGTTGAGGAGATACTTACGGAACAGCTGTCCACCAGCAATAGCCTTACCCTCTGTATTCTTGATCCCCTCATCCTGCACATCAGGACTGATCTGCTCCATCATCTTCCGACACAGCCGCGCGTACATCTCGCTCCAAGCAGCCTTATCAGTCGCCCTCTCGAACACTAGTCGGATGACTTGGTTGAGCGTCCGCCCGTCCTTCTCATCCAGGCTCTTGTTGGCCCACTGGATGATCTGGTCTGAAATCGTCTCGAATTTCTCCGTCGTGAGCTTGTTGAGTAGCGCCTTGACCTTACGGTCGACCAGCTCAGGCGAATCATCATCAAGTTGAACCTTGCGGACCGTACTTGGAGGAACCCAACGGTTGGCAGACAATTCGAGAGGGACAACGGGCTCGAAGCTAGCGCCCGGGATAGGTGCAGCGCTAAAGCCAGAACCCTGTCTTTGATGGGACATCGGTGTCTTGTTAACATCACCACGCTTCTTTTTTGTTGTGCAGTTGCTGCCATGCATGGGATGGCCAGGGCCGCCCGTGCTGGGCATGCGCACCATCGGGGAATGCAATTGGGAAGTAGCACTGCTAGTTGAAGGAGAACGGGAGTTGGACATGGCAAACCGCTCCTCATTGGTAAGTTTGCTTCCTGGGGATTGTAAATTGCCCATCTACGAAGCTTGATCGACGGGTTCAATGCCAAGGACATCGAGGGCAGGACGGGTAGGCGGCTTCTCCTTGCAAATGTGCATGAACTGCATAAGGAAGTCACGGTCGTATCTACACAAAGCATTGAATGAGACATTCCACGTGAAAGTGGTAAAACGCACCTAAATCGGCCATCCCTGACGTTTGCATCGAGTTCAACCTTGGGGCTCTTGATGTCTTTGGGGTACTCAACCTCGTTAAGATTCTCGATGACACGTGCGGTGAGGAGTGTGGAAGGGGGAGGTGCGAGAGCGTCAAGCGTCACCTCCATATTATCCTGTCTCTTGATGGTAATCTTGGATGTAGAGTGTCCGCCAGGAACAAAGTCGCGGGCATTCGTGTTAAGACAAGATGCATTGGCGGTGGAAGGTGTGGGCGGTGGGGAAGAAATGGAGGAAGGTAGTTGAGGTGTATGGGGAGGGCGTGGGATAGTGTGTGCCATGGTGGGTGAGAGTTGAGGGGCCACGGGGCGAGGTGACATCGGAAGAGGTTCAGGTTGATGGGGAGGAGGGGCATGAGGTACATGTTTCGGGTGAGGCTGTTGGTGCATATGTTGGGAGGGCATGGCATAATACCCCCAAGGAGGTTG
>MU179353.1:79713-117433 GCA_016767475.1 Suillus weaverae | reverse complement strand
TACTTAGTGCCACTAGTACCCTTGAGGATTGTTGGTATCGATGATCGCAGGTAAGTTTCTGAGATAGTAATACGTGGCATATTACTCGTTGAAGAAATAGCGCTCGTTGGGAGAGTGATTACGAGTCTAATCACCACACGTCCCTTAACAGGCCTTCATGAAACAGCAACTTCGTGAACTGTTCCACAACACTGCGAAGTATCTATCATAAACAGATATACTTGAAGCTGTTCGAAGGGAATCACATTTGCTGGAGAGTGCAAATAGTGCACATCGAGGAAAGTACGGACGTGGTGGACATGAGAGCAGTTGACATGCAATAGCAACAAATGATCGGTGAGTATCCAAACTCAAGTAACACGCTATCAGCAGGTATATGGTTCTACCTAGCAGTACCGCCGACCCGTCTTTCTTCGCTGGCAGTAACCACCGAAGTTCAGAATCGCAAACTCACAAACTCAGACTCTGGCCCAGATCGGCCGTCGCAAAAACTATCAATCTTCAAAGAAGTTCTGTGCCCCTGTCCCTAGTTCCGGTATTCCCGCAACTTCTACTTGGAGGACTTCTAGTAAAGTTGTGCAGCTGTCTAGGCACATGCCTGACCTTGCGCCTGATGCTACTACTAGTAGTACTGGCGCCACGCTGCAATGATTCGCATCAAGCGTCGACGTTTGGCCACCCAAGGTAAGTAACACCCCAAAAACATTTCAATGCCGACGAGATAAAAGCTTCTATAGCACTTGCGCGTGGTTTCTCTACCAAGCTTGTTCAAACAGGTCGCCCGCGCAAGGTATCGCAGATACCCGAGGTGAAAGAACGGATGTCGGCTCGTGTAACCAAAAGTGATCTTGTTCCTACCAGACAGTGTAAGTAAATGGGACTGGGATTGGGCCGTGCAAGACGGCGCTGAACAAAATAACAATGACGGTTTCGGACCCTGGTCAAAGCAGCAAATGATAAGGGAATAAAGGTGACGGTATCTCGAAACTTGTTTCAAAATAGAACGAATGTCATGCTGTTATGTCAAACGCCGAACCCGACGTTTCGACCAGAATGTCACCTAAAGATTCGCAGGCGGTGCTGGCATCTCGAAGTTCATTTTGATGGTGTTGTTCGGTTTAGCCTTTGTGCCGCGTGGGGTATAAAGCTCGCATGTATGCCTGACGCCCGTTTTCATTTTGTTCCACCTCACCAAAAGGTCGAGCAACATGAAAGTCGCCGCAGCTTCTCTAACTCTCCTGGCTGTCGCTGCCCTCCCTGAGCTCTGCGTGGCCGTACCTGCCAAACGTGATAGCAGTACCCCAACAGGTGAGTTCGTCGCTTACCCCATTCTCAGTGATCTCACGTCATCGGGTTATCAGAGATTCAAATTCTGAATTTCGCACTCACGCTTGAACATCTTGAAAATGCCTTTTATACACAAGGCTTGCAGAAGTACACCCAGCAGGACTTCCTCAATGCAGACCTACCTACCTGGGCGCGTGGACGATGGAACCAGATCGCACAACATGAGTCGACGCACGTGTCGTTCCTGGAGAGCGTAATTGGTGATCAGGCGGTACAGCCATGCACCTACAGTTTGTGAGTAGAGGTTTCATCAGTAATTCATACGTTGCTGAATGAGCGCCGTTGCGTTAGCCCTGATACGGACCCAATGTCTTTCGTAACAACTAGTTTCATGTTGGAGACTGTCGGCGTTTCAGCGTATTCTGGTGCGGTACATTTATTGTCGAACTCAGTAAGTTGCAGACAAAGTTTATGGTTTGATCGTGAATGTGTGTTTATTTCATCATGGTTTGCAGGATCATATTACGTCCTCGGCTGCTATTCTCGCTGTTGAAGCAAGACAATCAGCGTGGATTAATTCGGCGGTCTTGAAAGCTAACCCGTGGAACACTGCGTTTGACGTATGTTACCGTGCTCGTTGCTAAAGATCGCTACTCACGCCTGTTTAGACCCCACTTGACCTCAATCACGTTTGGACACTCGCATCAGGCGTCATCGTGTCATGCCCTTCCTCTAACATGCCACTGCCTGTGAAAGCGTTCCCCGCACTATCCTTCCCTGCCGGTGCTCAGCCAGGCCAGACCGTCCAAGTTTCTTTCAACGCAACAACCTCTGGGCAACTCTATGTCGCGTTCATTGCTGGCCTCGGGGCCACTTTTGCGCCACTGAGCTCTCAGATGACAGTTGTGATCCCATCGAGTTTACAGGGTGTCGTGTTCCCTGTGGTCACTTCCAGTGATACGATGGTGACTGACAACGTGACGATCGCCGGACCCGCCTTTTTGAGTTTTCACTTCAACTCTGACGGCATGGACGAACCGTGAAGTGCTCCTGGTGTGATGGTAGTTGCGTTACTGTATGGGACTAAGTATTCCGTTTTTTCTTTTTGGTTTGTGTTGATGGAAATGTGTATCTACTCGCCAGAACGTTCCCTATGGATAGTACTCATACGAACGGACACATGTTATTTTTTTTATCTTGATGATTTCGCTACAGCGTTTTGTGACCTGTGCTAGCTCCAGAAACGTACTCGGATGATCGGATCAGACTACTAGTTCAATTTCAATCTAAGATCTAAACATCTACAAATCGTTTCATCTTCACCACAAGATCATATTTCCTTGACCAACACGATAGTATCTGATATATATAGCTTATCATCTAGAAGGAATACGATAGACCATATTCCTTTTTCATCATGTCACTCGGACTTAGGGCGCCGCCCACCACACGTGCATGTCACTAGTCTCGACTGACCCCGAGTCATCAACTAGTCCGGAACCCGTTGGTGTTATAGCATCTCCCTTTCACTCTCCAGTTACATATCGTCGTCTTCCAACTTCCTTGTGATCTGATTAACCCACTGACGAAGCCAGGGAATCATTTAATCGATGCTAGATTTGAATGAATGGGGAGGCTGACATGGGCTGACATGCCTACACGTATAAAATGTTCCTCTGGCATTCTTCGTGAGTCGTTTCTCTTTTCTGCTTTGGATGATACCCACATCTTCAGTAAAATTCTACGGTATACCCTTGTATTATTAACGTTTCACAATGAGGGCCATCTTTATGTCTCTTGCCCTCGTCATCCTTTCCTCTTCCGTTCTCTCCCTTCCCTCAGAGCGGCGTGACAGCGATAGCGCGCTGACAGGTGACATGATTTTCCTTGCTCGAAGCTTTAAACTGACGAATACTACAACAGAGATCCAAGCTCTGAATTTTGCCCTCTCCCTTGAACACTTCCAGTACTACTTCTACAAACGACTGTACCAGTACGGGCCACAGGACTTCTCCAACGCTGGTCTACCGCCCTGGTCGCAGGGAAGATACGCACAAATATCCTCTCATGAGCTTACGCATGCTCAGTTCCTTGAGAATATCCTGGGTGACAAGGCTGTTCAGCCATGCACATACAACTTGTCAGCTCGTTTCTTGTCTGTTTATCATATGTGGCCTGAATGAACTCTCCGTCAGCCCCGACACCGATCCAAGATCATTCGTGAAGACTAGCAACATCGTGGAAGCAATAGCATCCTCTACGTATACAACTCTTGCGAAGTATCTCTCCGATCCTGTACTTCGATTTCTATCGTTCCATGTTGGAATCCAACTCAAAGGCATTTTAGGACTATGTCATTTCCATCAGCTCAATTCACTCTGTGGAAGCGAAACACTCAGCGTGGATCAACGCGGACGTGCGTGAAGGTGCCGCTTGGAGCACGGCGTTTGATGTACGTGGCATCTCATCTCTTAAGATACATCCCGAGACTGATGATCAACAGGCGCCACTGAGTCTGAGTCAACTAAACACCATCATGAGCGGCTTCATCGCATCCTGCCCATCCTCCAATTCGCTGCCACCCGTCAAAACATTTCCTGCACTCACGTTCCCCTCCAGCGTTATGCCAGGGCAGACTGTGCAAGTGTCGTTTTCGCCCGCAGCTCCGAAACCCGATTCACAGACGTTGTACGCCTGGTTCATCTCAGGCTTCGAAGCGCTCGTTGTACCTCTCAACGCTGACCTGACAGTTATCATCCCGGATACGCTGCAGGGTTTCGTGTTCTCGGTAATCACGGACAGCAAGGAGAGCGTGTCTGACGACGCTACAGTCGCTGGGCCGGCATTCTTAGTCTTCGATTATGACTACCGAGGAAACGATCAGTCGCTACCCATGTGAAGGAATCAATGACTTCTTCAGTGCGTCCGAGTCGTTAAACTACATCCTATCGACTGTGTACATTTGTTGCCGAAAACTACCTCGGTTTTCTGCACTATCAGTATCGGAATGCTGCAGCTCCAGATTCTCCACCTACTGCAGCATTAAGGTTTGCTGCCACCGACTCGGCCATGGCACCAACGTCAGAAGTGACGTTAATCTATATGACGCGAAAACGAGTGAGCTACAAACGCGGACTTTCAGTCAAGTGATCTCACTATGTCGAAGCCTTCCTCGGCACGTTTAAGGGACTGCTTTCCTGAGGTGCAGTAAATTGCGCTGGATCATAAAAGGATCAGTGATGATTAAATAGCAGGAGGTTCAGCACACGCTTACCACTTCTTTCCTTCCTTGTGTGCAGCTTTAAGGATGTCTTGGATGACAGTTTCTACGTCAGGGTGTGGGTCGGGAGAGGGGGGAGGGTATCCCAAGCACAGGGAAAGATCGTAAGGACCGATGAATAAGCAATCTACAACCAAAGACGCGATGAGATCATATTCGCGATGTACACAATTTATACCCAACTCACCAATGCCATCCACAGCGGCGATAGCGCCAACATTTTGCACGCCCTCCTTCGTTTCGATTTGTATCATAACAACTACATTTTCATTTGCAGATTTGAGGTACTCGGCGGCATTAATGCTCCAGACGCCATGAGTGAATGGACTTCCAAAGCCGCGCCGGCCTCCCGGAGGGAAGCGACTGTCGGCCACGATCTCTCTCGCCTTCTCAGCAGTGGAGACCTACAATTTGGCACAGGGTCTGATAACGCCCCATACTCTTCTGAAACCACCCACCATAGGAACAAGCACTCCCCGTGCGCCTGCATCAAGCGCGTACTTAATTTGCCACGACGTACTGTTGCTGAATCCCGTGGCTGGAATTCTCACGAGTGGACTCGGCGCGTTGGGTCCAAGACCGGTGATGGCCTGGATAGACTCTGCAGCACCAGGCTGGAGCGAGGTGAGACCGTGCTCACAGTCTATCATCACCCACGAAAGGTGTGGGCTGGCTTGTGCGACTGCGCGTGCGTTCAGCACGCCTGGCATGGTGATCCATGCGCCGAATGCAGGCTTGGATGCCTTGAATGCTTGCAGGAGTGCGTGGGTTGTCATGCTGGCTCAGGCTGGAGATTGAACGCACTCGAGTCTGGGGATAAGTTGTTTATGTAAAAAAATTTGAGGGCCACGATTCAAGTCATGAGGGGTGCTCTGCGGACCGATTCAAGCCGCTACTAAGGCCTGTACTTGACGTCATTTCGACCTTATCGTGTTAGATAAGCCTAAGATTTATGGTCATCCAATTTGATAACTGTCGGGGGGTGTTAAAACAGCCATGTGAGCTGATTTCAGGAGAATGTATACTGTACATTACCTGTTGATGCGCAGCGCCATCATCACTTAGATGAAGAAACATACAACGATCGCAAATTCAATAGACGGAATCAACGATAAATGTTTATGGAAGATGCAGAGTTAGTGCGTCTGGCGAGTCTTCAAGCCTAGCAAGCTCCTGCTCTAAAACGAAATCCATTACATTCGACTGGTGATAAAAGGAGCCGTGATTATGCGTGCTCAGCGGTAGTTGCAGGTTGCACGGGAGTAAAAGTATTGCGAGGGCGCCATTCACGCTCTGTTGTCCAGTATCGTATCCACCTCCACTCCTTTCCCGTCTTTTTGTGTACCTTCTCGATCGTCTTGAGGGCGTCCGACAACCAGATATTGGGCTTCTCTGCATATCTTGCCCTAATCACGCTTGCCTGTGGAGCCCTAATGGGAGGTTTGTCTTGGACTTGTTTCTGGAGCTCCTCGTACAGCACCTTGCCCACGACACGCGCATTTGCAGAATTATCTTTGAGACATGCGATGTAGAGCATGGAACAAGCAGCGAGGTCAGATGAAACAGGTGGGAGCTTGTAGACACCAAAGAGAGCTGCGACGGTCATAGAGTCCGAAAGCGGGCGCTTGTCGTAGACGGAGTGCAGCATATGTCGTGCGGCGGAGAGAGAACCCAGACCCAGACCGTATTTCGAATGGTCTCCAAAAACCTTGAGTGCGAGTGTCGGGCACTTCAGCTCCTCACAGCGACCTTGGATTATCTCAGCAGAGAGCGTGGCAGCGGTAGGATGCTGGACTCACAAATGAAAGCCTCTGCATGTATGGGGCGGAACTCCTTGCCTGAGTCTCTCCACCTCGGAAACAGCTCTGCCACCATTTCCAGCTGTTCTGACGAATTTGCGAGCTGGAACAACCGAAGCCATGCAGTTTGGCGCACTTGGCCGGCTTTGACAACACGTTTGCGTCCCGTGCGGTCGGTCACGTACTCCACAAGTTCATAGAACTGTTTTTCTCGACGCGTAGCGGCGTCCTGAGATTTAGCTTTGGAAACGGTAGTAGATTTTGGGGCCTCAGATACTGGGGTTCCAGACGGAGTCGCAGATGAGAAGAGGTCGTCATCTTTGGTCTGTCGAACTGCGTGAAATTTGTTGAGCACTTGATGACGCTCTGCTGCCGTGCTCCTCACCTACAGCCGTCAGGTTAAAATTTCTGCGACACGCTAATCGATTGGCGGTGCTTGCTAATCGAAAGAGGGCCTGTGGCCGGGAACTTAAGGAGAAGAGGCTGGCCATCCTACGGAGCATCATTCATAGCTTTGCAGCAAAAACGTGAACTGAGTTTCTTGTCAAACATTGCCAAACAAAGGTCGAATATTATTATTCGATAATATCATTTTGATTCCTTACTGCAGGCTCAGCGTTCAAACGTTCAAGGTTGAATGCACGGAAGGCGTGAATCCGCTGTAAAGCATTCCAGACGAGTGACATCTCTTCGCCAAACGCCAGTGATATCTTGTCTCAGACGCATGGTATTTGACTGATTAGAGCTTTCCGACGGGCCTCTCATCTGGCTTCGTTCCGAATGCTTATTGACTGTCAATATCCTCGGAGAAACCGATGTCCGTCCATTCATCACTTCGTATGTAGATTCTCCCTTGACCGGATCACTGACTTGTCCCTCAAATTAGCCGCTCTGCACACTCAGCGAACTTCAGCTCGTGCACGGAGAAGAGAAGGCGCACAGCACCGCAGATTGATCTCAAAGTCAAATCATCACACGTTGATGATGGCTCCATTGCTGCGCTCATCCGACGGGCAGCCACGGAAGTCTTGCCCGAGACCGGTGAAAATTATTCATACTCCGTTTTTCACCTAGCTTCACGCATTTCACAACTTGCCCGGCAGTCCGAAAATCATCGATCATCGATCGTATTCATGATTCTGAGACAGGCTTGGTTCGAATGTTATTCTCTTGCATCGTCTTGGGATATACATATAATAGGAATCATGTAGACGCAGACGGAGTGTAACGGGAGAGTCTTAGTAGGTGAATTAGTAACCCCCTTCCGTCGCTGGGGTGGAGAGAAGGTGAAAAAGCCGTAGGACATCATTGGTTCGCGTATACACGAGTTAGGTGGTTCTCTCGTGCTTATTGCAGGAAAAATCACCATGTGGTACGTCAAATCTACTTGGTCTCAGGTTCAGGGCTAGCGGGTACTTGGCGGGTACCATTCCTTTGAATGTGAGCGGAATACAAGGGAGAATTCCGACGTTCCAAACTTATCCCAAAACTCCCCTAGGCATACCACAGTCGAGTTCGTTCCTGGAATGTCAGACTCCTCGTCTCGGAGCATTTGCACTTCCGGAGGTGGTCAATGAATTTGGCGAATCCAGTGTTGTCGTACATCGCCCCAACGGACAGTTTCGAATGAAAATGCAAGACTCCCGGCCTATCCAGCACTCACGTGTCGAGGTCGGATTGAAATAGACGTTCCGATCGAAATTCAAATTCCTCATTCTCTCACATCCTCTTCGTGAGTCGTCGTGTTATGGCTAAAGTGTGGAGTTTGAGTGTGAAGAAAAGAAGGTTTCGTTCGAGTCTCGAGAATGGTGCTTTATATAAAGCGACAACTGCGTGGTGGTAGTATATATATGTAGCTGTAATGATCCGAGCGTGAACTGTTACCTGTATGACGAACTAATACCAACTTCTAACAGTGTTAGTCATTAATTTCCCATCATTCCCACTCCTTCGATATTCACGCATCTCCTCGTCCTCCGTATCTTTTTACCGCTCTTTGGGGCGCCCGGATGGATGACCGATAGGTACTTGGCACCCTCGACAATTTCTGGAATTTTTGTGAGAGCAGTGAGGTCCCATGAGACCCCAGCCGCGTAGGTGTGTGCCTTAACGTTTAAGAAGATTTGACGTAGTCATCTGATCAACATGAAGCAGACTCCGTGGCATAGTATTCCCCTGTACATGAGGCTCTGTGTCCACTTTTGATTTTTTTAGGCATCCATACACCTCCCATGGACTCGAACAGACGCGTCTTCGCGGCTTGAGCGTTGATACAAGTCTGCGAGAGTTTGCGAACCAGCCGTGGTGAGTAGTAATATCCCTCGTCTCCCCACGGATTCTTCCTTGTACATGCCACGGGTGTCCAGTTTTGACAGCTCGTCGGCTCGCCCGTTCCCTCATACGAACCGATGACTAGGCGCTCATGCGATCGAAGTCCAACTCGGCACCAAACCGTGTTTTGTGTCTGGGGCGCAAAGATTTGAGAGGATTTGTGTGCCACAGCGTTCACGATGCCAAGGTAGTTCACGTTCTATTTATACCGCGTCGGCGGTACTACGCGCATCAACATCGCACACCTGTCGTACTGCGTGCATGTCAATGCATTCCGCACTTGGGGACGAAATGTGACAGTAGAGTCAGCCAGCCGGGTTGTTTTTGAGTTTGTGTCGACGTGACCTGTTGGTCAGGCTCTGATTGTCGCCCCACCGTGTAGCCATATCTGGTTGAGTCACCGGGGCGGGCTACATGTGGTTTCAGCAGCTATACAGTGTCGTTATTGAACCTGTCTAGTAATTGATGGTATGCGATATTCCAGCCCAGAAGATATGATCCAGAACGCAACGTAGAAGTGTCGGACGAGTGTCAGTATACCCGCGAGGGTACAGGCCACGCAGGTTGCTCGAAGCAGGGATCGTCGGGACGCGCTTTTACTAGACTCGTCCACAGAACAAAAATAGCGACGTCATGAGGATAGGCCACCTAGATACCTCGAAGCGGGATTGAGCTAGGCCTCTTAGCACGGTGGTATCAACGAGGAGCGAATGTGCAATGTAAACATATAACATGATTTATTGTCTGGTTTTAGAGCGATGCCCAGTCGGGTGATGGTGATGTTTCGATGCCCCTGCGACTGGTCCAGCTCATATGGTTGACGTCGATTAACCCGCTTCAGAGTACACGGGGCATGTGAGCAGAAGTGTTAGATGTTCCCGAAGCCGATGGTCGTCAATATATTACATGGCCGCACGATAGTATGACTTCCATGGCGTTGTCAGCACGCAGGATTCTTTGTAATGATTTTAAGAGTGGGCTTACTATGCGTATTATTGATAGCGCGGGTAGAATGGGGGCCGTTCTCCACATGCTCTAGTATACCATTTGACTACGGAACGAATCAATTCCATCGGAAATGAATGTGCACCTAGGCAGCTTGCCCTTCCGAGAGGAACCATTGCACCCATTTGACCACCGCGGGGGAGGTGCATCTCCCGCGGCTTATGAAATAGGAAATTTAGCCCTGCAGGATGAAATGCCGACTTAACCTTACATAGCCTACAGGCAGTACAAACAACAACACTGTGTTGACACTGTGCAACCGTACAGCAAGACAGCAGTACCTTTGAAGGGGAGGATTCCGATCAAAGAACCTAATAGAGATTTCTTACTACATCCGCAGTCAATCTTCTACCTCCTCCGCGTCTCTTGCCAGTGAAGCTCTCACGAAACGGTGACAACGATTCTCATGCGGGTGAGGCTGTTTCAGTGCGTTATACTCGTGTCATGACAACCACACCCTATTACAGTATAAGGAACTGCATGAAGTGTAAGTACCCGGGGTCACCGGTGACAAGTCGAAGAAAGGCGAGGAACGGGCCTGTAGCATGAGCTCAAAGACAGTTCTCGGGAACCGAATCGGTTATTTTCTGGGATGCACCGCATGAGAAGACCAAGAGAACAGCGAAAAGGTGGTATGTTGTACAAACGTGCGGTGCTATGTGGTGGCACGGCAATCGGCATCGACCAGCAAAATGACATTCTTTTCTCATTTAATTTAAAAGTTCTATGAAAATAATGAAATCTGCTTCGGAGTTTATATCACCTATCGGGAAGGTTTCGATCTGTGCCCAAACGACTTTTGACAAGGAATATTTGGAAATTGAGCAATATTCATATAGGGGAGTACGCCACTCGAATTCAGACTCCGCGCAAGTCTGCCCTGACCCAATCAGCGTCGCCCATTGGATGATAAAATGAAGCACAGCTTAGTCATCAAAACTCGTTATCTCTTGCCAAGTACTTAGGACAGTGGCAGCATGAATTCACGCGCGGTAAGAGTCCGGATCCCACAGATATCCATATATCTACTCACAGGGCGCTTTTTCCCTCCTTTATCAAGGACACTCATCATTCATCTGCAGCATCATTGATTCGTAGCAGCCCCCGTCCCATCATCAACGTGTATTAAGGGCAAAATGGTGAACGTCACTTACGACGCTTGTAAGTCCCCAACGTCGTTCTTCTAAAACATACTGAACGCAGCACTGGACAGCTGGCGACCTAATGTCACCCAGTGGAGGTGTCTTCAATATGGGCGATATTGCCTGGACATTAGCATCAACCGCCCTAGTATGGATCATGATACCTGGTGTTGGCTTCTTCTACTCCGGTTTGCTCAGGAGGAAGAATGCTCTCAATATGATTTATCTCAGTATGATGACCGTTGCCATGGTCTCATTCCAGGTCTGTTACAACTTATAAGGTTTTAAGTGCCTTCTGCGTGCTCATCGAGATTGTAGTGGTTCTTCTGGGGCTATTCTCTAGCTTTCAGCGACACTGCCAGCCCCTACATTGGCAACCTCAGTATGCTTCCTCTCAATTGAAAGTCTCCACTTTTGACCACTATTTGTTAGAATTCTTTGGCTTGCGAAATGTACTTGACCAGCCTTCTATCGCTAGTCCCAGAGTACCTGCCATCGTATTTTGTGTCTTCCAGCTTATGTTCGCTGCCATCACGTAGGTCATGACCATCGTCTCTCATTCAGAGTGCTCATGCAACTCCAGTCCCATGATCGCCATCGGTGCCGTTGCAGAACGCAGCCGCTTGGGTCCTCTCCTTGCATTCGTTTTCGCTTGGTCTACACTCGTCTATGATCCTATCGCCTGTTGGACATGGAACGTCAAAGGCTGGTCGTACGTCCTTGGCGGCCTTGACTTTGCTGGTGGTACCCCAGTGCACATATCCTCTGGTACTGCCGCACTTGCAATCTCACTCTACCTTGGCAAACGTCGAGGATATGGCACGGAGCGTCTCGCCTACAAGCCTCATAACACAACATATGTCGTTCTTGGCACGGCATTTCTATGGTTCGGCTGGTTCGGTTTCAACGGTGGCTCTGCCCTCTCCGCAAACTTGCGTGCAACCCAGGCCTGCATCGTAACCAACCTTGCGGCAAGCGTTGGCGGTTTGACTTGGATGTTCTGGGATTATCGTCTTGAGCGCAAGTGGTCCGTTGTCGGTTTCTGTTCTGGGGCTATCTCAGGTCTTGTTGCTATCACCCCTGGTTCGGGTTATGTGGGTTCTCGTGAGTCTTACTTTTTTTTAGACTCGGTTTAAACATCCTGAGACATGATTAGCGGCTGCTGTTTTGTTCGGCTTCATGGCTGGCACCGTCTGTAACTTTGCTACCCAGCTCAAGTTTATCTTCAAGTTCGATGATACGCTCGATGTAGGTGAACGTCCCATGGACATGAAATCATCGATGCTTATTCTACGTTAGATCTTCGCATCGCATGCCATTGGCGGTATTGTTGGCAACATCCTTACTGGTCTTTTCGCTCAAGCAAGCGTTGCTGGTGCTGATGGCATCACTACAATTCCTGGAGGCTGGCTCGACCACAACTACCGTCAACTCGGCATCCAACTCGCAGATTCTGTCTCTGGACTTGCTTACTCTTTCGTCATGACTGTCAGTCTCATAGCCATACTCTTTCTCTACTTTTCTTTATCTGACTCTTTGCTCATCTATAGACCATCATATTGTGGATTATGCACTTTATTCCCGGCCTCCGGCTGCGCTGCGACGAGGAGACTGAGATCCTCGGTGTCGATGACGCGGAGATGGGCGAATTCGCATACGACTTTGTTGGTGTTGAAAGCGAGCTCATGCCACGTGCCGAGTACAACATAGGTACTTCTGATGGCGGCCGCGAGCTGCGGCACACCGCCGCAACCACATCGCAGATAAGCGAACAGGAGAAGGATACAAAGCATTCTTCTGCGGAGGCGTGATGGGAGGATGTAAGTCGTGTACAGTGAGGATATAGGTTGCATCGTGGATTTGGGGTCGGGGATAACACGACTGCAGGAAAGTCTGCCACTCGTTTCGTTTTAGTTTCTTGATGCATTTTAGCGTATTCTACATCTTTGCATGTTCTGATTTTTAACAGTCATGTGCGTGTTATTTAGATATCTGGACTTTTTTTTTTTTACAAAAGATCGAGTCACTTCTTGATGAATTGACGCGAGGGCATGCCCCTTCTACAGTGGCATATCCTCCAACCCAACTTGTTCATTTAGTGGTACATTGGGATTATGTAGATACATAACTCAGGAAAGCAAGAAAATCGAAGACGCGGATTACCGCTAATTGCGGGAGTACACACTAGGGCCGCCGGCCATCGATTAGTTTGAAATGAACAGTACAGCCTGAAGATTATAGCCGCATATTGAAAAACTACGTGCTTATTACGGCAGTCTCTTCCTGAGCCACGGAGAGCATCAGGAACAAAACTCACGGCGAAGCTTAGATCAACCTTGACCTGGAAACTCTGCTATTCCCAGGTGTGAGTATCATATCTCGCCACCCGGGAGGTCCTCCTTTGTCAGGCATAATAATTGGGCCACGTCATGGATGAAACCAAAGCAGAATGTGCAGCAGGAAGCGAAGTGCAAGATCAAGACCCGTATATAGTTAGCCAGATAACTTGCGAGATCCACGATTTGGCGCTAGCAGTATTATATAACTGCTGGCCGTAGTCAAACTTCATAGCGGCGCACCCGGAGAGGCACACTTCCAGCCTCAGCACTCCCAACCACTCTCGGTCTTGGTACAGTCCCCAAACTTTCTACGATCGGCACCCCAGGGCCATCCGCCATCTCAAACACAAAGTTTCGGACAAGAGCGAACAGTACAGCCTGGGATGAATCCAAACCGGTCAAAACGATCCGAAACCAATACCTGAATGCGCAGCTGCGTACCTTGATCTCTGTCAACGCAAATAGCCTCCCTAGGCACATCCGCGCTCCATCACCGAATGTCATTACATGACGGTAGCCCTGCAGGGCGTCTCTGGCCCCATGCGTATCTCTGTCCTTTTCGAGCCAGCGGGAAGGTTTGAACGTCTTCGCGTCAGGACCCCACATATGAACAGAACAATTGAGTGCGGCGAGTGGGATAACGACCACCGTCCCCTTTGGGATGCATACGCTCTCGGTAAAGTTACCGGCAGCTGTGCGCAAGGGCTCGCTGAGCGGGATCACGTCTTCTTGTGTAGCCTGTCATAGTCAATTCGAGTGATTTGGAACAAATTTCTGTCGGACACGCACCAATCGCTCAATTTCCTTGGCTGCTGCATGGAGGCGGAGAACTTCATTCACTACAGCGTCCAGGTAGGGAAGCTTATGTGTAAGGTCGTCATATGAGGGAGTTGGTCCAGATTCTAGACACTCGTCGCGAAGCTTCGTCTGAATATCTGGATTCCGCGCAAGTTCTATATAAACCCACTGTAATGCTGGAAATCAGTGAAAGCAGTGGACTGTTCGAAACTTACTGTCATGGTAACTGATTAAAATGCAAGGAGTGGTGAGAATGCGCACGCGATCTTTTGCTAGGTAAATGCATGTTACCTGCAGTGGTTTCAAAGCCGGCGAGAAGTAGAATTTTTGCCTGGGGCAATCAGTGTCACATCGTTCAGGAGAGTTCCGTGATTCACATACTTCGTCTAATACTTCTTGTGGAGTCAGTCCCACACTCTCAACAGATTCCTCCGCTTTCACTACACAACATTTTCAGGAGTTACGATTTGAATCAGGAGGACAGGACTCACAGAGCCAACCCAAACATGATCTGTCCCCCTGCTCATCGCCGCCTGTCTCTTTTTCTTTGCGCATTCGCGATACCATCTCCTGGCAAATTTTTCCAACGATCAGGTTCAGCTTCAGGGAGAACTGTATGCGAGGCAATGGTAGTTTTAGGATGGAAGGAAAGTTCTGTGCCAGGGTGACCAAGTTGTAGGAAACGCTGGAAGATGAACTAAAGGCATTCAGAATATGCATGACGTCAGAGTCGCTTCCATGAACTGCGCCGAAATCATGGGACAGGGCGGCTATGCCCACACTGTCAAGCCTACGTGGCGAGTGTTGCATGAGACAGTAGCCTGGCGGAGAGGAATGGAATTGCATACGAGATGTGATTCATCCTGCATAATATGTCTGAGTTCGCGAGTCGGAAACTCATCGGGCAAACAAATACCATTGTCGAGCATCAATTACAGCGCAATGAGTTCTTTGATTTGATTCTATTTCACCGTCCAAAGCGGACATTGCCTGTAACAGATTTTGAGTGCAATGCAGGACGAACGATTAGTGACTGACCTTGTGAGCGATATCGTGGATGACAGACATCAAGCTACGAATAGCAGCTGCGCTAAAGGCAGGGTTGAGAGCCTTGCGTTGCCTGGTGAATGACATAGATTTAGTTCAACACGACGTGAAGGTCATAACTCCAACCTTTTGTGACTTTCACCATCGGCCCACAACACTCCTCTTCCAACCTGTCATTCGCAGAAGCGCACCATCATCTTATAGCTGTACAAGGAGGTAAAGGGACATACTGTCGTTCGAATGGCGGCCTTGTTGAACGCAGTCTGGTTATATAACCACGTGTCTCTTGCAAAGAAATAAGAGATCGCCTTCGGGTCCCATAATACGACTCTCGACAGTCCAAAGACGTGGGGTACCTTGTACACCGGTCCGTACTCTCTGGCCCAATGTTCGTACAGTTCAGTGATGATAGCGGCTGAGTTCACTGTCTTGGCAAAGCCAAACAACCAACTTGGGCTCTGAGGTCCTCGTATGCGCGTCGTTCGTTTTCTTTGACGGTACACTTGCAGGAGATAGAGGGACATCAGTATCAGAACTGAGACGCATGTCGTTAAGCCCACCAGGGACCATGCGAGGCGAAGGTCCTTGAAGGCAAACCACATGTCCCGACCGGTACGCAATGCTTGGGATGCGACCATCACCAATCAGCAAGCACTTAAGTACTGCTGGCAGAAAAAATGGCAATTGAGATACAGAGCCCATATATCTCATAGGGAGCCGGGGTGAAAATGACGTGGCCGTGACGCGACATTGACGCGGCGTATGTGGTACGCTCGAAACGAATTACAAATACTTTTGATCTTGGTTGTTGATGAATTGAATGTGCGTACAGGCCTCTAGTAGAGTGCTGAAATGCACATTTAGATCTAGATCTCGCCACATTCACAACGCTTATCCTCCCGATAGGTTGATTTGTAATATGGGATCACTGAACCGAATTTTGCTGAACGCGTGTTTGAACGTGTTCAAGACGTTCGGTTCAGCGTTAGAACACTGAAGGTGTCCGCAATTCAAATTCATGAAAAAAGAAAGCGTGTACAACGCGTGTCTGCGCATGTAGATTCAAAGTGAGGAGACGAGACCAAGTTCTGAAGAGGCGTATTCAGCAATTGGTTTAAAGTGTAACCAAGAAGAATCATGTGGGAGATAGACGAAGACTTGGTTGGCGGTGAGGTCTGCCAGGAGTGCGGCACCTAGAGTTCAAATGTTGGCCATGAGAGGGCGGGAGTACATAGATGGTGCAGTGGGGTGGTGGTGGTGGTGGTGGTGGGTGCGACATGACGACTCGAGTCGATCAACATGTTTAGTAGAGCAAAATAAAGAAAGTGCTTACCTGATATCTAACACCAAAACTCAACCTATGCCAACCCATCTGCCTGCTTGACCCTGTAATGGGAGTGATTCGGTTTTAGACTAGGTGCTGTTAGTATTACCCTTAGCGTTGTGTTTGGAGGCGAGCGAGTCCGTAAGAGCCATCTACACACATAGATCCTTAACAGTGATATCAACGACTACCAATGACCGAAGGAATGAAGCCGCTGCAGATCAATGTAAGCATGGAACGAGTCGCCGAAAAGAGAAGAACGATTAGCAGATGGGCCTGTAAAGAAACTAAGTGGGTAACCGGTAACCTCGCAACTTGTCAAGCCAACAATTTAAAGCGAATGGACCGTGGGAAATCGTTGATATATTTGCGCTTGGTGATCTTGAAACGCGAACATTTCCATCAAATAGTATTGCCTATAGCTCCCAGTACTTATGGTGATCTGATGACGGTCAAGCCCCAACACTAGTACTGTGCCGCGTCAAGCTCGTCCCCAACATCTACGCAGCGGCAGTACGGTGGCAAAATACATGCTGCGTCAAGGTTTACCTCCCGCGTCGGCGCGTCAAGGCTCACATCGTGCCCGTGTCGCGACCGAGCCATCCCTCACCTATCATCCACGCCGCCTCAGTGCCATGTAAATGCTGCGTCATGGCCACGTCAGGCCCCACACTGCGCGTCAGCAGTGCAACTACATGTCTGGCACTTAGGTTTATTTTCTGTCCATCATATTAGCCAGGTTACTAACATTAGTGTCCCCTTCCATCCTAATAGAATTAGACGTCGAAAGTGCTGTAGAAGGCAGCAGTATACAATAATATCTGGTTGCGACGATCCAGGCAATCATTGTTCGAGCACTCCTATGACCTAGAGAAAAACTATCACTGCGCTTTTGGAAATCCATATATCTTATGGCTATTGTGAGTGCTTCGAGAGACGGAGTGAACACATTTAAACCGTCCTCTACGAACTAATTGAACATAAAATGTACTCCGGTTCGTATCTGGACCTCATAACTAATCAGAGTTCTGGGAGACCCACTTTTTCACGACCACAGTATATTCGCCCTTGCTGTGTGATCTGATGGACGAGATGTCGCCCGTGCTGGATACAGCAAAGCGATGATCAAACTAATGTGGGTATGTCATTGCTATCATCGTCGCATTTTCTAAGCGTGTTTGGATCTCGTTCAGAATGCATTTCCTGTCAGAATCCCAAGACATCCCGTCGATGTTGCTCCTTGCCATGATGTTCGAAGACACAAGTCGTTCGTCATCACAAATGTCTGCCCTCTTTGATTAACATAAATATGTAGAGATACGACATTGCCCCTCGATCTGAGTTGCAACTATTAAAAGTATGTATGGCAGACGGCCGACAATTCGACGCGATATTAACGGGGGGCACGAGGGTCTCAAGTCGGTATACAAAGACAACCAATCCGGCCACAAGGCTCAACTGGCGGGGCAGGAGAAACATTCGTGTCGTCGCGTGAGTTATGAAGACATTTGTGGAGATCCTCCTTTCAATAATTTGCTTTCCCTCTCACAGTAGTAATTATGCAGACAATTTCTTACTTGGCCAGTGCACCTCGTACTGTGCCATTTGATAGTCTAGATGAAGCGTGCCAGATATCAACTGAGTAATCCTCTGATGCGTCGATAAGATAGTACTGTATCAATCGAGTGAGATGCAGACTGAGTGGTCGAATGACGAGCTGACAAGATATCATTCGATGGAGGACAAAAAGACGGATCCGACAGCGTTGACATGCCCCCTACGAATGACAAGCCCTTCCCCCCCTTAATGTATTGCTAGCAGACGGTGCTATCGAATGACGCAAAGCAGATGTGTGCGCCATCCTTGCTTCAATACAACAACGCATCAGTTATAAAGCTGTCATACCCCTATGAGCGGCTCGCTCGTCATCTTCTGACCATATGTGGATCATGTTGATGATCTGGGACTTCAATGACAATATACAAGCTAGTCGGAAACCACTATTGTATGACGAGTTGTCATGTCCCCTCATAGAGTGCATTGTCTCTTAATGTAAAGCCCGACCCGAGGCTCAAGGCAAGTCATCTCGAGTTCCATGTCGCGCATTCGCGCTGCTTTACAAGGGACACACAGCGTCATCTACATAGAGATGTGCGCCATTCAGTCATGAACACCTGATACCATCCCTCATTCATTAATCTTTTTAGATCTCTGATACCTGTCTTGTATCGAAACAGCACGCCAACATTTGTTAGTATAGTTCCATCCTGCTTGAGTGTCTGCTAGACTGACGCTGATACAGGAACATGACTTCTAGGGGGAATGACACAAGCCTCTCAGCTCCGCTTGCAGGCCATCAACCCCTTCATGGGCACGAGTTTCTTCGGCCTCCCTTGATTTGACCTGCAAATATACGAAAACCAAAACCGCTCCAGCCCTGGCCATAAAATTACATAGATAGATCCTGAAATTGATGATTTGACGTTAGTCATTTTTCTTACGATACCATTACATGGTTACAGACCGCAATTAAACTTCATAGCGGCGCACCCGGAGAGGCACACTACTAGCATCACTCCCAACCACCCTCGGCCTTGGTAAAGTCCCCAAATCCTCCCCAACCTGCATTCCAGGGCCATCCGCCATCTCAAACACAAAGTTTCGCACAAGGACGAACAGTACAGCCTGGGACGAGACCAGACCCGGTCAAAACAATCCGGAACCAATACTCTGAATGCGCAGCTGCGTACCTTTATCTCTGTCAACGCAAATAGCCTCCCTAGGCACATCCGCGCTCCATCACCGAATGTCATTAAATGTCGGTAGCCATGCAGGGCTTCTCTGGCTTCATGTGTATCTTCGTCCCCTTCGAACCACCGGGAAGGTTTGAACGTCTTCGCGTCAGGACCCCACATGCTAACAGAGCAATTGAGTGCGGCGAGTGGGATAACGACCACCGTCCCCTTTGGGATGCATACGCTCTCGGTAAAGTTGCCGGCGGCTGTGCGCATGGGCTCGCTAAGTGGGATCACATCTTCTTGCGTAGCCTGTCATAGTCAGTTCGAGTGGTTTGTGTTGCATTGAGTCGGATACACACCGATCGCGGGATCTCTTTGAGTGGTGCGTGGAGGCGAAGAACTTCGTTCACCACAGCGTCCAGGTATGGAAGTTTATTCGTGAGGTCGTCATATGAGGGGGTTGACCCAAACTCTAGACACTCGTCGCGAAGCTTCGTCTGCGTACCTGGATTCTGCGCAAGCTCTACCAAAGCCCACTGTGGAGTTGAGAAGCACGGTTGGAGCAGCGGACAGTTCGAAACTTACCGTCATGCTGACTGGTAAAGTGCGAGCAATGGTGAATATCTAATTCTTTTACTAGACGAATGCACGTTACCTGCGGTGGTCTCAAAGCCGGCGAGAAGGAGAACCCTTGCCTGGTAGAGACGGAAATCAGCGTCCCATCGTTCAGGAGAGTTCTGTGATTTGTGTACCTCGTCTAGTGCTTCTTGTGGAGTCAGTCCCGCATTCTCACCAGATTTCTCTGCTTTCACTACACAACAATTTCAGGGTTTTCAATTTGACAAATAAACGGCAACACTCACAGAGCAAACCCAAACACGATTTGTCCCCCTGCTCAGCACCGCCAGTTTCCTTTTCCTTGCGTGTCCGTGATAGCATCTCCTGGCATATTTTGCCAATTATCAGGCTAAACCTTCGGGCGAATTGTGTACGAGGCAATGGCAACTTTAGGATGAAAGGAAAATTTTGTGCCAAAATGACCAAGTTGTTAGAAACATTGGAGGATGAACTAAATGCATTCAGGACGTGCAGGACGTCAGAGTCATTTCCATCGAGTGCGCCGAAGTCATGGGACAGGATGCCTATGCCCGCACTGTCGAGTCTATGCGGCAGGTGCTGGATAAGACATCAGCCCGGTAGAAAGGAATGTATATACATACGAGATATGATTCATCCTGCATGTTGTGTCTGAGTGCGCGCAAGTATGAAACTTTTTGGGAGAAAAATTACCATTGTTGGACATCGATTACTGCGCAATGAGTTCCTTGGTTCGATTCTATCTCACTGTTCCAAGCGATCACTGTCTGTAACACACTTTGAGTGAAGTGCAGGGTGAATCGACCAGTGACTGACCTTGTGAGCGGCATCATGGAGAACATATGTCAAGCTGCGAATAGCAGCTGCGCTAAAGGCAGGGTTGAGAGCCCTGCGCTGCCTGATGAATGAGAGAGAATGGATTAATTCGGCACAACTTGGAGGTTTTATTTCCAACCTTTTGTGACTTTCGCCATCGGCCCATAACACTCCTCTTCCAATCTGTCAGTGGCAGAAGCGCGCCGTTACCCTATAGCTATACAAGAAGGTAAGATGACATACCGTTGCTCGAACGGCGATCTTGTTGAACGGAGTTTGGTTGTAAAACCATGTGTCTCTTGCAAAGAAATGAGAGATTGCTTTTGGGTCCCATAGTATGACTTTGGACTGTCCGAAGACACCCGGGACCTTGAACACCGGACCATACTCCGTAGCCCACTGTTGGTACAATTCAGTGGTAGCGGTGGAATCTAGCAGGGTCTTGGCGAGGCCAAACAGCCAATTTGGGCTCTGAGGTCCTCGTATGCGTGTCGTTCGTTGTCTTTGGCGGTACACTTGCAGGAGATAGAGGGACGCCAGTGTCAGAACCGAGACAGGTATCATTGAGCCTGGCAGGGGCGAGACGAGGTAAAAGTCTTTGAAGGCGTCCATGCTGAAGTGCTTGCTTTGCAACAAACCCATGGTCGTGAACAAGACACTAAAACACTAGTAAGGGTAACAAACCTTGCTGGTCGCCATCAGTAAAGTTGGCAACAGTCAGCCCCCAGCGCCCGCGGAGCCTATCATTAGCTTACACGCAGGCCAGGTGAAATTTACGGCACTGTCACAAGTCCTATTAGGGTAGAGCTAAGAGATTGCACACACATGTTCACCAATTGTATGAATTTGAATCCTCGTTAATGACCAACATATGAATGTCCATCTCTGGATTCTGTGTCACATACAGGCCCTGGACTGCTGCATTCACTTCTCACCATATGTAGCCATATGTACATCGCTTGTTCCGCGTTCGTACTACTTGGGAATGTGGCGTGCATCTTGTGTTTGTCTTATATTGCCCGAGTCTCTAATCATTTATCTAATGTTGGTTTTCAGATGCAGTGTGAACTTTGAAGTATGTCATTGTCTCACTGTCAAGCCTCCGAGTCGACCCCATCTTGTCAAGTCCCGGGCCGATGCAGCCTCTGTACTCTGTACTACCATGACGGTCAAGCTTCATTCAAGCTGGGTCAGACTGGTCAAGCCTATCACTCATACCACCGTATTACCACGGTAAGTTCTCCCCGACATCGTCACATCTTCGCAGCCTCCGTACTAATGTCAACCCTCCACACTTACCTGTCACCTGTGCCGCGTCAAGCAAATTGCCACATCAATGCCTTGTCACTGCCTCGTCACTGCCTCACATGCCGCATCAAACTCATTCCATATGACCACATGTCATTTTGCACCTTCCGACTTCTAGTTCTAGAGCGAAGCAACCAAGCATCTTCCTTTCGGTATCACTCAAAATAGCTGATACGTGATATACCTGGCCAACTGGGCCCGTTGGAATAGTATCAAGTATCACGATTACGATTGTTTCCGATATCAAATCCTGTGCCTCATTTTGCAGGAAGTGCTTCACCATTAACGTAAGAAGCTATGGTTCATCATAGAATACATGGCAATGCAGTACCCTAATCGTGAATCATATAGATAAATGTACCACTGGTAGAATTATCAAGATAGGATTCTCGACGTCACTCTCGTACGTACTCATCATTTTCTTTTACATACGCAATCACTCCTCGTTTCACGCCTCATACACGTTCACCTTTGATTCTCCGTTTCAATCAGCATATCAATTCCTTTCCCCTCGAATAATCTCCCTCAGTCTTTTTGATCCAAGACTGAGTCTCTTTCCCGTCCCTAGTCCGAGCCCCTTCATTCCCAAGAAGAATTTGTTCGGCTATGTCTTCCTCTGCGCAGGAACTCTTGCCACAAGTTGACTTAGGGAACACGTTTGGGGCACTTCTTATTGGGGTCACCCTTTCAGCAGTGTTAGTAAGCTATTTCCTCACCATGCAATCAATTCTGAACACTTCTTGTCGTCGTATTAATAGTCTCTTTGGTCTGACCAATGTTCAGACTTTTATCTACTTCCAGACGCATAGAGACACAGGGATGTCATATTTTAAGCTGATTGTACGTACATCACGCTGCCTCATTTGTCAGTTAAATCATCGACGCTACGTCAGGTTATTTGGCTTTGGTAGGTTTCTCTTCGAGTTACAACCGTTGAACATGTCAATTTACACCGCACCCTGATCTTTTAGGATACTTGATGCTCTACACCTGGCACTGATCATCCATTGCATTTACTATTATTTAGTGACCAACTACGCGAACTTCAATGTGCTCACAGAAATCGTATGGAGTTTCAAAGTGAGTTTCTACTTTGGCTTCTGGCGACCTTGTAGCACTTATGATATGCAGCTTCAGATAATAATGGATGTAAGTTGTTTTACCCGAACTCTTGAGATTCGCAACAGATGCGCATCTAACAGGTTCTCATCGTTCCTACGGTACATTTGTAAGTTCGATATGCACTGTTTGTACGAAACACTCTAAGTGGCGTTATCTCGGTCCATAGTTCGTATGTTTATCGCATATGGATAGGTACTTGTATTTCACTCCCAGTGATGGTTTGCGTCGCCTAATGCGACGAATCTAGTCAGCAAGGGCCGGTCAAGAGTTCTCCCGGTTATTATAATGGTAGATCTGCAGTCAGCGCTCAATTTTATTTCGTTTTGTTGACGCATTGTCAGTGCATAGTCGTGGTCCTCTCAGGAGGTGAGTCTGTCGCTGGAAATGCTCATCACTCGATACTGAAAATCTATTCAGGCACTTCCATCCGTAAGACTAATCAGAGTTGCTACTCTTGTTATTTACTCATCACTCGGCGCAATAACAGCTGTCATGTTAGCTCAGTGAGTCAGACAGCTCCCTGACTTTGCGACATTGCTGATAGCGAGTAGATATCGGTGTCATGTGTTCCAGGATGTGGTTGCAATCGAGTGGGCGGCATACCTGACTTTGGGCTCGGTTACTTTTGTCGATATCCTTATCGCGTCATCGCTGTGCTATCTCCTGGCTACTTCCCGTACTGGATTCTCTAGGTAAGGAACACTTCGTTCATTGTCGTGATCTGATATACTAACACGGACATTTAGTACTGATTCTTTCATAACAAAACTTGTGGGTTATATCATTAGTACAGGCTATCTGACGAGGTATCCCTCTTCCATCTCATCCCATACCTCGACTAATATATCTGCAGTGTATGTTCAATGATAGCTGTAATTACTGTGAGGTTCCCTCTCTTGCGCTGTCCATGATTGAGGTCTCAGACAGCCACCTATAGTGCGCGGTGATGCCGAGGAACTTCGTCTTTATCAGTATTGAATTCATAGTGACTAAATGTAAGACCAACACATTCTTTCAGCGTCGTGCTAATCAGCGGTGTGGTTTCAAGTATACGTGAACTCGTTCATGGCACTTATGAATGCACGATACTACCTGCAGGCCGACATGGGCAGTATGGGTTCTCCCGACATTCGTGTCCGCCACGACGTTTACCGCCCCGAACTGCGTATTAATGCATCGCAAGACAATAAGCTTCAAACATCGCGGACAGACGTGTCCGACGATGTAGTGTTGCATATCACTCGACCTATCCAGGTTGGTAATTGCAATGTTGTAATGTTATTGTTGATGTAAGAGGGCTAATGACGTGATTTATCCACAGTTGCCAACGACGGGGAAGGAGGAAATGTATTCTTTCTCGTCGGCGTGATGGACTACTAGTAGGTATGCTTAGTTATTTGTGCGTTTCCTCACGAGTAGCGCTCATGAATATCTTACGAGTTCGTAGTAAATTATCACTCCCTACCTACCATAGTTACGGAAGTACTTCAATTACTGGCTGTGAAACGAGACTCGCATGTCGTATGACCTGGACTATCCCAAGGCCCTTGATTCTGTACATTGGCCCGTACTGTTTCACTCAGCATTTTTACAATTCAGTGATCGCGGCCGCATCCAGCCTGGCGAAGCCAAACACCCAACTTTGGCCCTGAGCCTTGGGCCGTATGCATATCGTTCGTTGATATCTTTGGCAACACACTTGCAGGAAATGAAGCTTGGAGGGGACGCCATTACCAGAACTGAGATATCTGTCGGCCGCGCGACGCGGAGGTCCGCCAAAACCAGCCAAAAATGCTTCACGCACTGCTTGCTTTGAGAGAAATGAATAGTCGCGAACAGGGCCAGGCACCACACGGGGAAGATCGTGCCACGACAGCACATAACGCTGAGCCTGGAGTATTTAGATATTTCGAGAGAACTTCAAAAAATTAGACATCTCTATTGGAAGCTCACGATGCTGCGCTTCAAGTTGTGCAATGATTCTTCGTATAGCCAAATGGCCATCATTCGATGCGAGAAGGATCCAATGGCTTTCCGTTGTGCGTATACCAAGATGGATGAGGATATGAACCTGCGCACCGACAATTAGCGTTGCCTCGTGGGATCCATGCTGCGATACATACCCCAAGTTATGGTCTCTGCAGGTTTTCTACAAAACGAGAGCATCGGACGAGCCCCAGTCAAATAAGTCTCACAAGGTTCAAACAGCCTTGGGGCAGTACGACATATGGCTGTGGTGCCAGTTCCCCGGGCCTTCATCTCCAGTGCATTTGGAAAGGCCAGATCCAAAGCATCAATTGTTGGACAAAAACGACTTCATTTGTGATTTGATCTTCACGGGGCGGCACAATGCGCAAATGGCGAGACGGGGCTTGTTGCCGGCAAACCATCGAAAGGCAAGGATGGAAATTTTTTTACTGGTGCATTCACAGGACGATATACAATTGCGCGCGGGAGCCTGAAGGGGATGATGGATGCGTTCAGCGGTGGAACACAGACGGCAAAATGATCAGATGCATTAATGTTCAACGGGTCGTAGCGACCGGGTGCGGTTACTCCGGGTCATGGTCGAGTGACTCGAGTCCATCCTGCTAGTGCATCGAGAATACTACGCGTCATGCGTCGGACAACAGAACTTGATTTCAAGCGGTGCAACGAAGCACAGGCAGGGTTCTATGTAAATATTAAATATTATTATGTAATAGCATCAACCGTACTATTTCTTATCTGGCACGGGCCACCCCGTCAAAGACATTCTGCTTTATTCAGTGGCGACGTTGATGGAACTTGGCCAGTCATTGGATTAACCTGGATAACAAGAAAATATACACCACCGAATTGGGTTCGGTGTTCTCGACATATCTTCACCATCCATTTGCTGGCTTCCATCACACTTTCACCCAGACACAACGGTATGTCCTCGAGCTTGACCATATAGCTTTGTCACATGAATGGCACTAGTGATTCAGGGCCGATCTTTGGGGCCACGATACAAGCCACACGCGAGCCCTTGTCGGCCACTTCGCTCGCGGCTCATAATCTGCCATTCATAGTTGCAGTTTGCTAGAATCAACCTGTTAATATACTCCAACAAACTTGGTGGCGCAATTTCAGCTCATTTCCTGTGAGAATCTTAATATATATCGCTGAGTTGCTTGTCGTGTTGCAGACACGAGGCTGCCAAGTATGTGCTCTTCTTTGATCTTATGATTGATCCGCTTACATATGGCGATACAACATTGCCCCTCCTCGGGCGCACGTTATCGCAATTATGCAAGTCACGTCTCAAGTCTGTATGCGCGGACGGCCAACACAGCCAGAAGGCTCAAGCGCTCACCTTCCGCCATCTATTTCATGCGACCTGGAGTGAACAACTTTCTTTCGACACGACATTAACGGAAATTGTGGGACTTGTACATCATGTAGTTAGCACCGCTGGAATTTCATACTTATATGACTCACATACTCCCACCATCAGCGCTCAGGGTCAGAAGTCATGATTCAATCATCACAGAACAAATGGCAGTGTGGTTATTCTGGGGTATATAGTACGGCGAATCTGCTGTTGGTGGACTCGTTAAGTCAGCAACAATGTCTTCCTCGGTGCAAAACACTATTCCACAACTTAACCTAGGAAACACGTTTGGGGCACTTTTTATTGGGGTTATCCTTGCAGCAGTGTTAGTAAACTATTCGCTTACTACGCAGTCGAAAGCTGAGCGCTGAGCGACCGTCATCGTAACACATCCCATGAGCAGTCTCTTTGGTCTAACCAATGTTCAAGCTTTCATCTACTTTCAGGCACATAGAAGCCCGGGGATATCATTTTTCAAGCTGGTTGTACGTCTATGCTGCCTTGTTGTCGGTTCTGGTCTTGACGCCACGTTCTGGCAGGTTATCTGGCTTTGGTAGGTGTCCTTTCGAGTTGCAATTATTGATCGCGTAGAGATTGTTTCCCCAACTTTTAGGATATGTGATGCTCTGCATCTGGCCTTGACAATCCATTCCGTTTATTATTATTTGGTGACCAACTATGCGAACTTCGGTGTGCTCACGGAAATCGTATGGAGTCTCAAAGTGAGTTTGTACTTTAGCCCCTCTGCGCAGCCTCTAATGGGCTGGAGCAGCTTCAGTTAGCAATCAACGTAAGTCGTGTTTCCTGTGCTCTGTGATCCGCCCATAACACGCAAGTACGCACAGATTTTCATCATTCCTATGGTACATCTGTAAGTTCAATAACTGTTGCCGCAACATTCAAGTCATGTCGTGGTCGACAGTTTGTATGTTCATCGCATATGGAGTGGTGATTATTCCCCTACTATCGTGAATTTGCTACATCTAATACATGAAACTAGTAAGCAAGGGCAGATCAAGAATTCTCCCGGCCATAGCATTGGTGGGTTTGCAATCGGGGTTCAATCGCGTTTCGTTCTGTTGATTCACTTTCAGGGCATAGTTGTGGTCCTAAGTTCAGGTGAGTCTGTTGCCTGCAGATGTTCTTCATGCGATCTTGAACCTCTCCCCAGGTGTTGCCATCCGTGAGATTTCAACAGTGCTCTTGTTATTGGCTCATCGTTTAACCTAATGACAGCCCTTGTATGGGCGCAGTGAGTCAGGCAGCTCCCTAACTTCAAGAGGTGCTGATAGCGAGTAGATATAAGACAAAGTTGTTCAAGGATTTGATTGGAATCGTGTGGGCGGCATACTTGTCTTTGGGAGCGGCCACTTTTGTCGATGTCGTCATCGCATCATCGCTATGCTATCTCCTCGCCACTTCACGTACTGGGTTCTCTAGGTACGTAGCAGTTCGTTCCCTATTAGAATCTGATATGCTAACGCAGATTGCTCAGCACCGATTCATTCATTACGAAGCTCGTGGGCTATACCATCAGTACTGGCTGTCTGACAAGGTGTCCCCCTTCCAACCTACCCCATAGTACCTTGACTGATATTTTGACAGTATATGTTCGATGTCGATCATAATCACAGTAAGGTTATATCCATTGTATTGCCTACATCCGAGGTCTCTAAGGGCCGCCTGCAGTGCGCCGTGATGCCGACAAACTTCATCTTCATCAGTCTCCAATTTCTAGTGACTAAATGTATGAGCAACCAAACATTATCTCATTACCATGCTGACCAGCGCTATATACCGTTTCAAGTATATGTTAACTCGTTCATCGCACTCCTGAACGCGCGATACTACATGCAGGCCAACGCGACTGTTGATTCTCATGAGCGACACGGCGTCTATCGCCCGGAACTCCACGTTAGCGCGTCGCAAGACGAGGAGTTCCAGAAATCCCAAAAGGACCCTGAGGATGAAGTGCTGCATATCACGCAACCCATCCAGGCTGCTATGGTCGGTGGTTGTGTCATTGTCGATGGAAGAGTGCTGATCGACACACCTTAGCCATAGTCGCCGACATCGACGATGGAGATGAAGTCTGTCTCGTTATTGTGACGGATCAATATTGGTAGACATGGATTATTATCTGTGAGAGATAACACTCGCAAAAAAATTCTGAGTTCATAATAAATTATCATTTCGATCCTAATTATAACAAGCACTCCGTTCACCTTCGGACGGTTGCGCATAATGACACATTGACACATCACAACAGATGTCTGCAGCGTTCATCTTTGCACGGTCGCACATTGAATTCAATTATAATAACAGATGTCTGTACACTACGTTGGCAGTCGTCTCTTGCTCTCTCTCCTCGAAAAAGCGCTCGAATGTCTCTACGACCTCGGACCCTTGAGAGTGCAGTGTACAGTTGTCCGTGCGCGAATGAACCTGTGCGCAAGGCGAGCACCGTTTTCTCTGACGTCAACCTTTGACTTCCGTTGAACGTCGTCGCATAAGCCGGACACAGTGGAAACTGCTTTCGGTTGATTGTCCAGCTTGAACACGCCGGATTGAAGGCGAAGGTAATGTGAGGCAGACAGTATATCTCTTCTGTCTGAGAAATCTGCACCTCTACAAACCTTCGATGAAGATTCGTGATGCAGACTCGCGCGTTTCGCACCAATCCTTTTTCGACTGACAGATTTCGCTGTATAGCGCACATCGCTCTGACTTTAAGGTCCAATCGATGCGGAGGGGTGTTTGGACGAGTTAACATTGCGAGGTAGTCTGGAGTTTGTTCAGGTGCGTCTGGACTCAATAGTGCACTAGGAGGACTCGGACTTGTGGATCTTCACTGGACGTGAGGTGTGCATGGGCTGTGTGCTTGCAGCACTCGGACATCACGATAATATGGCGCCGGCGAGTAAAACACGCCAGGAAAAAAGAAGCCCTGGTTCGAGATGGTAGGAGATGAGTAGTGCGGTTCGAGCTGTTGGGGGCTAGTTGGAAGATAGTGGTGCGTATATTCGAAAGGAGGAGAGTATTGATGATTGTCCATAGCTTATACTAGTTGCTAGCAGTAGAAAGTGTATCTTATCTTTGTCCATCTACTAAGGGGTTGTTGCGCGTTCCATATGGCACCTGTCAGCGCAGACGCATGCCGACTATCCGGCACTATCCGGCATCGTTACTAAGCGACGATTTTGACGGCCAACATGTTGACCACCGGTACCAAAACTAGCAGACCTTGAAATAGAAGGAACGACTGTCTTCATTCTATCATTGAAGGTCTGACTAGATCTGACTACGGGAGACTAATCTGACTTGGAGTTCAGGTCAACGTTAAAGTCAAGTTCAAGTCAATCAATGTTTCTAGAGGCTAAAGCCGTGCCCCAAGTCGCTGGTTTTGGCTTTCTAGCATTGCAGGCAGTGACCTTTGGGTCATCACAGCCTATCATGATGCAGACCGCGGAAAGTCATCCATCATTGGCGGCCCTGGTGCACGATCATCTGATCCCGGACCTGGTTCATCCTTATAGAATGGCAGCGCTGACACTGCCGCTGTGCCTCATCATGGCCTCATGGTACGTGATGCACTCCCATCATCATCACAATCTATCCATCACAGAACAGATGGCAATGCACCTATATTATATATAACACAATGGAAAATCTACATCACTGCCAACAGATTTGGCACAGCCAGCAATGTCTTCCTCGACGCCGGATCTCCTCCCACAAGTTGACCTCGGAAACACGTTTGGAGCATTTTTTATTGGGGTCACCCTTGCAGCGATGTTAGTAAACTCGGGCTACTTTTCTGACTAATTACATAACTGGCGGTGGCACAGTCTCTTTGGTCTAACCAACGTTCAAACTTTTATCTACTTTCAAACGCATAGGGGGACCGATATAACACCGTATAAACTAGTCGTACGTCTATACTCCCTTTGTCAATTCAGTTACTCAATGGCTCTGTCAGGTCTCCTGGCTTTGGTAGGTGTTCCTTCGAGCTGCAATTCCCGAAGACGTCAAATTTACAACTGTACTACCCCGATCTTGCAGGATACTTGATGCTCTACATTTGGCATTGATTGTACATTGCGTCTACCATTATTTAGTGACCAACTACGCCAACTTCGGTGCGCTCACGGAGATTGTGTGGAGTTTCAAAGTGAGTTGTTAGTTTGGCCCTTTCCACATCTTCTATCAGTATTGATGGACTTGCAGCTTCATGTGTTAGTCAACGTATGTTGTATCTACTATTCTCTGTGATTAGCATCTGACACACACTCCACAGGTTCTCATCGTTCCTACGGTACATTTGTGAGTCCGATGTTCACTATTACGTGCAAAAGTCTGATTTTGACCATAGTTCGTACGTTCATCGCATATGGATATGTAATTGTTTCCCATTATGATTTTGCGCATCACCTAATGCGATCAACCTAGTCAGCAAGGACCGAACAAGAGTTCTCCCGATTATAGCATTCGTGGGTTTGCAATTGGTATTCAGTGATGTTTCATTCTGTTGATCCACTACTACCAGGTTATGCTTGTGGTCCTATGTTCAGGTGAGCCGTCACCCGGAAATGATCTTCACTTCATCTTGAAACAATCTCTTCAGGTGTCGCTATTCGTGAGATCTCGAAAATTCAATGATATTATCATTATTAACTCATCATTAAACCCTATCACAGCCGTTGTCTGGGCCACGTGAGTGAGACAGCTCCATTACTCCACGCATTCACTGAGAAAACGAGTAGATATAAATGTCATTCATTCGCGGATTTGATTGGAATCGAGTGGTGGACATATGCGGTTGTGGGCTCGGCTACCTTTGCGGATATCGTTATTGCATCATCACTATGTTATCTCCTCGCTACTTCTCGTACTGGATTTTCAAGGTAAGGAGTAATTTAGAGCAGTCTGCATCTGATATACTAATTGCGATTGCTTAGAACCGATTCATTTTTAACGAAGCTTGTGAGTTATATCATTAGTACAGGCACTCTAACGAGGTATTCGATTCTCCAACTACCCAATAGTACCTTGACTTACATTTTTGCAGTGTATGTTCAATTATGGTTATCATTGCAGTGGGGTCCCACCTGTTGTACTATCAAATGTCTCTGACGCTCCCCAACAGTGCGCAGTACTGCCAAAGACCTTCATCTTTCTCGCAATTGATTTTATAGCGGCTAAATGTATGAACAATGGATTCTTCGAGGATCGTGCTAATGTGGGGTACCGTTTCAAGTATATGTGAATTCCTTCATGGCGCTCCTGAACGCCCGATACTATGTGCAGGACAACGTAGACGTTGTCAATTCTTCTGAATTTCATATGCGCCACGGTGTCTACCGCCCAGAACTGCGCATTGGTAGTTCGCAAGACCCGGAACTTCAGGCGTCCCGGAAGGATTCCGATTATGACGCGCTGCATATCACACGCCCTATTCAGGATGTCGCGGTTAGTAGTTGTGGTATTGTTGATGGAAATGGGCTAACGACACGCTTGAACCACAGCCGCCAGCAGCATCGACGTTTGAGATGAAGTCTTTCTCGCTAGCGTGATGGATTGATATGTATATATTATTATTGTACATTTCCTCACGAGATAGCGCTCGCACAATAAATCGTGAGTCGTTATTTATTTAGCACCACGCTGCCCACATTATTTGAGGGCACAAGAGAAATCAATCCACTACATCCTACATTATTGCATGCCCAGTCACACTAGACGAGTAGGCTATCCATTGACGATATTGGACCATTGTATGCGAAACAGAGGGTCTATGTCTGACCCCCTCAGCATCACAATGTATCCATCATTGAAGATGATCACAGAGCAATGGGAATGCACGTCCTTCGTTGTGGGACTCATAATACATAGTATGGTGGATCCACCTCGTTACTGACAGAAATAACTCAGCTAGCAATGTCTTTCTCAACGCAGGGCGTCATCCCACAAGTTGAACACATTCGGTGCACTTTTATCCCGAAGAAATAATAGTGTTCCTCAATGTGAGGTCAAACAAGCTGACACTTGCCGTCGGAACTGTGACACATTTGAACACTAGTCTCTTTGGTCTAATCAACGTTCAAGCCTTTATCTACTTTCAGATACGCAGGGATACAGGAATCACATTGTAAAGCTGGCCGTACGTTTACACTGCCTTGTTTTCATTTCTATTATTGACGCTATGTCGGGTTATCCTTCGAGTTGCAATTACCGAGGACGCTGATTCTAACGGTACCCTGAATTTGCAGGATACTCGATGCTCTACATCTCGCCTTCAACGTCCATTTTGTCTATTATTATTTACTACGCGAACTTTGGTGCACTCAGAAATTGCATGGAGCATCAAGGTGAGTTTCTAAGACCTTCATTTTTCTCGCTATTAAATTTTCAGTGGATCAATATAAGAACAAAGTAGAATGTCCTTCGAGGACTGTGCTGATCAATGGTACCGTCGTTCATCGCGCTTCTGAACGCGCGATACTGCGGACACGCCAACGCAGACCCCATTGATCCTTCCGAATTTCATGTGTGCCACGGCATCTACTGTGACCGCCCGGAGCTTTAGGTATTCTGGAAAGATTCCAATCATGAAATGCTGCATATCACTTGCCCTATTCAGGCTTTCATGGTTGGTAATTGCGTCACTGTTGATGGAAGTGATGACAAGCCACAAGCGACAGCAAGTCTTCCTCGTTGGCGGGAAGGCTTGGTATTCGTGAACTATTATGTTTCCCGTTCTTCGCGAGATAGGACTCACAGATAATTTATGAGCTCGGAGTACTACCTGGGTGAATTATTCCTACCGCAATAATTGCAGGGAGGTACTTGGTTGAAGGTGGGCATTGTGGTACACTGTCATTTTGCCGGGGCTTAGTTCGGGCCATGGTATCAAACAAGGGTCTGAAAGGTGTGAGCCACTTTGATGCCGCAAAGTCGCAAGGTAAACTTACCGCAGTATAGAAGGAATGGCTATCTTCATTCATCTATCTAGGGGACTAGACCACGTTGGGAGAATTTTCCGGCAAACTGCGAGCTTGGAAGCCTGAGGTCCAGACCACTGAGCTGATATACTTAGCAATAGACGGCTAATTTATGATAACGACTCGAGCACGATCTATAATAGTACTTTGATGGTGATGATGGCGGACGTGGACGTCCCAGACGATCTCCTCCTGGTGATAAGTTTGCGCGTTCTAAGAGGTTACTACGAGTCTCCAGCTGAGCATTCGGGCCGGGGACTTAGCCTATGCGGAGACGATTATGGAGATGAGTAAGAGGATTACAATTGCGCTTTGTCAGCGACTTCGCCATCGAGCTCGCATTGCGCAATCGTTACAAGCGATTGCAATGGATATAAATTTTCTCTCGTTAAATTGCCGACGGATGTACGTATAAAGTCCTCTCTATCTCTGTACTTACCCCCATCTTCCCTTGCAAGATCTTCCCCGCACTTCTCTCTCCCACAACAGGTTTACCCCACGTAATCGATACCCTAGTGCGATATGACCATCTCTACATCTACCACCAACGGCCATGTCAACGGACATGCAAATGGCGCGAAGCATCACTTGAAGCGTTCATCTGAGCTCGGTTTTTCTACGCGAGCTATTCATATAGGTTCAGAGCCAGACCCCACGACTGGCGCCGTCATCCCACCCATGTCCCTTAGCACGACGTACAAGCAAGACGAAGTAGGCGTGCACAAGGTTCGTGTTTCGTTTTACTCCACATGCCGTAGCATACTTACGATGTGTGTATAGGGCTTTGAATATTCTCGCTCTGGTAATCCAAATCGCAATGCTTTAGAGCGCGTACTCGTAGGCCTGGAGGCTGGCGCAGGACACGCTATCACGTTTGCTTCGGGCAGTGCGACGACAGCGACGATCTTGCAGTCTCTAGGTCCAAACGCGCACGTCCTAAGCGTGAATGATGTCTACGGCGGTACGTTCAGGTACCTCACGAGGGTTTCGAAGGAAACCATGGGTATCGAGTCGACGTTCGTAGACTTGGAGAACGCGACAGACGATGAAGTACTAGGTGCCATGAAGGAGAATACCAAGGTTTGTATTTCTCGTTTAAATTTAGCCAGCCGCTCACACGAATGCTTTAGCTTATCTGGATTGAGTCACCAACAAATCCTACCCTCCGACTAATTGACATTCCGCGTATAGTAGGCCTCGCGCGCCAGGCCCCATCAAAGCCCCTCGTTCTCGTTGATAACACCTTCCTATCTCCATTCTATGCCTCCCCGCTCCTCCAGGGCGCTGACATCGTCATTCACTCCCTCACGAAATACATTAACGGCCATTCTGATGTCGTAATGGGTGCTGCCATCCTCCCCTCCTTGTCCACACCAGGCAGAGACTACGACGGCCTCGTCGAAAAGCTCCGCTTCCTCCAAAATGCCCATGGCGCCGTCCCGAGTGCGTTTGACTGTTGGCTCGCCCAGCGCGGCGCCAAAACTCTCGCAGTGCGGATGAAGGCCCATGGCCTGAATGCACTCCGCATCGCCTCCTTCCTGACTTCGCACCCCGCGGTCGAGCACGTCATATACCCCGGCCTCGCCTCGCACCCGCTACACGCCCTCGCACGCACCTCTCTTAGCCCACACACGCAGCAGTTCATTAGCACCTTACCACCATCGAGCCTTGTACACGGTATACCCTACGGCGGGATGGTCTCATTCCGTGTACGCGGTGGCGCAAGGAGTGCAGAGGCGCTCCTGCCGAAACTGAGGCTGTTCACGCTCGCTGAGAGTTTGGGCGGTGTAGAGAGTCTTGCGGAGTTACCTGCGCGGATGACGCACGCGAGTATCCCGCCGGCGGAGCGTGAGGCGTTGGGTATTGAGGGATTAGTGCGTTTGAGCTGTGGGATTGAGGAGGTGGAGGATTTGGTGGAGGATTTGAGGGGTGCGTTGGATGGGCTGGAAGATGAGGATAGTGGGTGTGAGAGTGGGTTGGCGACGCCGTCGGATGTGAGTGATGATGCTGATGGGCTGCATTGATTGTACGGTAGACTTTGCTGTTCTGGATATCTATGTAGATATTACCGTAATCGTTTCTGTACCTATTAGATGGTACACTCCTTTGGAGATCTAACTTCCATTGCCCAATGTACGTCCGAAGGTCTCGAGAACATACGATGAGTGAAATATGAAACAGCTGGCCAGCGATTGATCTATTTAAGAACTGGCGCATGCGATCACAGCACTGCACAGGATATCACCTAAGCAGGGCACCTGCAAGTACAGCATGTGAAACAGCAGGTCTCTTCATTACATCCACTACCACTAACGCTCCCAATCATCGTAATGCTGCACGCAAAGGCCGAGCCAAGCACGTCAGCGAAACAGAAAGAGGCAAACCGAGGACTGCTGTCGGACTCATCAGGACCAGTTGCTCCCCTGAAGCGCGAAAAGAATCCGCCACGCTATGGTGCACAGCACCGCCAGGATGCACTTTGGGAAGGTGAGCCAGCATATTGTGAAATCAATTGACCGACTCAATATCAAGCAGGAGGGAATGAGACACTCCCTCCTATGTGGACAGAGGATGAGGTGGAGGGGGATAATGACGAACCAACATACAGGGACGATGCACTCTTCATGGGTTCATCACACCGACCTTTACCGGGAGTGCGACTAGGTAAGCGACGAAAAGTGTGATGGGAGTGAGAAACTGATGGTCGAGCATAGATCACCCCTGGCATCTCATTCCTGGATGCGAATGGCACATCTCACCACTCGGTCGGTCCTACTTTGTCAACAACAACACCCGGACCACATCGTGGAAGAAGCCGACACCAGAACGTCCAGCAGGGAGTTTGATGCCAGAGTGCATCATCAAGTGTGGCAACTTGTGGTACGGCGCAAACCTTGCCTGCTTGGGCGCCAGTGGCAATATAATGACGATCTTGGACGATGGTTCAATTTGCCAGTGGACAAGAGCTGGACAGCCGGTGGGAAAGCCTTTCGGCAGCGACATGAGAGATGTATTCCCAATAGTAGTGTCTCCGGATGGATTGATGGTCGCAGGTGAATGCGAAGATGGCAGGGTACGGCTGTGGAACATAAAGGAGGGGAGGTTGGTAGGTCACCCGTGGGAGGGACATAATGATGGAGTGACGTGCCTCGATTGGTCACCGAATGGGGCGGAGGTAGCAGGTGGATTGAAAGACGGCACTATACGACGATGGAACCCAGTCACTGGCCGACAAATTGCACCACCGATAAAGATAGGCGATGACTGGGTGTGGACAATCAAATACTCTCCACAAGGCGACAAATATGCGAGCGGCGGTGATGACAAGATGGTCCGTGTGTGGTCCAAGGACGGCGAGCTGCTCATCAAGATCAAGGGACATAAGCTACTGGTGACGTCATTGTGTTGGTCCAAGGATGGCGCATACATCTTCTCTAGCTCATTTGATCACACCATCCGAAAATGGCAATCGATTGACGGGGAAGAACTCGTCGTCATTCGGGGTCATACCAAAGCCGTCTCATCCCTTTGTCTGTCTCCCGATGGATCCCATCTTATCAGCGCATCAGATGACTACTCAGTTCGCATCTGGGACCTCGAAACCAATCAGCAAGTCGGAGATCCACTCTGGCACGACGACCGAGTCTCGGTTGTTGCCGTGTCCTCCGATGGACAACACTTTGCCAGTGCTATCCGTGGACTGGATGCAAAAATCTATGTGTGGAGCCTGGAAGCAGCACTCAAGCGCGCGAGTGGGGTTGCCGTGCGTGTGTACATTACTTTCGTCTGTGTCTTTTCTAATTATGTTTGTGCATCGATCAGAGCGATACAGCACCCAACGCAAAGCTCAAGGCGAGTTATTGTTTTTCTTTCTTTCATACCTCTTCTAACTTCTTTACCAGACACGTGCAGCTCCGTTTAGAGATGTGCGCTAGTTAATTGCGAATAACTTGATCTTTTGCTCATTCATTTCATAAGATCTCTCTCGTGCAAAGACAGCAAAGCAACAACAGAGGCTTGGCAAGATATGTGAGTCCAGTTTGATTCTTCCTGAGCTCTTGCTAGCCTGACACTGATCAAGGGCAATGACTTTTGGGGTGATGACACAAACCGCACGCCTCGTCGCTCAGCAGACACACCATCTCCGTCTGGTCTGCGCAATTTCTTCGGCTTCCTGCGCTCCGGCACTCGACCTGCAAATGCACTCACGTCAATTCAGCTCCAGCCCCGGCGTTTGAATTTCAACTTATTTCCAGGAGGAAGCTCTATACCCACTGTTGAAGTAGCTGCCGGTCGCAAGAAAAATGTGAGTGGCTCGCAATCGTTCCTTTTGATATCATTGAAATGAATACATCCGCAGAGAATTTACGTTGCCCCTCCCAGTGCAGCAGAAGTGGCCCGTGCAGAAGCGGCTGCAGCTATGCAACGCAC
>MU179353.1:46418-79703 GCA_016767475.1 Suillus weaverae | reverse complement strand
CAATTCAGCTCCAGCCCCGGCGTTTGAATTTCAACTTATTTCCAGGAGGAAGCTCTATACCCACTGTTGAAGTAGCTGCCGGTCGCAAGAAAAATGTGAGTGGCTCGCAATTGTTCCTTTTGATATCATTGAAATGAATACATCCGCAGAGAATTTACGTTGCCCCTCCCAGTGCAGCAGAAGTGGCCCGTGCAGAAGCGGCTGCAGCTATGCAACGCACGAATGGCAACGAAGCCGGGAGTTCGACGCAAGCAGGTCAACCTCGGGTTGTGCCGGGGACACAAGTGTCTCAAGAACAACTGGCAGAAACGCAAGGTGCAGGTGGTAGGACAGGAGATGTTTCTTATGAAGTTAGCTGCTGCGCATTTTTCTTCAACTTTGGTCGTCGTCGTCCCACCTCGCATCAGTCATGATGCCATCTACTAAACTAGTTGCTTCGATGTTTTTCTCTTTGTGGGTTTTACAGATTATTTTGTGCCCAGCTATACACCTCGAGAGCGCTGTATTTTACTTGTCTATGTAGATGAAAGCCACATAGCTTCTCAAGTTCACGACATCATTTCCGTTTTCACCTGGCGGTACACCCCATACCCCGGGCTCCGCAAATGATTTTGAAGTTCGGGTGTCATGAGAAGTAGGATGGGGCAGTGTACCAACATACGATCTGAATCCCTCGCACGTGTGAGTATTAGGAGTGCCAATAAGTGTAGGGAGATTTGCAGCGATCCTTCCTGGGAAGTATGTCCGAGTTTTTACCTACTTGCATGTCTTGAGTCTTGACACCTCTTGGTATCAATAGAATCCAACCGTATGCTCCTCGTCATCATCTTCCAGCCAACTGCTTGTGCGCGAGCAGCACGCAGATACGTCAAGCGCCTCATTGGTGGGTTCGCGTTTGATGATAGCATAAGTAAAGAAGTGGAAGCGATGCTGGGCCTGCAGGTGTTTTGTATCCTGTTACTTGACAATTCAGGTTCCTCTTTGCCAAGTTCCTTCGTGTCAACAACACTCCGTCCTCCGTATGTTGCAGCCTGCCCTTGAAGTGCCATCGGACATCTAGAGCCATACTGTGTGTTGTAAGTTTCTAACGACACAAGTTAGGGCTATTCATAACTCATTAGCGCACATCTATCGGTCGGACTGGACGCCTCCGGTATAAAGGTGAGATCAAGTAGGAAAGAGACTCAGGACTGACTTGCCTTAGCATCATCCGTACGCCAAACAACAATCAAAACCTTTAGAGAATAGAAAGATGTTAAAACACAATTGAGGTACGCACACCCTACTGTTTGAGTGCTGCCTCCACGTTCCATACATAATTTTTTGCATCTTTTCCTGCGCTGGCAATGTATCCTCCATCGGGGGACATGACGACAGCCAAGAGTTCATCGCCATGCAAGAGTGGACCTCCGACTGGCTGATTGGTCTTCAGGTCCCAGATGCAAACACAGTAGTCATTCGATGCGCTAACAAGATGGCTCTCATTAGGGGACAGATATAGGGATTCAACAGCATTGGTATGACCCCGAAGAATGATCAGTTCCTCCCCATCAATCGACCGCCATTTGCGAATGGTGCCATCAAATGGCGCGAAAAATATGTGCGCGCCATCCTTGGACCAACCCAACGACGCCACCGTGTCTTCATCTTCATGAGTAGCTGCCCGTCCTCTGACCACACGCGGATGATCTTGTCATTCCCACAACTCGTAAATTTTGTGCCTTGTGAAGAGTATTTGACAGCATAAACCCAACCGTGACCGGTCTCTATCAGTGATGCTATTTGTCGGCCAGTATCTGGGTTCCAGCGTCGTATGGTGCCGTCTTCCGATCCACTTGCTATCTCTAGGGTATTGGGAGACCAATCGAGGCACTACACTTGGCCGTTGTGCCCCTCCCACGGATCACCAACCATACTGCCCTTCTTTATGTTCCACAGCCGTAGTCTGCCTTCTGTACTTCCGCTCACGACCATTGTATCATCCGGAGACGCCGTCAGTGAACATATTCCTGAACCGTTGCCATCCAAAGGCTTTCCCACTGGCTCTCCGTCTCTTTTCCACTGTCGAATCGAACAATCCTCCGATGCGCTCAGTACATTGCAACTGGTGCCCAAGCAGGCAAGGCTCCATATGCAATGGGAATGACCTTCGATGATGCACTCCGGCATCAAGCTCCCTGATGGACGTTCTAGCGCTGGTTTCTTCCATGATGTGGACCGAGTGTTGTGGTTGACGAAGTAGGACCGACCAGCTGGTAAGATGTCCCACTCGCATCCAGTAACAACAAGTTATCCAGGATAATCTATGCTTCGTCATGAAATCCTCACTCCCAGTGACACTTTCTCTGCTCACCTAGTCGCACCCCTGGTTCAATGAAGGCATGATCAGCATGTCGTCTTGATATTGCGGTGTACCATCGAACAGCTCAAACTGTTGCCACGAAGGAGGAAGCGCATCATTCCCCACTGCTCCTTAATGGGTAAGTCGGTGGGTAGTATCACAGTGCGGTTTGCTCACCTTCCCAAAGTGCGTCCTGGCGGTGCTGTGCACCATATGGCGGTGGGTTCCTCTCTCCCGATAGAGGTATCATACGTGCCGATGAGGCTAACAGCGCTGTTCTCCCTCTGGCCGACGTGCGTGATCCAGGCTCTTCGCGGGGTATGACTCTGATCGAGAAAGGACGATGTACTTTACAGAAACGTAGACAATGAGCCTTGAGATAATACGCAAAATAAGAGTTGAGAAGAAGAGATGGTTAGCTATGCAACGTACCAATAGTAACAATGTCGACAGCTCGACGTAGCCATAACAAGCTGTGGCGGGGGCACAGGGGTCTCAAGGACAAAGTGCCCAGATGCAAAGTTCTCCTCCGGATACAGGAGAACCTCTGATAGGATGCTGTGGATTTTATCTTGTTCGTCGTCGGCCCGCATCGAACTAGTCCTTCCATCGGTTTATCATGGAGGCCATTATGGTTCTTATAGAAAATCATTCCCCGACGCGCGTGAGCTAACGCAAGCGCTTGATTGGATGTTAGTGGAGGATTCGAGGGATGCACCGGATGGGCTGTAGGACGAGGATAGTGAATGTGAGTGTGAATTGGCGACGCCGTCGTATGTGGGTGACGATGATGGGCCAGGCGCGGCTGATGGTTTGAATGGGCTTGAGATCTGTGTAGAATAGTATGTGATCGTGATTATCAGAACAAGTGAATGCTGTCTTGTTATCAAACACGCCGGTCCATAGTAAACGAGCTGCCGATCAGAGCGCGCAGACGGCCGACAGTTCAAGGGAAGTTGCAGTGAACGCACATTGGTCCCAAGGACGAGGCAAGCTCTGCTGCCGCCGCCGTGACAGGAGAACTATTACATGTGATAGGATGCTGTGGATTTTATCTCGTTCGTCATTGACCCACCTTAAACTAATCTTTTTTGACTGTTGCGGTTCCTGCGAAACCCTCAGTTCTGGATAACGAGTATAGTTATTAGGTCAAAGGAGCGAGTGGCAATAAGTATGACGAGACTAAAGTTCAGGAATGATAGTGATGTCTAAGATATACGATGACTGGACTGAAAACACGTCCTCGTGAAAGGTGAGCTCGTACTGTGATGGTGTGAAATCTACCTTAACGACGCCCATACGTTTAGAAATATGCCCCGCGAACGCGGACTACACCATCTTTTAGTCGCTCCGTGATCACAGGACTCGCTGCTGGGCGGTATTTGAAATCCTTCGAGTATCTGTGCAAGATGACGGTCAGACTCTGCACCTTTCACCAGAGCACAAAAACATTGAAGAGTTTGTGCACTAGATGACGACTCACCTGTCGGCATGAATGATCTTTGGTTGGGATCTCTGGGGTTTCAACTGGAATGCAGCCCAGAAGAGGAATGCAGTCACGAGAAGGAGTGCAATGCGCTTCCAGAGCGAAGGTGCGAGGCGGTTAAAACGGGGATCTGCATGGAGCTGCTTGATTTGAGACTGCAGTTGTGGATCAGTTTCTGTTTCGGGATCGTTGGTTGAGAGTGCCTGATATTGGGCTGGCATGGCGCCGCTGGCACAGTGGTAAGTCGAAAAGTGAAAGGTGGTGTGTGTAACGTGAACGCGTGAATACCAATGGGTGTGGGGTCGGAGTTTAAAATTGTTCTGTGGCTGGCGGCCGCAACGCCCGAGTGAAGACATGTGATGGGTATACTTCATAATTTAGCGTATATACAGCTACGTACACGTGCACTGTGCTCGGTGATATAATATAAGACCCGAAATAAATAGTATGTTAATCAAGCAGATCGAGATACTTCCTTTATATATAGGTGAGCCGCACCGGAATCTATGTCAAAAGCGTACCGTGACATACATGGCTGAGCTAGTCGGACAAGAGAGAGGGAACCCTTGCCAGCTCGTCTTCCACAAAGGAAGCAGCATCCCCAATGGGAGGACGAACTTCAGGCTTGGCTGACCAACATTTCCGCATGAAATCCAAATGCTGGTGGCTAACGGTCACACTTGGTTCGAGCCGATATGGCTCTACGCGCTTGAACTGAGCACTGAATACCTGTTGAACATTTTTAAGCCACCAGAAGGGATGTCTACCCGAGAAGACCTGTGCGATGCAAGATTCAGGTGAAACTCGAACAGGGTCTAGCATACGCGACTCACATGTAACATGATGCAACCGAGCGAAAATACATCGCTCTGACTGTTCGGTTTCGGGAAGTTGAAATCGCTGTCATGGTCACTGTCCGAAATGCTTTCTGGTTCAGGTGAGCCAATTAATTCGGGCGCTGACCACCGGACAGCGCCACTCGAATACGAGTTGTAGTACGATCTGTCACCCTCTGCGAGAGCCACCGAGAGACCGAAATCAGCCAAAAATGCATTGCCATCGCGGTCGATCACGACATTTGTCTTTAATTATAGAGTTAGTAAGGACTCCGTAGCATTGAAGAGTGCATACACTGGTCAGGTCCCCATGAATTACTTTCTGTTCATGAACTAGAGAGGTTGTCAGAGAGAAAACGTGTATTCGGAATGGCGATCCCATACGATATCTCAAGCCATCCACCACCTGTTTCAACTAAATAAGGGCATCCATTGAGTAAGGACTTATATTTGGCATGATAAATCTCACCAGCTTTAGTTTCTGTTCCATGGTGAGGTTCGTGCGCTCCAGGTAGCCCTCAAGTGCCCCATTATGCATCCATTTAGAAACAAGAGCAGGCAACTGTCCAAAACCGGAGACCGTGCCGTAAAGAGTGAGAACGTGCGCATGCCTCAGTCTGATCCACACGGCTACTTCACGGCGAAGTCTCTGCGAACGGGAATTCAATGCAATCCACATTACGGCATAAACATCAGCAGACCTTCTTCGCCTTTTGGACAGCTTCTTCATTGCGTATGTCCGTTATCCTGATAGTTTTGACAGCAACCTGTCCAAAAGATCTTAGTCGGCAAAATTCGCAGGGTGACATCGTATGTACCTCAAGAGACGTTGCTGGATTGATGGTCATTGAGCACATCCAGATATCGCCCAAGCCACCAGATGACGTCGCAAAAACCGATAGCTTCTTGACGGATGTGGACGGAATGGCAAATGGGTCCGCATCGAAGGCCACTCTGTGTCTCATGTTCTGATATCTGCAGTTTACGAGGAGATTTGCACTTACGGCCGCGCTTCAATCACACTGTTATCTCATGAGGAAGTGTCTCGTAACCCAGAGCTACGCAAAATACTTACGGTGCAAGATTATCATCCACGATGTTGGATGGTATCGGAAGATTGAACTGCACCTGGGCTTGCGAGGCAGAAATTTGAATTGATGTATCTCTATAACCAGCATGCTCAGTGCTATCCATCATGATATGGTGATTAGACATACGGCTGCAGAATGTTGATATTGGACACTGGGACTGGTACAACTGGTATCGTCAATGGGCGGCTGTCATAGCATGAGAGACAATTTCTTCATGATCCTCGGTTGAAAGCTCACGTTGCGGAATCTGCGGAGGCGGCGGCGTTTTCTACAGAATTTCCGTTTTCGATCTGTCAACATGATGGCAAGGTCAGTGATTGAATCTAATGACCGAGACAATCAATGCCTCACAATTTGAGTCTGCCGTTGGGGCTTTCGAAATAGTGACGCGCAGCAACCCATGGTAATGAGCCTACTATCAGTACAGATGGAGGTCTGCGTTGCGCTGAATCGAAGGGTCAGCAGGAGTGAGCAGGTTTAAGAACAGCTGACCGCGCCTATTGAGTAGTACTACGAAGCCCCCATACCCACCACCTAAATTTGCAAGCGCCTGAGTGTGTGGAAGAAATTAGCGCTTTCACCCGCATGCAGTGATCGAAGAATGGTCGAAAGCAATGCATGCCTAAACTGCATTGTTGACGACCTTCTATACTAGCGCCCTGCCACATTCAAGGTGCAATGGATGGCCTCATTCAACCCTTAACATGATCTAGTCACTAGTATCTTCGGTTGATCCTATGAGGCCTGTGGTGAATTTCATGAATTGATTTAGACCTAAATTGCAAGTGAGGTTCAAGTGAGGTCAGGGCCTCAGTGCATGGGAAATCGTATTTGTTTGCCACCTTTATCATGATGGCTTGTATGCATGTCATTCTGGGCGCGGGTTTGGATCAAGCGACACCACAGAGTGAGGCAAAAACGCTTCATCCTAATGCAAGGAGTCTCAACTCGGGACGCATTGTTTGCATCATTTACAAGTGGCGTTTTTTTGGTTGAATATGTAGCACGGACGTCATTATTTACTGGAGAGTACGTAGTGATTATAGTGGTATGGCAGTGCACATAAGTGGGTAGCAAGCAAGCTGACAGGCAGACCCGATCATGATGCATGATGCAATGAACTGTAGTGCATTGTCGCATTCTGAGCCAGTAACCGCATTTTGAACTATGAGTGGATGAGTTCCGAGATTCGGTTACAGACTTACAGTGGAGCAGGTCAAGCTGCCACCTGTGATCAGAGTGTCCTCTACAATCAAGATATCACTGTGCTCACGACTCACGAGTTCCTCTAAGCGACACGCCTATAGGCGAATGGAACGAGTTGAGCATGGTCGTTCGCCGACACGCAATGGGCGGTGTATTAATAAATTCAAATTGAAGCTATGTGGATACTTGTGGATGTCCTGTGTAATAAGGTATCTGGGTTTCAATTTTCTTTCAATGCAACACGATGAGGAGAGTCGTCAGAAGCGTGTCCAACGATGATGACGACGAATACAATGGTTCAGGTCTGTTATTCACGACCGTATTTCTCCCGCTTCCCCGCTCCCACACCTCGACTAAATATACCGTGTCTGCTCACTGACCACTACAAGCAGATATGCAAATGTCGGATTCAGGCTCTGACGCAGAAATGGAGATCGATGAGGTGAATCGGAAGCTCCAAGACGAAAATGATGATAATGAAGGGGAGGATGAGAAACTGGAGCCTGAGGATGAGGAAGAAGAGCCAGAACCTGAACCTGAACAAGAGGTGCATCGATATCATCTACTTCTGGCTATTAGCATACTGATTCTATGTGTTTAGGATGCCCCAGAGTCTGAGGAGGCCTCTCCTCCTCCGTCTCCGCCCAAGCAGCCCCGTCTTAAGATCAAACTCAAGCTACCGAGCGTGCCTAGCACTGAAGATACTGGATCGCGTGGGCGTTCTGGTGGTGTGTCCTGTGTAGTCCCTCCCCTCGCGCGCGACTGACTGTTGGGCTTATGACGCGCAGACATCGACATAGAGTCAGAAGATGAAGAGGAAGAAGAGGAGGCGGTGGGCTCCACGCGCCCAATGACTTCCCGCCAGGCGGTTCTCGCGAGTGTTGTAGGCTCTTCGCATGTATCTCTATGTGTGTTCTCTTTTTGTCTGTTTCTTTAGTCGCTTCGAGTTCCTAAACCTCGTCATTTTTCTGACGGATTGTTGTGTTCGTATCTCCATGTGTTGCCTTTTTCACACATTTCATTTTCCTCGCCGCTGAACGCTAACCTTCATTGATAGCTACTGGCGAATCCTCTCGAAAGAAGAAACAACTCACAGAGAGTGAGCTCGCACTTCGACGCGAAGAGACAGCACGAAAACGCCGCAATCTCACCGAGAAAAAGCTCGAGGACGAGAAGGTTCGTCAGTTATGTTTGCTACATGTAGGAGGGAATTGAACATTTTTCGTAACTTCACGCACCCACAAATGCATATCCGGCATTCTATTTGCCATCCCCTGCTATGTACAACTCCACCCTTCCAGGCAGAGACTATCAACCGCCTCCTCAAAAAGCAGTCCAAGTCTAAGGCCAAGCGCAGCGCGCTCTCCACTGCAGAAGCAAGTGCATCCGAAGGTGAGCGTGAGGTCGAGCAAGAGGAGAAAGAGGTCGTCATACCGACTACTTGGCGGTGGATATCCAGCACACGACCTCTGACAAATTCGTCTACTATGCCGCAGGAGGATGTTGTTGTTCAGGGCAAGATGCACCTCGCATTAGGCGTGCCCATCTCTATCCTTTCCAGCGCTTTGCTGGCGCCACAGCCACCTCTGCCAAAAGAGAAACCACAGTGTGACGTCCCTGGATGCACCGAAACACGGAAATACCGCCTAGTACGCGACTGGGTCCGCGGAGCATGTGGTCTCATGCATCTAAAGGTTCTGGAGGTGGAGGCGGGTATGATGGAGGTTGCGTGATCGGCGGTGTTATGGCACTTCTGGAAGTCCGTGCATCTTGTCTTGTAACAACGTCGCTTCAGGACTCACAAATTCCAAGATGTAGATCGTCGTCATTCGCAACTTGCTCTCGCAGTTATTTGTTAAGCTTACTCACTGTACTATGGATTAATGGCGCGCTTTCTCTCAGTTTGTATGACTTTAGACGTTGAAATTTCGCAACGTAGTCGGTTCTTAGTGGAGATCATCCCCCTGGATAGTGGAAGTCCTTGGAAGTCCCGATTGATCGGACATTTCAACTTAAGGTCCAAAAATGACTTTGCTCCATACAACCTCACAGTGATTAACCGGTTCCGGAACATCGGCATCAGCCAAGATTTGATCGGCCTTTCTTATTTTTTTTCTATCAGATCTGAGATAATGGGCAGGACTTTTGGCTGACCTCCAGATGCCACATATGTAGTTGAACTGGAGCGCAAGCATCATGCATTATGCATTATGAGTGGTGTCCATGATCGAAATGGTGCAATTGCACGTGCAAACAAACGGTGGCAGCACCAAGGCAGCAAGGCCTTTGTTGGACAGCGGTGCATTACTACAGGTGACTGTAACGATGTTGCTGCTTAGCAGCCCTGCTCAATTCTAAAATTTTCATTGAAGTCGTGTTCAAAGTCAACTTGACAGCTTACAGTCATCCTCCAAGTCATCCTCTCGTAAATTAACACAAACCTTTTCATGACACATGTAATCTTAGACTCTTAGTGCCTATGTTTCTCGGGCAAGATGTGAGGGATTTAAGTATTTTTCATGCAGTATCTTCAGTACTAATTAGACATGTTTGAAATGACTTTGATATAGGAAAAATGTAGTGTGCAATGCTGTGTGGAAAGGTTTAACTAGCTAACTTGGGCTCTACCTAGCGGACGATGATACTCTGCGACATGGCGCACTTGCCTCCCATGCGCATATACGAAGGTTCAGCCAGCGCGGGGGTGGACAAATTAGGAAACATTTAGGGTCCGAGTATGTAACAATTTACGAGAAGATGACCCTCTGATCAAGTTGACTGAACACTTTAAATTTTGAATTGACCATAAACTCTTTTTTGTTTTTGAAATAACAGCGTATATGTATTATGCCAATCGCCCTTCTTCCTCAGAAAACGTATCATGTCGTCCTCAGGCCCCACCCTTGCTCAGATTGAAGGCGAGTCTGGCTGCTTGACTTGTTGCATCGCTGGAGCCTGGAGTTAATACTCTTTGTAGTCGTAGATATTGTCCTCACGATCGTGGCTGCCATTGTCACATCCTTCCGCTTGTGTGTTCGTGCGCGGCAGAAACGTCTGTGGATCGACGATGCGTGGGCAGCCCTCAGCATGATATTCAACTCCATGCTATTAATCGCTGATTGCATGTATCTGCAGGACTATGGTGAGTGTCTCCACAGTGTGTTTGTTGCATACATCTTACTGAAGAAACGCAGAAGAATACCCTCAGGGCACAAGAGTAGCATTATACTACATGTGTGTTCTCTTTTCTTCTTATACTTGAGAGACGTTAAAAATACCACAACAGGATTGCCCAATTCTTTTACGCAGTTATATGGTAAGATACTGACACTTTATCAGTGGCGTGACAAAGTGATGGAACTGACATGCACACCTGCATAGGTCTTCGAGATTATCCATATTGTTTACCATTGTGCGACTTACAGTCCCGGCAAGCTTTTTTAGGAAGGTTCTCATATCCACTGCCATTACCTTCGGTATTGTATGGGCTCTACTTTTTTCGCAAGTGTGGTGGATTTGTGAAACTCAGTCTGGCTGGAAAACACAACCACTTCCGCAGTGCGATCTCGGCAAAGATGTTGCGATAGCGCAGATAATCAGTGAGGATTTATTGTTCATCAAATACATCGGTCTTCTGATGTATTTCAGCCGACGTTCTAGGAGACTTTGTTCTCATCTTGGCTCCTTTTTGCCTCATTTACAGAGTCAGATTGTCAGGGGGGCAAAGAGTCCGAGTACTATCTGTCTTCTCTGCATCAGCAATCACCACAATTGTTAGTCTCACCCATTCATACTACATCTTCTCTGGTGGAGGGCTAAAGGAGGTTATGGCTGCCATAGTTGAGGTGCGGTGCCAGTGTTTAGACTTCGAGCGCTGCTGATCGCGTTTTAGGCTTCTCTGTCTCTAATCGTCGCGAACTTGAGCCCCATTGTTGCGCTCATCTTCCGTTTAAGTGCGGAAGATGATTCCCCATCCACTCCGTCACCCATCATGACTTTTGGATCACAGCCTAGGAAGCGCATTCGTGGCCCTCTTGCAACGACTTTTACAGGTGCTGAAAGCACCCCAATCGTACTGGAGGATCTCTCTGTGTCTCGTCCCCGTTCTCTGAAGACAAGTGATGACGACGAAATTACTTTCAACAACAGGGAGGGAAAGCAGACGAATGAGTGGTGTTAGAGCATAATGACGTTAATTCGTCCCCAACTCCCACGTTAGTGGAGGGTCTTTGTCAAATGGATCCGTCTAATTTCCTCTACTTATGTAGAGATATATACCCCTCGGATGTATAGATTTCTGTGCAACTTGCCCCGCAAGTTGCATTTTATCGATCGATCATAATCGTTCTTGCCATTTGTGTCTAAACTGTGCCTCAAGGCTTGTCCCGTATGATCTACCTCTATTCCAGGTTTTTCTCGGATGATTCGATTCTCTTTCCCCGCCTGACCGTAAAGCGTGTGTATCGACTCGAGAAGGCTTCTGCTGGACGCGCTCGTCTAACCAGGCCTGACCCTAGTTCTATCCTCACGAGAGCTCGTCTTTCGTTCGCAATCCCTCCTGTTCGTAAGACTGCTTACCTCGAGCGATCGAGCGAGCCGAATCTAGTGACCATCTGTCAAGGACACGCTTACATTTGACGACTGTAGGGGGTTGGCTGTGAACCATCGTCTGGCTTCAGGGTGGACAGTGAGAATCGCGCGGGACAGCAAAGAAATGAAGGTCACTAGTTGACAAGAGCTACGAATAAGTCTTGGATCCACTACGGTCGCCGATCACTAACAGTTCATAAGTCAGGAAACGAAGTACCGAGAGAAACCGAAAAGACTAATTTCCAAGGCCAGTATACGCAACGCCCATTGGTCTCGTTCTTTTCATTGTCAGTTCGCATGTTATTAACGCATCGATAATAAAGTTGCAGGGCGGCTCGGGAAATGGCACAACAGACAATCATGCTTTCAACGTTCACATCATGTGTGACACATCGCTTCTCCACATGCGCAATTTTCCTGCACGTGTATCTATGTCTCACGCCAGTGACTATCGGATCCGTCGCAACTTTATCTCAAGAGGGATCTTTCTCTAGGGCGTTTGAGGCACATACAGCATACAGTTGTGGGGTGTCACTTCGACATTTCTGTCAATCACTCGGGCTATACGATGGCGTCGTGGGCAGTCCACAGTTCCTCGCGGTTCTTGCCATCACTCACAAGTCTGCCACGACCGTTTGTGAGCATTGCTCGACATGGGTAGCGTAGTGCACTTCATACTTGAGGACCTTGGTTTACTGATCTTGATGTCTCGAAATATTTTCCAGCTCTCCCCGATCGATATAAACTCTTGCTTGCATATCACGCAATTTTCCGACGTCAAGAACAGCAACTTGGATTCACCCATTAATCTTTGAAATCTCGAGGCCTGTGGCAGTGCTTATGACATCAATGGATGCCAGCTCCGTTTGGCCATCTATTTACACTCCGTAAACTGTCCGACAGTAGTTAGCAGTAATTGAGGAAGACGAAACAAAGAAGGGACATCATTATAGAGGCCGGTCACCCACGTGTCTACTGCCTTCGGATTACTCCAGTCTCGTTGGATGCTGTCCGGTGCCGTTCTCCACAATGGCTACTAACACTAATCAAGGTAAGTAGATGTATACATTGCCGTTGGATGGATGATCAGACCAACTTGGAGGGCAGTCTGTCCGACAAATGCCATTCAACCTCTACAAAATCGAAGTCAATGATCTCAACTGATTGATTGGACAAAGTGATCAACCAGGGAACTTCCATCAGCCAAGAGCTGATCGGCCTTTTGGTCAGATAGGATAATGGCCTAGCAAGACTTTGGGTGACCTACGACTTTCAGGTGGCGGATGATCCGGAAACATAGCAATAATGACGGTCTTGTGGCCGAAATGATGCGATGCATGCAAACAAGCTCACTGGTGGTCTCCACGTCAACAGCTTGCCAATGCAGTGTCTTCCTTTAGTTTTTGGGCTATATATGCTGTTTGCCCGACTTGTTTTCTCAGCAAATGTATAATGTCGTCCTCAGGCCCCACCCTTGTTCAGACTGAAGGCACGTCTGATTACTTGACTTCCTGCTCGCTGTAGTTGATTTTCTTCTTAGTCGTAGACATTGTCATCACAGTCGTGGCAACCATTGTCACGTCCTTCCGCTTGTACGTTCGTGCGCAGAAAGGACGTCTGTGGATTGATGATGCATGGGCGGCCCTCGGCATGATATTCGACTTCATCCTATTAGTCGCCCTTTGTTTGTATCTGCAAGACTTCGGTGAGCATGTCCTGGGTATATATGTTGCATACACCTTACTGAGGAACGCAGAACAATACCCTCAAGGCACGAGGGTAGCATTATACTACATGTGCGTTCCCTTGTCTTCTTATAACTTCTTATAATTGAGAGATCGTCACAAATATTTCCTCAGATCTGCTCAATGCTTTTACGTAGTTGTGTGGTAAGCACCGAGGTTCTAGTAGATGGATGGCAAAGCGACGGAACTGACTTGCGCACATAGGTCATCAAGGTTATCCATACTGTTTACCATTGTACGACTCACAGTCCCGGGAAGCTTTTTTAGGAGGGTTCTCATATTTACTGCCATTGTCTTCGGTATTGTATGGACTCTACTTTTTTCACAACTGTGGTGGATTTGTGAAACTCAGTCTGGCTGGAAAACACAACCACGTCCGCAGTGCAGTCTCGGCAGGAATGTTGCAATAACGCAGATGATTAGTGAGAGTTCATTGTTCATCAAATACATTGGTCTTCTGACGAATTTCAGCCGACGTTCTAGGGGACTTTGTTCTTATCTTGGCTCCTTTTTGCCTCATTTACAAAGTCAGATTGTCAAGGGCGCAAAAAGTCCGGGTACTATCTGTCTTCTCTGCATCAGCAATCACCACAGTTGTTAGTCTCACCCATGCATATTACATCTTCTCTGATGGAGGGCTAAAGGTGATCATGGCTGCTATAGTTGAGGTGCGGTGTCAGTGTTTAGACTTCCAGCGCTGCTGATTGCGCTTTAGGCTTCTATGTCTCTAATCGTCGCGAACTTAAGCGTCGTCATCACGTTCTTCTGCCGTTTAAGTACAGAAGATGATTCGCCATCCTCTCCGTCACACATCAGAACTTTTGGATCACCGCCCAGGAAGCGCGTTCGTGACCCTCTTGCGACGACTTTTACAGGCCCGGGTGCTGAAACTACCATGGTCGTACTGGAAGATCTATCTGAGTCTCGTCCCCGTTCCCTGAAGACAAGCGACGCGGACGAAATAGCTTTCAATACTGATAGGGAGGGAAAGCAGATGCGGGAGTTGTGTTAGAACACGGGAGATGTACTCTACGTTGACGTCACGGTCCAAACTGTTCATGATTATTATATAATACTGGCCTAACCATAATAATAATTACTCTCTTGCAAGTGCAATGTGGCGTGGGTTGATCAATCTGACAACTTTTCGAACTTAAAACTGAGTTAAAAGACTCGGACTCGGAATTGCAGTGTGCACTGCTGCGTAGGAACCTCCCGCCCAGTGATCTCGACAAATGGAACTTTAAACCAACACAGCCTGAGGAACCAACTTTGGTAGCATTCCAGCCCAGAGGTACAGTTATGCCAGGTTTCGGGCGCAGCCATCACACGCGTCATGGCGCCGGCGCATCATCGACTGCACCGCGTTGGTGCCTTCTCCTTCTGTAACCAACTTGTCATGGGGCAATCAAGAATTTGAGATTGCTACAGTGAGTCAAGCATTCTGAACATATCCCGTTCTGAGATAGTTGAACGTTGAGTGATCGAGAGCGTTCTTAATGGTGCTCGGGAGGTTTGTGCATTGTCTTGTTGCAACACGCCACTGCGATTTGAATTCAGGACTTGATATTGATATTTTTGATCAAGGTATTTAATCGTTGTCATTTGTAACTTGCTCTCGCAGTTACTTTTTAAAGGTTATTCATTGTACTAGCTATGGATTGATGGTGCGATCTCTTAGTTTATATATTCTGGAGGGGTCCAAATTTCGCAGGCCATAACACTGTAAGTAAGTAGCTGTTCTTACTTTTTGTTCTGTAATCATGTCGAGAGATACTGACGAACGACTTTGTCACGTCAGATACATTCCGAAGTCCGGTCACATCACGGATGGCGAGTGTAGCATGGCCTTTCTGACTGCGAATTCGGAACAGCGTTCAAACATTCAATCCGTGAAACGTTGCTTTGCAATGGTATGCAGATACTGCTTCATATAAGGTTCCGCGACTTCAGAGATCAGAAGGGACACTGGGCCTGCCCATAGATTAGAAAGTACTGTCCTGCATAGGGTATCATCCTCAATGGACAAAGAACCGGATTTTAAGAAGAAAAAACTCGGACAAAAGTATGCTCATGCCATTACTAGTGCCGCCATCTGACTAACAATGTTCTATCATATAGCATAAACAGCCTGAGTAGAGTCCCATATCAAAGGAACAACGGGATAATACAGTTGATTTGGGGCACTGGAGGCAACACTGATCGCTCATGACGGTTCCCTACTTACAAGCACATTAAACGTGCTGACTTCACGGTATTTCAGGTGCGATACTATTCTCCGCTCATGTTTGACTGAGATCTACCGCCAGCGGGTTTCCTTCTCAGCTGGTGAAGTTATTTGTCTTTTGCCACATACATATGATATCCATGTATCGTGCAATGGGTTAGCCTATTGGATTTTAAATTTTCTATCAGATCGTTCTAACATGTACATGAGAGAAGAAGCCAATGTCTTATTGACTTGTTCCGTAGAGGAACTCATTTTGATCATTCTGTGATGCGATCTAGGTCGGGCTCTGGAAAATTTCATGTGCACCCACTACCGACGGAATCGTTGAAGAACCGCTTCCTGTTAGGGACCCTCGACTGGACGATAAATTTAGCTGGCATCGGCTTTGGTGCGTTCTGTATACGTCTTTCCTAAGAGGTTCACAACCAAAAACAGTCTCTGATAGCTCTATGGCTACTTAGATGACCGGAGCACGGGTCGCGTGCAAACTGTGGAGATTCATGCCCCTCATGTTATCCTCTGATGCAGGAGGTCAACATTTGGGATGCACCTGGTATGATACGACGAGACTGACTTACAAGGGGCAGGAATATTGTGGTCGGACCATTATTTCAGTAGAGAGAGGTGTGATTGGATCCAAGTCTGGGGTAAGCCTGTGATTAAAAATCATCTTCAGGACGAGCGCTGATTACTCAAGGCCTGTTTCCTGTAGGCAGATCCAATAGAAGGAAGACGATTCGTTCCTGCTGGATTAGGCGTACGGCCCGCGCAAAGCCTGGATTAGGGTGAGAATTATTCCACCCTGAGCCGATCCTAACTCCGCAATCAGTTTGAAGGATTCAGCAGGTCCAGTGGCCATACCAGGATGAAAAGTTATCACCAAATCAAAATCACTGCGCCCTTCAAAAGGCTGGTGTTACACAAGGTGCTACACGCCTTCAAATGGCGTGTCAGACTACAACTGAATTTACTCACTCATGCCTGAATGCGGTAATTTAAGCTTCATGTCGTTGAGTTGAACTCGCGAGGTCCTCTAATATCTATGTCCAGCAAGCCTCTTAAACCCATTTGTGTGGGCATTGTCGACGTACCTGTAGCATCAGATCGAAAGACGATGCAGAAAACAGAAGCGAAAGCTATGCATTGTCGCCGATCGAACGCCCTGGAGCTTCAAATTGTGTGGCTAACCTGCTGTACAATCTTACGGCTAACATACGTAGGTTCGAGTTGACGTTGACCCGAATGTATTACGTGCTGTATCTACTTACGTGTTTGGGGCAGTGTACATAGCATTGCCCGTCGGTCATTTCCGCCAAAGCTGCCACCCCGGAGCTCACACATACCGTGACATTATTGGCAGGGCACCGTGGGTTGTAATTAACCTGGATTTGCTCCTTGGGAGTGGAACTGAGTGTCCTTGATCATATTAGAACCTCCGGTGACAGCTCTGCTCTGCAAATGAGATATCTTTCTCAGATCTCTGTTCATGGGTCCAAGTTCGTGTGCGCGCAAAGTACACTTCATTTACATAAATATCTCGCCGTACTCCGTGGCCAAGGCAGAATTAGACTGCTTATCAGGCGATCTTGATTTCGGGTCATTCTCCTCAAAGGTCTTTTCATAGAAATGACAAGTTCGACATACTCTTACGTGAGGCGCTTTCGCAAAACTCAGATAACCAATCATCTCCACATTGTCTCCATCTCAATTCATTATCACATGGATATGTCAAGCAAGATTATTTCGCAAGTACAAGTAGAGAGAAACGAAATTACAGTCGATATCTGGCGTTAGTACAATATAAACCTCCGACAACATGAAAAGTCACCGACTATTCCTCTCCCGTTCATACGTCACGCCCACACCTTACTTCTGCCCCACCTGTGGCGGAAATGCCTTCTTCGATCACATCGGATGTAGCGCCTAGAACAGGGGGAATAACAGGGCGTCAGCAGAAGATCATGACATCAAAAAATAGATTGAGTTCAAGGCTTTGTAAGGTGGAATGGGAAGGGGGGCGGGTAAGGGCCTTCAGGAGTTTGCCACCATCACCGGTACCGGGATGAGGTTATCTCGAGAGGAACCGTCAAAATAAAGCGCACGGTTGACGAGCGCCGGTGACAAACAGGGTTATATGAGGGAATGATGCGGTCTACTGCACAGGACACATGAAAGAAGAGATCTATGAAAAGACGTGCAACATGGCGCAAAATGATAAGAAGGGAAAGATGCTGTATAATGGGAACAGCGCATATGGAAATGAGAACAGGCATTGCAAACGAGTGTGAGAATATACAGCATGTCAATGGGTATGAGAACGTTCCGGTAAAACATGAGACCTCAGCAAAAATAAAAATGCAAAAACCAGATAGCAGACAGACAGACACAGACAGAAAGAAAGAGAGCAATAAGGAAAGAGCCAATAGGATAAACCAACAAAGACAAATTAAAGTTCCAAAAAAGACACATACTCATGATCTTCTAATACAACTGGAAGAGAGCCAATGCTCCGCGTATTGTCAGATGATGAACTAGATGATGACTGATAAGAAAAATAACGAGCATTCCGTCGCGATGATGGGGTATCGACAAGATGTGAGCGCCTCCGCATGAGAGAGTAAGGAACTGGGGATGAGGGCGGGGAAGAAGGAAAATGGGAGGAGGTGCGGAGACGCTCAAGCGCGAGTCATTCTCCCCGGGACCCAGGATCACCGGAGCCGGGGCTGGAGGGGTGGGAAACTTTGTTCCACAGGGCAGAGATTCCGTGTTTCTCTTTGGTATCGCGGGAAGGTGTCCGTCCACTTGGGTCGCGCGACGTAGAGCGGGAGCGTATGTTGCCAGCCCCGCCGCGCCCAGAGGACTCGAATCCACCGTGACTATGGACTACATTTTCAATATCCGGCGAGTGCGCATTGGTAAGGTTTGCAGCTCCGCCTCTGCCAGTTGAGTGTCTGATAGGGGGGTCATAAGTTTGTAAGTTCAAGACCGCAAGCGAATGCAGCACGCATACCTCGCTTGAGCATGAGCATGCTTCTTTATTTCCTCTTCGTCCGTATTGTCGACGCTGGCGAGAGCTCCATATTGAATGTTCCCTGCTCCGCCTCGTCCTGTGGAATGAACTATTGGACCACGAGAACGAGAACGGGAGCCTGATATGTTGCCAAGACCGCCTCTTCCAGAAGAATGCTAAGATGTATTGGGCTTGCATCAATGTTGCGGGACATGACATCAGACAGACATACAATCGGGTTGGCTTCGGCGTGGTACTTCTTGACCTGCTGTTCATATTCTGCCTGAACCGCAGCGTGCTTGTTAAGGATAATCACGGTCTGGGGGTGGTCTTTTCCCACTTCCTGAGAAGGGGAGCGTATGTTGCCCGCTCCACCCCTACCCACCGAGAACATCTATCAAGAACCGTGTGAGTAAGCATCTTAGAGCGAAAGACGTGCAACACACCCTGTCAGGGTGCACAGCTTGCTCCCGCCCACGAGTCGAATCAGAATCATCTGAAGCATCGGCGAGGCGAGGATCACTTGAGACAGAAGAGCGCCGAATGTTACCAATACCGCCTCTACCCGAAGAATGCTAACGCACGAAAGCATGATGAGATGTATTTAGCAAATACGAGTGCACTTACAAATGAATCACGTCCCCGAGATACAGACCTGCTCTCATTGCTAATTGAATCTGCCATGAGCACAAATTAGCCTCTGCAGCGAGAAACGATGGTGATGGAAGGATGAAAGATGGGAATGGAGTAAAGCTGGACAGGAACTTCGTTGGCCGTAAAAGGGGTGGTGGATGGGCAATAGGCAGCCTTAAGCCACAGCTGTGCACGAGGTCGGATCCTGCACGAACTTTGCCTGAGATCGGGACGCTCAAGTTTTGAATGACAGTGCTTTTGCCCCTGAGAGATAAGAGAAACCCAAAGAGACAGCCGAGGCCCGAGAACTAAAGTGAGTGCGGGGCCGTGTGATCAGCCCTTATCAAAGTTACCAGAGTTATCTCTCCACACTCTGTGGCGCAAACTATCTTTCTTCCGAATACAACAATGTGAAAACTCACTTGGTTCGTTCACCAACGTCGCCCCGTCATCGCTGTCGTACGTAGGCACCCGACTCAGCCTCAGGCTCTGCTGTGGAAACGATGGAGTTTCTCCAGAGTCTCCAGACATGTTATTTGGCATTCTCAGGCTGTTTATCGAATCTGTCAATCGAAGGTGTATTGACCTGGAGTTGCGTCGAATTGTGTCAAGAGGATGAGTCGGAGTGCATGCATATGGCGTTATATACATGACCTCGGATCCAACTAGTGAGTCACAGCTGCCATGACATTGGCAACGGTCGGATCTCTGCCCACTCTCCCTAATTATCAAAATGGAGCTGGCTCTGAACTGGACCTCGTCTGCATTTTCTTCAAACAAGTAAGTGCTCGTACCACCACTTTAAACATGGCCCCATCTACATATAACTTTCATTTGTTTATTGACTCACACCGACTCGCAGCGAGCCTGAGGTCACTGACACCAAGTAGGACCTGAGGCCAGCTGAGGCCTGAGATAGGCTGAGACCCCGGAAATGAGAATGACACCGCCAAGCCACCGCACAATAAATATACGTACCGCATCCCGGCGCGAGCAACTTCCGGCCTCAAAATGAATCTCAGCCGCCATCATCTCTACCACCTCCTCTAGTTCAATTCCTCTTCACTTTATAGTTACTCGCGATTTTGATGTAACATACTGGAGTGGGCTCTGCTAGTGCGTACGCTGGATTCTACAACACTGGGAGCCTACTGCTCCCGAGGCTCTAACTCTATCCTTGCTAACTCCGCTCTAAACGCTGCTGAACCCCTGCCACCTGACCTACCCCAACACCATTAAATATATACTGGCATGTTGATAATCCCCGCACGACCGTCAATTGTGAGTCGATTGCCTGTCGCTTGACAGCTAATAATTGTACTTCAAAACCAGGTCCTTTGATGCAAAATCCATGTGACTGACACGACCAAGGCTTCCGTGTAATTGCAGGTTGTAGTGAGGTTCCGATGAGTCAACGCCAGTGACAGTGTGTGTCTTACTGTATTACAATTATTTTGAAAAACAATGCCCGACGCGTCCAGCTGGGTAGAATACCGAATCAGCGCTGGGCCACATCAAACAGTGTGTCCTGGCATTTCTTTTGCGTTCTGCTGGATAATCATGTTCGCAAAATTTGTTTAGTTCTTGTGATCTTATCAAGAGAATCGTGTCGATACTTTCCGCAGGACAGATCGCGAGAGTGTCATATTTCTTGTTTTTGCGGTAGGCTTTCATCGCTACGTCAATGCCCTCGAGAAGGCCGTCAAACAACCTTGGAACTGTGGGGCTCTGAATCTATAGTGCGAACGTGACATCATACATCTTCCCATTCTACATGATCAATTGAGTCTCGATCGTCTTCTCCGCGGACGCTTCTGACTACTCGATGTTTTTATTTTTCCGTGGATTTCCGAGTGGCTTGCGGTCTCTGGGAATACTGGGCCCTTGAAGTGCTGGCGATCCATCGCGATATTCGCATATATTCACCACAATCAATTTCTCAGGCCAAGATCGATTGAGACTGTCCGAAGTTCGAATCAAACAACTGTCTCCGATAGGGCGGTGGCCACCCGCCTTCCGCACCCTCCGCGTCCACCGAACGACTACTGTGGTCACTGACCAGCAGAACACACATTGGGCTGCCGACCATACTGTACATCGCGTTGCATATGCTATAGGCTGACCCTTGCACCTTGTAATCTCAGCGAGTCCGCCATCGTCGGCGCTAATAAAGTCTCGTCCTTCTCAAAATTTTACAATTGCACGTAAAATTTACTGGGGCATGAGTTCCCACCAATCATCGTCGAGTCCAGACCAGGATGGCCCTCCCATCATTAATCAATGGATTATCAACGTTTCAACCCTCGCGATGCGAAGCCAGAAATCAAGGCACGTGCTCATACGCGTTTCGGTGTCTTGCAGCGTCTTACGTTCTGCAATATCAGACTCGACCACGACATCAAGAAGCGCGGTATTATGGAACTATCCCCAAACAAATTCAGGCTGAACTCCTCTGAATCGTATAAAATATGAGCTCTGAAGACGACTTTTTCCCATTCCTTTGCCGCTCTTTTAACAGCCCTCTCAACCAACCTTCTTGATCCTCTACTCGCAACAATGTTCGCTCGCATCTTCGCAGTTGCCTCCCTCGTCGCCTTCGCTCTTGCTGATGGCCAGTGCAACACTGGCAACATCCAGTGCTGTGAGGGTTCTACCTCTGTATGTGAATGTATCTTTCGTAGTAGAGTAGGATGGCTGACGAATGATCCGTAGGTTCAGAACTACAATACTGCGTCCAATATTCTGGGTCTTGTCCCCATTGTTGCTGACGCTGCTGCCATGGTTGGCCTTAACTGCAGCCCTGTCACCGTCGTGGGTACCGGCTCAGGCTGCGAGGCTAATCAGGAGCCTTTGTGCTGCAGCAACAACAAATACGTACGTGCTATTCATGACGGTCTATAATTGCTTAATGATGATCGTGCTTTAGAACGGCCTTGTGAACATTGGCTGCACTCCCATAAACATTGGCCTCTAGATACCCAGCCTACCCTTGGTAGAAAAATGATTAATATGGGGTCAGAAGGTCGCTCATCTGATCTCGTCCTCGAGGATAATCTTACTACATAATAACACGCTCTCTGTTTGCTTTGTGTGCTCATGTGAGGTCATTGCTCGACTTGACTAGTAAGACGAACCCCCAGGACGGCGATATGATCCTCGCTTGACGACTTCCATTTGCTCTATAGTCGCCTGGCTATCTCGATGATCTGAGCGTGTGGACAAAAAGGGGATATACCTATATATGGTCTAGTCACCTTTGTACGTCCGAAATTTGCAAGTGATGTTCGAAATTGCCTCCGTTATGTCAACCTCATACAGAGAATCCAGACACCAAGGCAATATATGTCTGACCTCAACCTCAACTAAATTTCATGGCCAGTGAAAAAGCATGTCATTTTGATTCGCTCATTTTCATGTTCTTTCGCTGGGTCACACTGATCATCGAATCCACCTTCGAAATTCGCGCAGCTTAGTCAGCAGGATGCCGATGCGGAAGCATCCATAGCTTTGCTCGCTGTTGTCTCTTAATTATTAGTCGGCCATGTCCATCGTGATCCAATATATATCTCTAGTTAGCGAAGATGATGTCGATGGTCCGCGGAGTTGCAACGGATTCGTGGTATCCAGATTCCAGACAGTGACATCAAGTGACACCCCGTAGGGTCATGCTCATTGCGCGGTCTGATGATGGAGGAACAAGTGTATCACGGGTGCCTGGCGTGATCTGGCAGCGGCTACGAAGAACTACGGCTGTGACGGACCGGGTGCTTCCCCAAATTGAAATTGATCTCGTGCTTGAAGCTTGAAGCGAACGTGTGAGTGTATATCGCTGAAATTCTTGGTATTGATCCTTACAGCCTAAGACTTCCCTGGGTCCTCTTCTCTTTATCACCTGTAGACAATGAGGACATTATTTGCACTGCACGCGTTCCTTTCCATTCTCTTTGCATCTGCTGCTGTCTTCGATCACCCACCGCCTCAGGATGTACTCAGCAGACCCGCCGTCGATACCCTGACTGACCGTGACGCTATCATAGAGTCACTGCTTGCTACACACGCGGATGATCCTGTACAAGTTATGCGTCTTCTAGATCCCGAGAACGCGTCAGGACTCGATGCGCCGCGGTTGTTGCAAGTCTTTGGCGCCGAGGCGGTATGGATGACCGAAGGCGACAAACTACGCCTTCGACAGCAGCGCCTCGGGTTCATCGACCTCACCGATCATCAGGATTTGCACGCATGTCACGTGTCTGCTGAATCAAGTCCGTTCTCCTTGTACTTCCCTTTTCTATCCTAAATAAACTGAAAGTCGAATAGCATGGCCAAAATTACAATATCAAGAGAAGGTGACATCGGTCACCAAACTCTTGAGCAAGGACGAGATGAAGAGCAACTTGGGGAACTTAACTTCGTTCCACAATCGGTATTATCGCTCGGAGTTTGGTGTCAAGAGTTCGCGCTGGTTATACAATCAGATTCTGGGTGTCAGTATCACCACATCAAACTATTTGAACTCATGTATCCAATCCGTTTGTACAGATCATCTCTGCTGCCCCTCCAGGTGTCCGTCTCTCAGTCGAGACGTTCACTCACACGTTCCCCCAGCCCAGCATCATTGCTCGCTTTGAGCCGTTCTTTGGACGTTCTTCTCCCAATCCAACGATAGCCCTTCCTCGTATCATCGTTGGCGCTCACCAAGACTCTGCAAATTATCGCTTCCCCTTACTCCCTGCACCTGGAGCAGACGACGACGGCTCAGGAACGGTCTCAATCCTCGAGGCGTTCAGAGCTCTTGTCCAATCTGGATTCGTGCCAGAACGCCCGGTCGAGTTTCACTGGTATGCCGGGGAAGAAGGTGGTTTACTAGGAAGTCAGGAGGTCGTGTCCGAGTACAAGCAATTTAAGAAGGAAGTAGGCGCCATGATCCAGTTTGTAAGCATAAGAGTGATCTATCCATTATGAACGGGAATTAACTGAGTACTAGGACATGACTGCGTATGTACCAAAGGGAGAAGTTCCCGTTGTGACCTTTATCACGACGGACGTTGATTCGAATTTGACGAACTGGACGATGACGCTTGCAGAAGAGTACAGTATGTCTGTTGTGGGCGGTGCAAAACTCTTGTGAGTGCTGTACCACAGTTCTCGCAGTTTTCTTGGCTGAATCCGTGGTAAGTGCTGGCGCAGGCTCAGACCACATGTCATGGTACCGAGCGGGATCCCCTGCTATATTTGCGACAGAGGGCGATCCGTTCAGGACGTTCAACCCGTACATCCACACTTCGGAAGACAGAATGGACCTTGCCGACGGAGAGTTTTCGTTTGAGGTGCGATTTTTTCACTGATGTACATTGAATCATTGACGATGGAATACAAACAGCATGCTCTCGAATTCGCGAAGGTTGCTGTTGGGTTCGTTGTTGAGCTCGGTGGATGGGTCGAATAGTGATTGAGTCATGGATACAAGCCTGGGCGTCCGGCGTCCTGACCAATGCTATACTCAAACCTACAGATGCTCCCGTGTTCAATCTCCTCACGTTGCTGCTTGGAACCATGAAGATCTTGTCGATCATCAGGCGAACCAATGATTTTGCAAGTGCAGGGCCAAGAGGTTATAAAACACTCATGAAGTCGGAAATCAGATCGCAGTTTCTTGCAGTATGACCTAGTTGATACCCCATCTTTTTGGCGACACAGTTCCCATGAACAGATTTAGCTGCAGACTTATAATTGTACTACTTTAATTTACTTACAGATATCAGCACTGGCACATGTGATGTTTGGAGCAAGGCTTGGTCTTACTTCAGCTCTGGGGTTACCATACCCACGCTGTAAGCTTATTGTCCATCAACGTAGCAGTGGAGCACAAGTTCACCCAAGTCAAACCGTGTCACTACAAAAGGGCTCGTGGTTAAATTTCATCATACTTGCCAAATCATTATATAAATTATATGATATTTCCATGCGTCCACATAGTCCTACATGCTCAACACACAGCGACTCCGGTCAAAAAAGCACCGCAGCAACGTGTTGCCAGAAGCCTTTCGGAGGAATCTCAGGAGCTTCAGTTTCTTCAAAGCTGGGAATACCCTGATCGATGACAAGTAAGTCCGAGTCCCAGGTCAGCTGACGCGTCAAGTCCGCACCGTTATGAAGTCCATCTCATCTGGTTTCCAAATCACCGTGTCTCGTGTAATCTTCCAGAAGAGAAATAATACAAAGAATAGCGGGATATTGAGATCTGCGATAGTTGGTCAGATGTCGTCAGTAGAGAAGGACTGACCTACATGACGTTAAGAAGTCAGAGGCATCAAAATCCCAGAACACGCTGTACCCGTTCAGTAGAATAAATAGTATGCACCAGATCAGGCCCCAGGCGGAGAGCCACGGCTACAGATTGAGGTCAGTGATGGTTTCATGCGTTTTTGGGATCCTGCCTGACTTGTAGTGGGTTCCAGTAATGGAGTTTCCGTCGGTCAATGCCTTGGTATTGCAGTCCGCGATCTGCACAATTCATTAGTTCATCGATGATTCATAAATACGTCCGGTACTCACAGAAAAAAATGTAGGTTATATTAATCGAAAGCCAGCCGAAAAACCCACCGATTACACAGAGATGCTGGAGCCAGCTAAGACACGACATGACATGAGCCGCATTGTGAAGACAAAATGACTCGTGAAATTCACTTGAAGACAGTTTCTGCGCCTGATGAGATATTCATCAGAGATAAAAAAGCGAAGGCACTCTGGTGACCCCACATCAGCGTCCGTGGTACTTAGGACTAAACAAGCATTCATTCATACCGAACAGAGCACTGCCACTATAGGTACGCCCTTTCTCGTACAGATAGTCAGGAACCGAGGCGCTTGTTTACGAAGCGCCAAACCATAGAGGATGCGCGAAGAGCAAAAAAGGAACGAGTTGCCCGCGGAGAATGCGCTGGTTATGAAGCCTGCATTTATTACAGCGGGTAACACTACATGGCAGGTGAAAATGAGATATAACTTTATGGAAAACGTACACACCTTTTATTCCTGAAATCTCCATCGCAATCACAAATGGCGACTTTGCAGAGATACCAGTTCCCGTCAACAGGTCCGTGTTATTTGAAGGTACAATGAGCCCTGCAATGAAAACGCCGAGAATCTATCAAGTTGTAAGAGGCTATTCATCGTAAGATATCATGATGCCCAACGTAGAAAATGAGGATTCGGTAGAAAACTCTACGAATAGCTTTGGCGATATTCCTCCGTGGGTTCTGCGTTTCAGATGCCGCCCTATTGGATTGTCAGTGAATATATATTAGCCTAGAATAAGATACGACATACACGGCCACTATCTCTATTCCCTGGTAAGAAAATGCGGCTTGAGTGATGACACTCAATATTCCGAGGAAATGATCAAGTGCAGGATACCGAGGTTCAAGTCCGGGTCCAGCAAAGACACCCGGATTATTCCAGTACTTTGGATAATTAGGCCACTAGTCCGCTGATAAACTAGCACGTACTTGAAAACCGAGTCGCTGGCGATTCGGTGCTCCCCCAAGGTCAATGACGAGGCCAACAATGATAAGACCAGTGATCATTATCACTGATAAACATGCTGAGTTTGCTGTACAAATATTGGTAGAAAGTTAGCTTACATTTTAGAATGGAAAAAGCAAATTCGGCTATTCATCCTTTAGCACATAAATTGAAGAATATAATGGGCCTACTTTCTCCGAAGTATCTAAAATTTGGGAATGAATACATGATAATGGCGCAACCAGCTTCAACAGCTCACATTACACCAAATATATTGGTGGCGCATATTAAGATACAGACCACTACAGTATAAACTGCAGCATGATGTGACTAGACAAAATTCCGACCTTTAGGACACAACGGGAACGTCAAATGTAGTTCAGGAACTCACATCCCACAAAGAGATCAGTATTTGTGCTCCGGATATTTCCACAGGGACGTAGAACCTGAAAATGGCGATGTGAATCACTGAATGGCTGTGATAAGCAAAATGTGCCTACGCATTAGTCTTATGAAGGGGTAATCATGATACAGGCACAGTTTCGATGGACACAAAATGAAAACTCACGAAAAAGTAATTCTAACGAGTGACACTTGATTAGCTATGCGCAAACATGGTGAGAAGATAAAAGATGCACCCAACCAACCTAGAGAATATCAAAGGTGAGTCGGAGGTAAGTACTTAAGTAGGTCACTCACTGCAAATCCCAATGCGGGATCTACCCAACGGGAGGCTGTGTGACAGCAAGTTGTGATCATTCCAGTCTCAAAAGGAGAAGCACAAACCGAAGTGGGGAAATGATCCTGATATCGGGGCGAGGGAGGTCATCTCCCCGAGTGAACATAATGACCTGGCCGAATCAAGTAGACGGAACCCGCACAAATAGTAGACTTACGAATACGCTACAGAACCAACAAGGGTAAATGCAATCAAGGCACCAAGTGGTCCAGCTGTGCGGATGGCTCCCCCTGTGCCTAGAAATAGTCCCGTACCCAAAGTACCAGCAATCTTGGGAAAATGGTCAAAGAAGTTCAAAGGCAAGACATTGGGGACTTGCAGCTATCCTATGAGAGACGAATGAAAGCCAACAAAATCAGTGGGAAAACTGGGACATTTGTCGCAGACTTACATCTGTATATGTCGTTGCTTGAGCCTCCGTTTCACAAGATCCTTAGAAGCAACATCCAGTGGAAGATGGCCATTTGAACCGACTTGAAGTACTTCCACGTGAGTGGTATTAGATGATTGTCTGCGCTCTTGGAGCCCGTATCCTTCCTCCATTGCGACACCGTGAGGTTAGGCAAGAGGGTTGAGGAAGGTAGCAGTGTGCAGGGTGTCAAAAGACGGTGAAGCGTCGTTGGACTCGTATTGGACCTGGACTTAAGTCTGACGCTTGGCTACAGCAAATCGCTCTATCTGTCGAGTCCGCATCAGATCAGCCGAGCCATCTCACGTCCGAGTCCGATGGAACACTTGTTGATAGCGGCTTGGCTCAGAAAGGTAATACCCGCGTAGGCGATACATTCGACGACCAATTAGAGTTCGGCGCAAAGCTTATCATGTCGTAATTTGCTGAGGTGCAGTTGGATGTGTGCTCTGTGCTTTGGTAAGATTCCCTCAGATGCCAATATTAATTTCAAATGGACGTCTGTTCTTGGAACGTGTACGGAAGCGAAAGAAGATTCTAGACTCTAGAGTGGGAAACGGTGGAGAGTGTGCGCACACAGCTGTGTGGCAGTGTGTGCACAGCTACCGAATGTGACCACCTTTCCATAGTCAGTAAGCATCAGCTCACCTCCACCATCACTAATGTCATTTCTCCTTGCTAGATGGCAATCAGAGGGGTGCAACTGTGACTTGATCTGCGAGTTACTTGTGCATTAATTTGATATCATTTGCCACTGATTCATATAAACCGCATATAAATTTAGAGATATAGTCGGTGATCATATATTTGACTCGCGTACTATCTTCATATGTTGGCGAAGTTTGCATATTAATGCACATCAATCTATAGAACGGCCCCGACTTGCGGTTGGAAAAGGCGCCACATGCACACCTCGCCCTCAACAATTCATTACCGGTACTAGCGAGATCCGTCAACGCGTCGGTAAAGCACACCGGCATTTCAAAATTTTCTTTATCAGCATATGGCCGAGTCAAGCACACCAGCACAACGGAGAGACGGAGAGCCAGGAGTGATGTTGAACCCACCGGTGGTTAGGGCACGACAGAGAAAGATCTACCACGCTATGGTGCACCACTAACTTACTCAACGAGAAGCAGGCGGGAATGAAACCCTTCCTCCTCAATGGTTTCAGTTTAAGTCGCTGGGTGATGGAATAGAATATCAAGATAACACACTCGCAATGCCTTCATGGAACCGACCTTTACCAGGGGTGCGACTAGGTGAGCGAAGAATGTGTCACTAGCAGCGAGGAACTCGCAATGAAACATAGATTATCCCCAACAACTCATTTCTGGATGCGAATGACACACCTCATCGCTCGGTCGGTCCTACTTCGTGGAAGAAACCAACGCCAGAATGTCCACAAGGAAGCTTGACGCCGGAGCGCGTCATTGAGAGTCGTTCCAAAGTCATTTGGAGCCTTGCCTGTTTTGGCACCAGTTGCAATATACTGAGCACGTCATGGGAAGGCTCAATTCATCAGTGGACAATAGCCGGAGAGCCAGTGGGGAGGCCTTAGACCAGTGACGGAAGAGCAGTGTGCTCAATGGCAATGTCTCCAGATAAATCAATGGTCATGAGCGGAAGCGCAGATGGCAGACTACGGCTGTGGAACATCAAGAAGGGCAGCGTGGTCGGTTACGCGTGGGAGAGGCATCACAGTCCAGTGAGGTACATTGATCAATCACCCAATGCCCAGGAGATTGAGGGCCATGACTGCGGGGTGATGTCATTGTGTTGGTTCAAGGATGGCATACACATATTCTCTGCGTCAAATGATGACACTATCCGATAATGGCGGTCGATTGATGAGAAGGAGCTCGTTGTTTTCCAGGGTCATGCCAATACTGTCAACTCTGTCTGTCTTTCCCCTGATGAAAGCTATCTTGTTAGCGCGGCAAGGGACTGCTCAGTTAGGATCTGGGACCTCAAGACCAATCAGCCAGTCGGAAACCCGCTCTTGCACGACGACGAAGTCTGGGATGTTTTCATTTCCCCTGATGGAACATATTTCATTAGTGCTGGATTGGATGAAAAGATCTATGTATGGAACCCGGATGCCGCGCTCAAACATACGGGCGATGATCATGTGCGTGTATTTATTCATTTTCACTTTTCTAAGCGGGTTTCGGTTGTCGTTCAGAGTGCAGATGAGAGCAATACAAAGCTCAAGGTAAGTCGTCTGCGCTTCCCTTTCACGGTGTATCTCACTGCTTTACCAGGGACGTCCAGTTCGACCGAGAGATGCTGGGCGCCAATCAGTTGTGATCACCCTATTCATTTGCTCACTCGTCTCGTTAGATCTTGCACGCTAGTCAGGTCTTCAAGCAGCAGCCCAACAACAGACTGGGAGGCTTGACAAAATATGCCGGTATGTTTCATTTCTCGGATCTTGTAAGTCTGACACTGGTACAGACTACGACTTAGGAGTGAGTTGTTCCCACATTCTCCACTCCCTGCCTCGCCTTTGCGATATCGACCCTTAAGGGCAAAGTCGACGACGTATGGTGTGTCCTACAAGTTACGTACCTCTCTCTCGTACCCGCCGGAGCGGCATATATGTGAAGTTGTGAAATTTGAAATTGAAATTCCTCCCAACCGCATTCTTTCGCACCGTACCCTATCCAATATCTCAACCATTTTTCCCTTGGTAAGTACTACTGGACATGCCATGGTAGCATTCAGCAAATACAATAAGTTCGAGTCATTATTAGCTCTCACCGTTCTCGCATTACTGATTGGGCTATATCCATAAAGTTTGCTCAGTGACTGCGCTAGTACCCGTTTGCACTCTACCGGATGTCACTAATCCACATACCGAAGGCCGCTGCCCAGTGACTACACCCGCCATGCAACCCCAAGCGCTCAGGCACCTACCATGCCTGCCAACATATTAAAAGTGGAAAATTCATCTGCATGGTCTTCCATTAGCGACACCATTGTCCGCCCTGACCCGATGGCACTCATCTGAACACATCTTTTCGGGGTCGCGGACAAAGATGTGGAACACCCTCACCCTCTGACGGAAGAACGGACTCAGTAAGAACCGAGCAGAGTAGTAGACTTGATGGTGCGTCCCTTGTCATGAAAATGTTTCTCGTCTTCACAATTGCTCGACATGTTTATCCGGTCTCTTTTTCCACCCTAATCCAATCTATTCAGGCGTTACCTTGTGGTCACGGTGCCCACACCATAACTACGCTTCACGATGCTGTCAATGACTCGATACGTCCGCGTCATTTCTTGTCTTCTTGGTTTGCTGTCCGATATCTTTCCCCTTCGTCGATCCAATAAAGTTATGTTCAACTACGAGACGATAATACAATGCTGTGATTGCCTCTTGGATGATTTGTCTGTTCTAAGTCTACCGCAGTCTTCCCAGACTGCCATGTCCATGACTCCATCTCCCCAGGCGGCTTGCTGTCCCGACAAGCATCGACAATGTTGTCAGTCGTCAGGCTGTCCGCTTCAGCATTGAAGCATGTCGAGCGGGTTCTCGAATTCTCATGATTGAAAGTAAGAATGAACAGCGATCATTTGACGAGCACAAGCCTAAGTCTACGTAGTACAAAACAGAATGTAATATGATGAGATCCGAAAAACGGGTGTTGAAACCCGACTCTACAGTCTGCAGCGCTTAGCAGTTTGCTGAGTATAGTACATAGCATGGGAAAGAGCATTGGAAACAAGGAAACAGCAGTCTACACCGCTCAACAGTTGAAGCTGGCGTGCTTGGTATCGTACACGACACGAGCATGGGGCAAGCACATCGAAAAGCAGGGAACTTGACTCGAGCATTATCTACTTCTCTGCTGTCAAGTCCTTTGCTGCAGGCTACTGGTAAACTTCGAGTTTTGGGTTCATGACGAGGCGAGGGACGTACACAGTCGATTTTCAAGGATGAACTCGAGAATCTTCTCCCCCAGTTCCTCTTTCTTGTAGCCTTGACTAGATATCTCTTTTGGTCCTTTCTCCACTGCGACAGCCGTCGGAGATTTCAGGTAGTAGTTTACAGCAGACTTGACATGCTTCGGGTCATAGTTATCCCTGTGCGGGAGAAAGGCGGAGTACTCGAGGACGATAATAGTGGCTGCTTCCTGTTATTAAAACTACAACAGGTCATGCGGTGAGAAACTAACCAATGCCAGTCTGAATGATTCTGTTCACAGCAGTGAACAATGATCCCTTCGCAGCCTGTTGCACACTCTTACAGTGCTGAGGATCAATGTGGAGGAAAATCAACCCACCAAAGGCTGGAGGACACGAATATCATCTTTCCAGGTCTCGGCCTGGCCACAGGTTGAAGATGTAAGAATCAGAATCAACTCCAACAGAGCGAAGTACTTGCCGTCTGCGGGAAAATAATGTCAGAACCATGAGGTTGCAAACTTCTTGACATTTGATTAAGAACAGAGACGTACATTCTATTTGATAAACCGCAACAGTTGCGAATAATCAACCGCCAGATTGTAGACAATAATCGCTGTGCCCGGGTAACTTACAAACTGTCAGGAGTTGGAACCAGATGAGTACCTCTATGTAATGGTGAAGATGTTATCCATGGACGTACGAGCTAGATAAGGTTGTTTGTCAGTGGAGTACTATCATAGCTAGACAGGATATGATCAACACACATTCTGCGAACACGCGATGAATACAAGGGATTATGTGGTTAGAATTCTGAACGATTGAAACATACTCACTTGCTATAGAGTAAAAGAGCGGGTCAAATGATTAACACATTTAATCTTTCGCATGATGAGGGTCAAATGACTCACATTTTGCACGAGGGAAGAGAATATGTAAGATGAGTGACACATTGATAATAAGCTATCAAGGAGCGACACTCAACAAACTATGCATTATATGAGTAATAATGATTTGACTCATCTGATAGAATGGGAGGTGCTTACATCAGGCTATGAAAACGAGTTAACATCATTACACTGTTCAGTATCATTTCAATACAAGACATGATCAAGACACATACCACCTGCCAAAAACAACAGCAGGATTTAAGACTTGTCCACATGAGTTGCAGACGGAAAACAATCAAGGCACTTACCTCCTGTCAACAGGTGAGCAGCAGCAATTGTCAGCATAGGATGAAGATGAGAAACCATCAAAGGTACATACATGCTATCAACAGGCAAGCAGCAGCAAGGTATGGGGATCATAAGCTTGGGTTGAGGACTAGAAACCATCAAGGCACTTACCCCCTGTCAACAGGCGAGCAGCAGCGAGGCATGGGGGTCATAAGCATTGGTTGAGGACTACAAACCATCAAGGCACTTACCCACTGTCAACAGGCGAGCAGCAGCAAGGCATGGGGATCATAAGCAGGTGTCGAGGATTACAAAGCATCGAGGCACTTACATCCTGTCAACAGGCGAGCAGCAGCGA
>MU179353.1:25440-46001 GCA_016767475.1 Suillus weaverae | reverse complement strand
GTCGAGGACTAGAAACCATTGAGGCACTTACCCACTGTCAACAGGGGAGCAGAAACAAGGCATCAGCATTGTCTATGCTGTTCGAGCTTTGCAAACCACAATCTTACCAGGTATTATCAATGGACAACTATAATCGAGGAAAATATATCAGAATGTCTACAGTTTCAGCACTGCAATATTTACCATTTGTGAGCACCATTACCAGGGCATCATCAGATTGAATCAATCTTCATCTTACTTTGAGATGTGGAAACCACTTAGCAATGTCATACTGATAGACTTCATGATTGATGAGAAGTGACCCGAATTGCTGACGTGCACGATCAATGAGTGTTCTAGATGATGTTGGAACAAAAATATGCGACTTGCAACTCTGCGACTCACGCAACGGCACACTTGATACAAAGCTCAAGGTTTGATTGTTGTGTCGACACCAAGCACAACCGCAATTCTTCGTTATCCAATGCAAGAGTGGTGCGTTCCAGTAGAGTGCTACAGTTTGTATTTGGCTGGTTCATATCTAGGACGGTGACTAATATCAACTTTGACACGGGACAAGTCAATCTGAACCACTTACTCTCCAAGCGTACATGGGACTTGGGACGGGCACGGTTTTCAGGGTCGCACAACCGATCCCAGACACCTGTGTTCGTGAACATTTCTTCGACCCGTTGGGCAATCCTCTTTGAGCGTTCTTCTCCCGATAACCCTTTTAGTTGCTTCTTTATTTCTCCATACGCAAATGGACGTAGAGCCTCGAACTTGGTGAATACCGCGACCACGGGAACTGAACATTGATCAATCAGTTTGAGCAAAGCACGTGACAATGAAGCTGCAAACTCGCCATGCCCAGTGTCGCACTCAGAGAAGAACTTCTCCTCCGACCGCTGGAATGTTCGGCTCGGGTTGTCCATTGGAATACAATACCTGATGACGGCAATCAACAAGCAAGGAACACCAGAAGGGAGTTACTTGCCAGATAACGTGGATTCGCTCCTCCAATCTTTTCGCGTTTGCGCGTTCTGAGATAAATTCCTTCATGTTGTCGAATTCTTCTTCAGATCCCGCTTCGAAACCGCACGAATCGTGAAAGACGAAAACGGGATTGCTTTTGAACACCATCTCGTTTGCGATGTCGTGATTTCCACGCTGATCATCCATCAGCGCATGTATGTCCACAGGGCAAATGATGCACACACCTTGATCGAGGATTTCAAGACGGCATCATCAATCTGCCCATACTTTGTCAGCGATGAACGCATGCATGGCATAGAACATCACCCGCACCTTCTTTCCTTTGGTATCGTAAATTTCTGGGTCCTCTGTGGTGTCGCAGACCTTCCGGAGAATGGTCGTTTTGCCTGCGTTTTCTCTCCCTATGATCAGAACTCGAAAGCGCCCGATTATTTCTCTGAGGTCCTGCGTATCGATGGTTGCCATCGGGAGATCTTGATGTGCGTCTTGAAGTAGAGGTGATTTGGTTTGTCGTGCAAGCTGTACTGTGGGTACACAACGAGATCGCGGCGAGATATGACAGCGAACGAACAGAAAGCAAGGGCTCCTATGGCTCACAACACAACAGCTACACACGGCGTCTATCTGCTTGCATTAGGCAATCAATTCTACCTCCCATTCGCACCGACACGAAGTTGCAATTGTTTAATCGTTCGTACAATAAAGCAGAATGATTACACAATAAACGACATGAGAACGTTGATAGAGATATGAACTATAATGAATAATCAGAATACGATGGAAATGACAGAATTTCCCTCCTCCCTACCAGTCTGGCTGAAAAGCAGTGACATCGGAAATCTTGATAGATGGGGGCGAGCTCGATCTTCCAAGGTCTTCTAGATGATTGATCCTTGAGACGTCTGAGAGTAAACAAGAGCATGTCAGGATGTGAAACCCTCTAGAATATGTGATATCCTGTAGTGCCCGATAGGTTTAACACGTATGGAGTTCTCCCCGGAAAATGGTATGAACTAAGGGGTGACGAACAGCAGTTGTCGCGCGTGTTGGCTGAACTTGAAAGTCGACCACGCTCGTTGGTACTAAGAGAAAGGCCCGATGTAGCGGGCCACGGGAGCTTGTGTATTCATAAATAGCTTGGTGCAGGTTTGATACACGTCCCCAGATGAGTCCGACTGTCCATCATACTGTATAAATTGGCGCATATATTGTCAAGTATCATGAAAGACGTACCGGCGAACACACACTTAGATTCGGAGGGCTGACGTGCATCTTACTGGATTGCGACAAGATCCGCCCTAAGAATCGTTGAATACTGACTTTTGAGCAGAATGGACAAGCTTCTTGTAGCCTTGAGAGTCGCAGTAGCATCCGGTTCTGTGCGCCACCGCTTGACTGAGCCCTCCTTGGACTCTTCCCGCCCTGGTGCCTACTGTGATGAATGACGTCGTTCAGGCTCCTTCGCGGTTCATAGCGAGCTCCCTTTGTCTTTCGACAGTATTGAGATCACATTAAAATTATATAGCGTCCACAATCGTAATGTAAATGATGAAGCACATGACCCTGCGCTTGGAACGCGCAAAATAGCATGTTTTTGCAACAATACAGTGAGTATGAGGACCCGAGTCGCAGTGTGAGCTAGGACTCACTAGTTTGAAAGATATTCGTGACTGTATGCGTTGGATCCAGGCATTTCAAAAAGGTCGACAGAACTACAGGACATAGTGCTGAATGCTGGGTGCATGGTATGAGCGAGATTATCTCTGTTGCTCTCTGCCGGTGTCAAAATCCTCGGGGTGGCCTATGCCATTTTCGCGGATACCCAACGACATGGCCAATAAACTGAGCGAAGCGATTGTTGTATCCGTTGGATGTAGCCCTCTGTCAGCGAGCAGTAGACAGTGCAGCGTTTAGAAAGGAAGAAATTGTGGGTGCTGGATTGGAATGGAGAGAAGCATCCAATTGCCAGTGCTAATTCGTGTAGAGACGCGTGTGATATTAGAAATACAGTCGGCTATCTTGCATTTGACCGGCGTGCTATTCATCGATAGAAATGCCACGACGTTCGAAGCACTGCCATCGACGATTCGACATGCGGTGCAAAAGGCGCCTGAAAATACAGCATGTACAATTGACTATCTAGCAGGTCTCTTCAGCACGACCAGTACTATTTCTCCGCCCTCTCAAAGTTTACATATTATTGAGCTCCGTATCACTGTCAGCGCGTCCCACCGACATCTGAAAACTTTCTTCATCAGCATCCTGGCCGAGTCAAGTACATCAGTAAACCGGAGAGATGGAGAACGAGGAGCGACGTTGAACTCACCGGTGGTTAGTGCACCTCGTCGGACGAAGAGGAAGGATCCACCACGCTATGGTGCACAACATCGCCAGGATGCACTTTGGGAAGGTGAGCAACTGCATCGTGATGTCCACTAACTTACTCAACGAGAAGCAGGCGGGAATGAAGCATTCCCTCCTAATTGGTATCAGCTTAAGTCGCTGGATGGTAGAATAGAATATCGAGACCCCACACTCGTAATGGGTTCATGGAACCGACCTTTACCAGGGGTGCGACTAGGTGAGCGAGGAATATGTCATTAGCATCGAGGAACTCATGGCGAAACATAGATTCTCCCCAACAGCTCATTTCCGGATGCGAATGGCACATCTCACCACTCGGTCGGTCCTACTTCGTCAATCACAATACCAGGACCACCTCGTGGAAGAAACCAACGCCAGAACGTCCACCAGGAAGCTTGACGCCGGAGCGCGTCATCGAGGGTCATTCCGAAGTCATCTGGAGCCTTGCTTGCTTGGGCACTAGTTGCAATATACTGAGCGCATCACGCGATGGTTCAATTCGTCAGTGGAAACGAGATGGAAAGCCGGTGGGGAGGCCTTGGACTAGTGACGGAGGAGAGGTAGCCTCAATTGCAATGTCTCCGGATAAATCAATGGTCGTGAGCGGAAGTGGAGATGGCAGGCTACAGCTGTGGAACATCAAGAAGGGGAGCGTGATTGGCGACCCGTGGGAGGGGCATGGGGGTGCAGTGGGGTGCATTGATTGGGCTCCCAATGCCCAGGAGATAGCAAGTGGATCGCATGACGGCACCATACGACGATGGAATCCGGATACTGGCCGACAAATAGCACCACCGATAGAAGCCAGCCATGGGAGAGTTTATGCTCTCAGATATTCTCCACAAGGCGACAGATTCACGAGCGGCGCGGAGGACATGGTGATCTGCGTGTGGTCAAAGGACGGTGAGCTGTTGAAGGAGATCAAGGGCCATGACGGCGATGTCATGTCATTGTGTTGGTCCAAGGACGGCGCACACATTTTCTCCGCGTCATACGATAAAACCATCCGAAAATGGCGATCAATTGATGGGGAGGAGCTCATTGTTTTCCAGGGTCATACCAATATCGTCAACTCCCTCTGTCTTTCCCCTGATGAAAATTATCTTGTTAGCGCATCAAGTGACTACTCAGCTCACATCTGGGACCTCAAGACGAATCAGCCAGTCGGTGACCCGCTCTTGCACGACGATGAAGTCTTGGCTGTCGTCATTTCCTCTGATGGAAAATATATTGTCAGTGGTGGATTGGATGCAAAGATATATGTATGGAGCCTGGATGCAGCGCTCAAACATACAGGCCGTGGTCATGTCAGTGTGTTTATTCATTGTGATTGTCTTTTCTAAGCGGGTTTTGGTTGTCGTTCAGAATGCGGATGAGAGCAATGCACAACCCAATGCGAAGCTCAAGGCAAGTCGTCTGTGCTTCCCTTTCGCGTTGTATCTCAGTGCTTTACCAGGGACTTCCAGTTCGATCGAGAGATGCTGTGCGATAGTAATCAGTTGTGAACACCTTAATCCTTTGCTCACTCGTCTCGTTAGATCTTGCACGCTAGTCATGTCTCCAAGCAGCAGCCCATCAAGGCGAATTACGTCAGTCCTGTTTTCATTCTGGAGCTCTTACCAGTCTGACACTATTACAGGGCAAAGACTTCTGGGACGCTGACACCAACCCCACGCCTCATCCCGCAGCGAGCCTATCGTCTAAACTTCGCAATTTTCTCGACTCGTTGCATTTCAGCGCTCGACCTTCAAACACGCCACAATCAATACCACTCGAGTCCCGGCGTTGGAATTTCAACTTATTTCCAGGAGGAAGCTCTATACCCACCATTGAAGTAGCTGCTGGTCGCAAGAAAAATGTGAGTGGCTTCCTTTGCTCCTTTTTGATATCATTGAAATCAATACATTTGCAGAGAATTTTCGTTTCCCCTCCCAGTGGAGCAGAAGTGGCCCGCGCAGAGGCGGCTGCAGCTATGCAACGCACGAATGGCAACGAGGCTGGGAGTTCAACGCAAGGAGGTCAACCTCAGGCTGTGCGAGGGACACAAGTGTCTCAGGGACGACCGACAGAGACAGAAACACAAGGCGCAGGTAGTGGGACAGGAGTTGTTTCTTATGAAGTTAGGTGCTGCGGAATGTTTTTTAGTTGTGGTCGTCCTACCTCGCATCAGTCATGAGGTCATCGTGAAACTGTCGCTCGATAATTTCTGCTGTTGCCTCTCGTCTCTTTTGCGGACTGTTTCGCACCAGTTACTACACCCACTGGGACTACGTTACTGTTTGTACAGATATATACGTACTTCCAAGGTATCCCTCGCCAACTTGATGATTGATCCTTCTCATCCTCTTTGATTAATATCAACGGTTCTACTCCACGCATGCAGGTCCAACCAGTGTAGAACCAGCCACTGGGTGTTAGGCTGGGAAACTGGATTGAATGAGGAATTAGTATCAACTGAAGATGAGTTGAACGCAGAACCTATCAAGACTTGTAATACCGTGACATACTTTCTGCATACGGTGGTACATGTCTCGCCACCGTCCGCATGGCATAAGACGTTCGTAATGATGTAAACCGCAGGCCGTGATTGATTGATCTACGGAGTCAATGTAAATTGATAGTGGGGGAAGTCTTGATGGCGAAGTACATGATTAGGCGTACCGTTGTCAGGCGCAGGGACGAGCCAGGGTACCCGACGAAGACATTCTGGAATTTGTGGAAGGATGGGCTAGAATTCAGTTATAGTTAATGATGCCTCTGTACTTGTTTATCGTGTGCAGATTAGGAAGAGGCTCAACCATGGACGTCGCCTGAACGCCATGTCCGGAATCAAGTGAAGCGCAGATCGATCGATTCCACCACTAACCCACAAGATTGGTATTGCATGTGTCCTGTACAGAGTAGAGCAAGGGTATGCATAGTCAACGAAGGCCACTAGACATATAGCACAAGGACCGTCAAACATCATGACACTTATCATCCGACGAATCTGAATAATAATCCATCCCCTCGTCGTTTAGCGTTTTCCAATCATCGATTCCATCCTCATCTGCAGAATCATACGCCTCATGGTTCGGAAAATACTGGCCCTCAAATGCCATATGCAACGCCGTGCTCGGGCTGAACAGCGTAAAACTCGAGTTCCCCAGGTGGACCTTGACCACCGAAAACATATATCCTTTCGGTGGCGAGTCGCTTCGTTGGCGAATCTCATCAGCAATCTCTGGCCATATAGGGTCCTCCCCAGGGAACCGCTCAAGCTTGTGCACGGGGAGCACGTGGCTCTTCGGCGGATACACAGTCATGTCGAGCATGAGCACGAGTTTGTCGCTGAATTCAGGGAACTGCTGCTGTGCTTCACGAACGCGCGTTTCCACGTCTTTGGCCATTCTCGAGATGCTACTGGTTTCGAAGCCTGCAATGACTTGAAGACTCGTGCGGATATCGCGTGAGCCCCATGGCCCTGATGGCGTTTCGATCGAGAAGCGTGAGACGAGGACTGAGGAGACTCACCTACGGTGCACCTCAGAACTGGACACCACTTTTTGTGTCCATTGCGCCAAGCCGTCCTTTGGCATTTCTCCGAGCAATATATTGATATCAAGCAGCCTGAGCACCGACGCTTCTTGTTGACGAACTTGGATGTGCGCATTGAACACTGGCACACATATCAGTAACCATGCGATGACACCACTAGAGATGATCAGCGTACTCCCGGGCCACTGCACCTGTATTCATGGAAGTTTATAGGCTCTACATTGCGATGTTTCATAGCATCGGCAGTAGATGTCAGGACGAGTTCGAGAGCAATCCCCAACCCTTGGTCGCGTATCTCTCGTTTTTCCATAGGAGCATTTTGCACGAGAAACCAGTGTCGGAAAATAGATCCAACGACCCTGTGGTATATGAAAAATGTGGCGAGAAGGAAGAGCAGCTCTATGTCACCCATACGGCCACGGGGTGGGTGATCGCGACTGTTGGCGTGAGCCGGGCAAACGACTGCCTTTGCCAAAGTTTGAAGGAGGCCAGCATCGATTGCCTGGCATACACCTGATACTCCGTCATCTGCATCGCGAATAGCAGATGCGATGTACGAGTAGCCCGACCATAGAACGTTCTGTCTCTCCGCGAGTCCCATATCTGGATGAAAATCCAATTCCTTGTTTGCTTGCACCAAGATCCTTGGCGAGATCTGAGTGATCGCGTCCACCACCGTGCGAATCGAACCTCGGCGGATAAGTTGTGCGCGGCATGAAGCGTCTTGGCGGCTGATAGTCTGGAGAAACTGGAAGGAATAATTGAGACCGACAGTGTAGAGATGAAGTTGTTTTACGCTCGGATCGCATGCTGTCCACGATCGAGGTTCTGCTACAGCAGTAGCATCTCTGGTAATCCGACGGATGTATTTGAGAAGGGTGTCGACAACAGGCTTTACCCCTCCGGCAGCATGTATATAATTCGATAACGGAAGGGTGATTTTGTCTGGATCTTCGGTTTCAGATACGCACACATAGTTTGTTAGCGCAAAGGACGTCCGGATCATGGGAACAAGGCCGTCGTTTGTAGTTCCAGGGTCGCCTGGGAGTACATCTCCCTTGATGTTTCCAACCAATATCCATAACTGTGCGATAAAGTGCTGGACAGAAACAGAAGAACGGAGCATGTGACGCCCTTCTTCTGATCTGGTGCAGATGATTGTGAGCGGACTGATACACATTTTTGCAGCATCGAACACATTGCAAAGATCGGGGCGCGGAGGAGCAACTGAGACATCATAAGGAGGAGGGAGGCAGTTTCGAGCAAAGAACCGCATCCACGGGTATATTTCGTCCCATCTCCTCACAATATACATTGTCGCGGTGTCGTCCCCACTATCAGGAGATAAAGGGGTGACCGTGGAAATCTTGACCAATCCCATGACGGCCCACTTTGCGCGCATGATGGCAGGAATGGTCTTGGGATTGATGTAGTTTGGTACTTGAACTGAATTAAGTGCTGCGTGAAAGATGGGCGCCAAGCAACAAAAACGGGAAGCATTGCTGATCGGGATAAGATCAACCAGCCTTGCGAGATCTATGGTAGAACCCTGTAGAGCCTTCTTTGCAGTGATCTTGAGCGCATGTTAGTAATGGAACGAATTGGTATGATAAGAGATCCGACTCGGGTTGCCACTGGCAGAGACTTGAGTGCTTGTGTTTCGTGTGTGGTGAGCTGCAAGGTTGATCCCACTGCAGCAAATGACATGATGGGTGAGTAGCACGGACTATGAGAGTGTGGTGGACTTGAGCAGAAGACGGGTAGAAATTGGTCGATGTTTGGTATAAAAGTCGAGCGTTATTATAATGCGGTGGTCAACACCCCAATCACAAAAGCCTCGTGCCTGCCATATTCTGCGCAAGATCCATTGAATGGTCTTACTAAAGCAAGCAGCCATTAAAACAAAAATACCAGTATATCCGTACGTAGCTTGTAGATGGCTTGATATCATTATTATTGTGGTCAGAGGCGAATTATTCTGTAAAACTTTGACTTGATAAAAACTATTACATAAGAACTTTCGGTCGGTATTTTTCAGTTAAAATACCTGCCTTACGATCGAGTCGATCACCTCGCAGCGCTACCGATGACTCTTAGACATTGGAAATGTCTCAGAACTGACCGAGGGTTGCAACGGGTTGTCACCCACAGATGACACGCAGGTGTTTATAGGCTCTCTAGGCTCTGAGCTAGACTATAGCCTCTCCCCATCCATCCACCCAGCAACGAATTTCGCCCATGTCCACTCCTAATCCCGTCCCGCTGTTTCGAGCACTGGGCAATGACCGTTTCGCCATGCCCGACAAGTACAGACCGGGCGTCACCCTCCTCCTCACCCTAGACCAAATCCGACTCTACCTTCAGCACGACGCTGATCTCCGAGGAGGAGTCGACCCTACCACTATCTCATCCCCCGTCGGCTACGACGAATTCAGCCTCGCGCTCAACAGAAACGCAGACAACGGCATCCAAGTTGTGCGAGTCAAGGGCCGCCCGCCCACGTTGGACGAGCTAGTCGGGATCGAAGCCACCAGGCGCACCACCACCACACCTCGCGACCCTAGAGAAGAGGCCGGGGGTAAGTGGTTGGACTCCCGTCGCGCGGAGTTGATGGACGAAGCGCTGTGGGATAATCTCGACCGCCTCCACAAGCAGAGGAAATGGCGCGAGAAGGGCGTGGCTGAAAGACAAGCCAAACGTCAGCGCCGTGAGCACGAGGAGGCGTTTACATCCTTCGCACCTTCGAGGCCCGTTCCACCATCTACCAATGCTGTGGCCAGACCTTCCAACACCACTCCTCGTAGCGCCCCTTCCAACATCATATCACCTCCCCCTCCTCCGACATCTACTGCTCCTGCGTAGTCCGCTCCTCCCAAGGACGCCAAGATGACGGATGGCGAGACCGCCGAAACCACCAAGGAGGCTGCGCGCGAGAAGGTCAAGGGACGCATTCCAAAGAGGTAGAGGTCGCGGGTGAAGGGGGGTATGTGACAGATGGACGTCCAGCTCGATCACTGACTAAGTGCGAGCTACTCCTCCTGCCACGGAAACAAGAGAGAATCCTATGTTGGTTATAAAGCCAATCTTACCTTACAGTATATATGACTACTACCTAGTATTGTAATGGTTGGCGCTCTTGAAATCCTTATCTTGAATCTGGTTATTCGAACGTCTGAATTCTCACCCTTGTGCCGTCCTTTGTTTCTCACCGCCGTCACAGCCATCTTCACCGGTTTGAATATCGTTTGCATTTGCTATTACCATTTGAAACATTTTACCTTTATGCTAACCGAGTGGTACGGCGCGACACGCATCCTTGGCGGGCCACTTTCGCTGAAGACACTGGTTGGCGATCTCAATTCCCAGCGCTCGGTGCAATCCGAGCGTCTACTTATCATGCCAAACCTGCAGCCCTACTCCGTCCAGTCCCCATATCCACTCATTCAGCCGCCATATGTACTCGATCCTTGTCATTTTACTTCATTCATGTCTGGTAGCTCAGAAAGCCGATATATCAGACTTGACGGTGAGTACCTTCATATCACCTTCATATCTGTTTCATGATCCTCATTCTTTCTAACTAGTCATCAGCGGAAAAAACCTCAAAGTCCCCTCCTGGCGCATTCCCGCAGGCATTAACATATCCATCAGTGTCGACTCCCAGAGACGCTGGAAATCGGCCATCGTGTCTTATCAGCTGAAGAATCAGCAGAGTGGGGCGATACTGTGACCCTGTAAAGTCCTTGGTAACTTCCGCGCACGATTCGAGAACTGACATTCGGTTTATAGATCACCCCAGGCATCACCTGCCCTGCATTCTCAGTCGAAATCAGGAAGTCCTATGAGGTCGATTGAATACTAGGCGGTGGAGAAGTCATCGGGAAACTTCAATTGTCGTGGCATGAGCTACTCAATCATGGAGAGCCATTCAGTGAGTAACATACTTCTCATTCACGCACATATACTAACAGTTCATAGACCTATCCTTCCCATCCGTGCGCGGTGTCCACCCTTCCCTCACACTGAAGGTTGTTGTATATGCTTGCGATGATGCACTGTCTGACGTGAGTGACGCTAGTCTCTGTTGTTACCTTTTGCTAACGGAACACCGACTGCAGTCCCTCGTAGACTGCAAGGTTGCTTGAGACAGATGCGGGCCACGTACGATTTTCCAAATACGTGAAATACAAGAGGGTCTCTCACTTGAAGGCTGCTGTGCAGCATTTTCAGTTGGTTCTAGACCAGTATCCGGTCAACCATCCAGATCATGCAGCAGCTCTCGCGAACCTCGCGTGGGCCCGCCTTAAGGCTACGCCCAAAATGATCTTCAAGACATTGATGCCACCACCTCCCTCTTCCGCGAAGCCTTTGCATTGCGTCCGCATCACCAAAGGGATAAGGGATGGTCGGGATGGTGCTGCACCATCCCGATTATCCCTTATCCCTATATAATCTCACGAAATCGCTGAATTGGCGCCACAGCAAGATACGTACTGCTGCTGACATCCGCGAGGCCGCCCAACTGTATCATGAGCTACTGCCTCTCTGTCCTGGGGCACCTACCTTCGTAGCATCGCGGCAGGGGAAAATGGTGTTGATTATGTGATCAACGGATGCGACGAACTTCCAATAGACGCATCTGAGGAAGGCATCTGCCTTCGACGAGTCGTCCTCGAGCTCTGTCCTCAGGGCCATCAACTCCGTCAAAGAGCACTTGACAAGCTTGCATGGGCTCTCAGATCACGCTTTACACAACGCGGCAACATCGATGATGTAGATGAGAGCATATGATTTCGTCGTGAAGCCGTGTACTCTGTGCCCTGAGGAACACGCTGACCGCGCTTACTACCTGAACAACTTGGCCTTCTCACTCGAGCTATGACCTTGATGAGGCCAGTTTTTTGTGCGAAGAGGCGCTGCCCCTGTGCCCCGTTGGACACAAATATCGTGCTACGTCATTGGACAACCTAGGGGGCGCCCTTGTCACCCGTTTCAAGAAACGCAAGGACATTGATGAAGCCTCTATTGCGAGGCACTGACGTTGCGCCCGCCTGGGAATCCACGTCGTGACACCACATGTAGCAGCCTTGCTCTCGCGCTCCGTGCCAGATATGACGAATTGGATGTCAGCGAGGATCTTAACGAGGCCATTGATCTGTGTCGCGAATCCCTTGGGTTGATGCAGCTACGCCTGGCTATGGCTGGCCAAGGCCCAAGATGGTCCCTTGAAGCGCCAGGAACTATCCACATAATCACTAATCACAATGATTGGACAATTGCTTGAAGGTGAACTTGAATTTATCCGCTAGAAATTGATATGGATGATCCTAAACTGCGTACAATATTGCAGACAGCATGACAATCGCATGTCTCATTCCACAGCGTAGCTGATTGTGTGCGTGGTCAATGCGTCGCCAGCCCGACTGACGTAGCTCCTCTGTTTACAAAAGAGAAAATAGAAAAGTATGCCTTTTGAAAAGCAAAGCAAGTACCTCTCACGAGACGGGTGCCAGAGACTCAACACCAGAACCAGCATAAACACAGTCCATCTTCACATCCGGGAGCGGGTGATCGCTTGTCCCTTTTTAGAAGTGTCAATGCAGTATCATCGTTGGCATATAAGTACCCTACCAGCATGACAGTACGGAATTCCGTCATCCTTGTGTCCCCGCCATATCACAGGCGACCACTCGTCCACGAGGTTGGCGAGCGTCTGGACGTGGCCGTATGCAGCCGGCTGGGGACCGCGCGGTCGGCGCAGTGCGACGAAAGTGAAGAAACAGGCAAATATAAACAGCGCTGTGCATAAGTTCCAGATCTGCATGAGGGTGTGAGTTTGTTGTAACAGTTTTACATGGGGAGTAAGTACGAACCTGGGCATTCAACATGACTACCGACAAATTTACTAGTTGGCCATCAGTGGCGAGTTCGGATATTATGAACGAAAGCCCGAACATCTAATCTGTGATCGTCGAGGATGATGTTCATAAAGAAAACTAGGCGTGAATGACTCACGCAGGAAAGGCTTCGCGATGAAAAGTACGAGACATATCGGATGAGTGAAAATCATCTTCACCGGGTTCGTCGCCATTCTAAGTCCTTTCTTTCCGCTAGTGCATCTCCACTGTCTTTCGTCTCGAATGACATTCGCGATGAGCTCCGAGCAATGCAGCCCAAGTGTCAACGGTCCCTGGACAACAGCCATATTGACAAAGAGCAGAATCCACCACTGAATACCGAGACTCGGTATATTATACCCGATTGTAAGGTCAGAAAATCGGGAATGAACGACCACGTTTGTGTGGTTGGCGCATTGGGGGACATTGAATCGTATTTGTCCCAGATATACATGACGAGTGCTGCCCACCCAGCGCATGCTGCAACGATCCCCCAAAGAGAAATGACAACTTTTCGGATGCTAGGGTGAGCATCCCACGCAGCGGGCTGTATCTCTGACGGCCTCGCTGGACCTCCATCCGTGTCTAGGTCAGAAACACAACGCATGCACCGGAAAGTAGTAGGGGTCAATTGCGTGTGGTGGACGAGTGCGGCCGTCAAGTCAAAAGGTGAGGAGCTCCAAGTCAATATTTTGACAGCCCGCATCCCTGATAACGCGATCATCACCTGGAGGAGGAGTGCGATGCCCAAAATGAGGAGACGTAGCCCTGCGATGGCAACACCCTCCTCAGATGTGTTTAGCGTCGTCTGAGAGTCGGGACATACGACGAGTGAGGCCGAGCTATAGGATATAATGAGGAGGACAGCCGAGATACCGTTAAGCAGGATGCCATTGGGATTACACCATCCACGAGCTGCGGTCAGAAGGCGCAGATTGGTGTTGAAACGAAGCCGACACTCTGAGGCAAGCGCAGAGCGCAATGAGATGTCATGTACGAAGCCTATGGACTCGGTGCATAACGTGACAATTAGGTTAAGTACCAGGGCCAATATCTCCATCTGCAAACGCAACTGAGAATCAGCGGGAATGGATCAGGGGGCCATGATGATCACGGTTACTCCCAAGATTCCGTGATTGGCTAAAGTGACGATGCCTGTAACAATGAATGAGCAGCTGAAGATGCTTGAGCATGCCACTCCAACAAGGGCATATCTGCGACTCGTCAAACTGCGGTCGTAGAAATCGGTTCTAGTATCATTTTCTTCTATCGGTTTGGAACAAGCGGTCATGGGAGACAGAGACAGGAGGGCCAGCGCATGATGGACTCACAGATTCAATATATAATCTTTCACGAAGATATGACCATAGCCTCTGGGTGCATGTGACTTAGAGGGTGACTGAAACATTGCGATGGAGGGCGGCGATCAGTGAACCGGTGAGTTCTTGCTGATTGCGGTCCATATATTCCTTTATACATTTCAATGTGACGGAATCCTTGCCTATATATTACGATATATGCCGATATATTCGTGCACAGATGCACAGACCGGCCGTTCATCAACTCGTTGTCTGCCAGTTAAGAGACGCGATAACGCTAGTGAGAAACAATATCAGAGGTCAGATGTATAAGGGGATCATATATCCTGAGTCTACGCACCAATCCAGTACTTCCGAACAAGACCCACATGTACATCGTCCATGGTTGGTGACAAGGATAAAATGAAACGTGCAGAGTCGTAGAAGTAGTACTTGTAAAGTTGACAAAACCAAACGTGAGAACTCGAATTCATCCTGAAATTCAGCACAAACAAACTTGACGAGAAATCCATCGATTGCAAACAACAGTATGAAATGCGTTCTATACAATCTCCCAAGCCATGAGTACAAAAACAGGAGAAAAAAGATCCGCGATGTGCTATGAGGTTCGGTTCGTATTATGCATGTTCTAATAGTCTTCATTTTACAAGGGCGCGATGGCGCGCGACGCTCATTGCATCTTCCCCAACACCCTCGGCTGATTCAAATCCGCAATGTTGATGAAGATATCATCAGCAGGGTGTCTGTAGAGCGGCGCACGGAGCCTCTTTTGGTCGAGGTGGTGCCCGATGAAGCCGATGCTGCGCCCAAGGACGAAGAGACCGTTGAGGGTCCCGATCTTGATGTATTCGTCGGCTTCTTCAGGGGTGAAGGCGCCGCTGTCGCGCAGGAGGTCGACGAAGGAGACGGCGATGCAGCCATCGACGTTGAGGATGAGCTACGGGGGCGTTAGTTTTTGTTTTTGTTTTTGTGAGAAAGGAATAGACGTACGGTATCTTTCTTGCTCGTGGTTACTTTCTCAACGGCAAGCGCGTAGTCAAGAAGCGAGTGGCTTGGGAAGTTCTTCCTCACGTATTCCTTGACGAGCTCCACACGGAGATCGGGGTTGTTCACCGATTTGATCTTGTGACCGATACCAGAGACTGGTGGTCATGTGAGTCGGTCTCGACATCACAACGGACGAAAAGAGAGAAACACGCACTGAGCTTGTTCGCCTTCCTGGAATTATCTACAAACTCCCTTGGCGTCAACCCCATATCCCTAGCCCCACTGAACATACTAGCAGCCTCATCAAGCGCCCCACCGAACCGACTCCCAATGGTCAACAAGCCACTCGCCAAACTCGAGATGAGGTCCTTGCCTGCACGGGTAGCGACGATGGTGTTCATAGCACCACTGACGGCTGGACCGTGGTCTGCAGTAAGCATCAACACCATCTCGATGAACTTGGTCGCCCAGGGGGGAAGACGGCGCTTGAACCAGAGAAGAGAGACGACTCCCCCAAGGCCGATGTCTTCTCTGAAAACATCAGAGATGCGCATGCCTGCATAGAACAGCTCCAGCCCACGCTCGTCAGAGATCGTACTGATAAACGCAGCCAGCTTCCTGATAATCCCAGCTCCTGCGCCCATTTGTAGTCCATGGGTATCACAGACGGCTCGACGTCTTTAGTGGGGAGGATAACGCCCTGCGCGACGAGCGCCTCGTAGGTGTTTTTCAGAGCAGCAGGGAGCTCCTCGAAAGTGGTGGGCACGATAAAGCCGGCTTCGCGCATAGCCTTATTCTTGGCATCTGCAGTCTCGCTATCGCTGTTTGCCATACTTCCTGCGTGTCCGAACTGCACTTCCGTAGTGAACATGCTCGCGCAGGTCCCGATGGCCCATGCAACGATGGGTTTCTTGATCTGGCCGGACTTGACGGCTTCGATGACGCGGTATTCTTCGACGCCGCCTACTTCACCGAGGAGGACGAGCATTTTACATGCGGGGTCGGCTTCGTAGCGGAGGAGGTGGTCGATGAAGGTCGAGCCGGGGTAGCGGTCACCACCGATGGCGATACCTTCATAGGTACCGTTTGTGACGAGGCTGAGGATGTTGTTGAGCTCGTTGGACATTCCACCGGATTTGGAGACGTATCCGACGCTGCCAGGGCGGTAGAGCTTGGAGGCGATGATGTTGTCCATCATACTGTGAGAGAATAATCATGTCAGCATGGATAAACAGGATGCAAGGGGCGAACGCACCCTCCAGAATTGCCGATCCTGAAGCAACCAGGCTTGATCCCACCAACAGTGGCAGGCCCGATAATTAACACGCCTTTCTCCTTTGCCTTCCACAGAATCTCCCTTGCCTGGCGTTCTGGCACACCCTCGGCAATCAATGCAATAGCCTTGATACTCCCATAACCCAAACACTCCATCGTACTGCTGTAAACACTCCTGCTCGACGCAAAGTTGACGACAACATCGACGTCAGGGTGCTTCTTGACAGCTTCTTCAAGAGAGGTGTACACAGGGAGAAGCGTCTCGCGTGTGCCCCAGTAGAATTTCTGGATGTGGTGACCACCAAAGGGGTAGATCATAGCTGCCACGGAGGGACGCGCGCGTTTACAGCTGTAATCAAAGTCCAACATTCCCTGGATGGCGCGTGGTTGGAGGCCATAGACGAAGCTGCGGGTGTCTTCGTCGAATGGTCTGTATACGGGCCTTGAGCCTTTGGTACCGTCCAATGAATCGAAGCGGACGACGACGTCGTCGGGCTGAGTGCGTTCGCCGTCTGCGTGGATGGTCCCGACTTCGCTGGACCCGGGCTCGGGTGTTGCGGGTGAGATCTTAGGGGAGCCAGGTGCGGTGGCGGGCATGCTGGTGGGTGCTGTTGCACTTGTTGAGGATTTGATGCCGAGGGCGAGGGGCACGATTTCGGTGATGTGGGTGTCGGGGCCAAAGACGTGGATGGGGACGCCGAGGGATTCGCCTGTGTTTGTGTTAGTGTATGCGCGTATGTAGGTGCTTGGTGAGACGAACCGAGTAGACGCATGGCTTTGAGACCCTCTTGCCAGTTGGGACCACCACGACGAACGTAAATCTTGGCCTTGTGTGCGATGAGTTGGGTTTTGTATGTTGTGAGTGCGCGGATGATGCCTTTGAAGGTTGCAGCAACGTTGGTGAAGTTTGCGATACCACCACCGATGATGAGGATCTTGCCATCAGGACGGGGAGGTGGGCGCGTGAGGAGGTCGACTAGATGTCGATTAGCGAGATGTGAGTGAAGTGATGAGATACGTACGGATCGTCTTGGCGTATTCAAAAGTCTGGCCCTCGCTTGGGGCACCAGAGTATTCACCGTAGTTGGCGAGCTCGTGTGCGAAGCCTGCTGCTGCGATGGCGTCGCTGTAGACGACGGATGCACCGCCACCTGCGACCATTGTCCAGACACGACCGGTGGGGTTGAGGACGGTGAGCTTGAGAGAAGCACCCGTTGAAGCGTCGAGTTTTTGAATGTATGCTATGCAAAGTGAGTACGATATGATAATAACTGCCATCGAACGCACCTTCTTCCTTTGTGAGATCTCTACCGAATGGAGCGGGCCAGGCCATAGGTGGTCCACGGTCAGCGTTTATCTTTGAGCCAGTTGTGGTTGCAGCTGGAGCGGTCTCGTAGACTGTCAAGTCTCTTGCGACAGCCCACTTTGGACCGCAGATGCTCTCGGCAGTTTGGTCGAGCTTTGCAGCCATGTCGAGGTAGTGAATGGAGCCGTCATCGAGGACGACCAAGGGGTTGATCTCGAGGTATGCAAAGTGGAGATCTACGTAGACGGAGTAGAGTCTGACGAGAAAGTCGGTGAGGACTTCTTTCTTGTGTGCTGGGACTTCGCGAAGGAGAGTCGTTTGGAGATCGGCGCGACTTGGGAAAGGACCGAGGACGGGGATGTCGAGTTTGAGAGCCTTTGCGTCGACGTCGCCTACGTCGACACCGCCTGAGGTTGTGAAGAGGAGAGTGTCTGCGTGACGTGCTGAAGTGATGCAGATGTAGTATTCAGAGTCTGATGGATGGGGGAGGAAAGGCTCTATGATGAAAGAGCTGAGAGTGCCCGTGACTGATTCGACCTGTGGGAGAAATGCTGAATATGGAAGGAGTGCGATTAGATGAGATAAGGACATACTCTCTGAGGTTTTCCGGCTCTATCTTGGATCCATTTCTTCGCGTCTTGCCAGTCCTTGTTGAGAGCTAGCAAGCCTGCTTTGCCTCTGCGTTTGATGAGCTGATCTGGCTTTGCGACGAGCTTTATTGTGGATACCCAAGATGGGAGACAGGTATCTGGTGTGATAGAATCAGTTGCAGGATCCCATAAGATCTGAGCTACACGTGGAGCAGGGAATTTAAGAGCAGAAGATGGAGAAGGGGTGAAGTTTGGGTTTGGTGCAGGTGCACGTTGAAGCCAATAGGCCAATAGAAGCTTTGCGTCATATTCTCTGATTGCTATGGACGAGTCAGTAAAAGTGAGTAGGAGGATGATGATGAGATGGAACCTTTTGAAGACATTGTAGGGAGAAGGAGGAAAACGATCTTACATTTGGATCCTCTATACAGCCTATTTTATACCCCAATATTCACACGATCTAAAATCAACACAGCCACACTCGAACCACCAATACATCGAACCATTCAAATCGTATCACTTTCAATCCGAATAGGAGCTTCCTACTCGGAACGACGATGTATGCTCGGAACGACGACGAAGACGACGGCGACGGCGACGGCGACGACGATTGGCTCACTGCGACACTCCTGCAACGCTTGCTGCAATCTTGCAATCCCATCGCTTACGCTTTGCGATTCGCTTGCACGCTAGGCTTCTCATCTTATCGCATGCATCTGTATTCACGTATTCACAGCATCAATCCAAGTTTCCACACCTCGAGCTCTCGAGGACCCCCATTACGAATCAAAGTGCATTACAGTTTGACAGGCCTGTACCTTGCCTTGGCGTTCTGCTTCCAGGTAGTCCTCCGACTCGAACGTATTCATCATTTCCAGCATCTCCACTCCTTGCCTCCCGATATCGATCCTCAGAGACAAAGACTGCGTCCTACCACTACCTCCGTCTATCGCATCACTCCAACTTCTCATCGCGCATCTAGTCCCCCGAAAGTCCGGTCAAACCACGTCACCTTCTGGCCCGTCATGTAGCACGTTCTAGGATCTATATCACCATCAACTTCAGCCTTATCGTGTCAGTGAGTTCACCACTATAATCTCTTCACACTATCACGCAGCTTGACACCATCGCGTTAGGCTGCGATCACAGGGGTACTTGGTCTGTGTATAGACGCGCATGTATAATATTAGAAATGCAGTACTATTTTCATATCTTGACGCTCGTTGAAGAATTTGTTATAATGTACAGCAATCGATAGAACCTTCGAAGCACTGCCATCGACACGCGGTGCAAAAAGGCACCTGAAAATACAGCACATACAGTTGGCTATCTAGCAGGTCTCTTTAGCACGTTCATATCTTCTCGCCCTCGAAGCTTCCATACCATCGAGCTCTGTCGTTGTCAGGGCGTCCCACCGACATTCGAAAACTTTCTTCATCAGTATCCTGGCCGAGTCAAGCACATCAGTAAACCGGAGAGATGGAGAACGAGGAGCGACGTTTAACTCACCAGTGGTTAGCGCATCTCGTAAGGAGAAGGATCCACCACGTTACGGTGCACAGCATCGCCAGGATGCACTTTGGAAAGGTGAGCAACCGCGTCGTGATGCCCACTAACTTACTCACCGAGATGCAGGCGGGAATGAAGCCCTTCCTCCTCAATGGTTTCAGTATAAGTTGCTGTATGACAAAATAGGATATCAAGATCACACACTGGCAATAAGTTCATCGAAACGACCTTTACCAGGGGTACGACTAGGTGAGCGAAGAATATGCCACTAGCATCGAGGAACTCATGGTGAAACATAGATTCTCCCCAACAGCTCATTCCCGGATGCGAATGGCACATCTCACCGCTCGGTCGGTCCTACTTCGTCGATCACAATACCCGGACCACCTCGTGGAAGAAACCAACGCCAGAACGTCCACCAGGAAGCTTGACGCCGGAGCGCATCATCGAGGGTCATTCCAAAGTCATCTGGAGCCTTGCCTGCTTGGGCACCAGTTGCAATATACTGAGCGCATCACGCGATGGTTCAATTCGTCAGTGGAAACGAGATGGAACGCCAGTGGGGAGGCCTTGGACTAGTGACGGAGGAGAGGCAGCCTCAATTGGAATATCTCCAGATGAATCAATGGTCGTGAGCGGAAGCGGAGATGGCAGGCTACGGCTGTGGAACATCAAGAAGGGTAGCATGATCGGCAACCCGTGGGAGGGGCATGAGGGTCTAGTGGGGTGCATTGATTGGGCTCCCAATGCCCAGGAGATAGCAAGTGGATCACAAGACGGCACCATACGACGATGGAACCCG
>MU179352.1:194226-204721 GCA_016767475.1 Suillus weaverae | reverse complement strand
CTAGCTGCTGCGTTTCGTCTGTTGCACAGACTATGTCTAACTCATAGCTAATAAAGATTCGCTGAGTCGGAGACAACAATTCAATCTGGACACTTATCGAGCCGCTGCTCTTCTGCATGTATACAGGGGGGTGGGTGTTGAAAAGACGCATCACTTACTATCTTTGTTCTGCGAAGTGCATCACAAAAATTGCTCAACCCAGACATGACTATGTATGGTCATGTCTACGTATCAGTACTGTGAGAACTGAGTGAAAACAACGTGACTGCACGACCTACTCATGCAAAGCGCTGAGGATTTCCTCCCTCCCCTTGTCGACCCAGGCCACCGGTATTTTGTCCGAATTGTCCTTCGAATATTGCCCAACTTGAAGGAAATTGTTCTCTTTCGAGAATGCCCATATCGCTGGATTTGGGGCTGGCGTCGCTGTAATAGCATGAAGCTCCTTCCCTGGATGGGCGAAGTGAGAAGAATACACCCCCGGACAGAAATAAGACCTACGTATGATTTTCTCCACTAAATATTCCATGTTCTACGTTCTTGGGTGAGCAAATACATCCTCAGATGCCAAAAAATAGATGTACCAAGTCATTCTTGTCATAGCCTATCAAATAGATGGCAGTAAGATCGTATCGGTCATTCGGAACAAAACAACTTGCCAAACGGATCTAAGACGAAGCATTAAATGGATGAGCGCAACATCTTAGCTTCAGAACTTACTTTCAATTTCCTCCCCGGTAACAAGAAAGCCATGGAAAACACAACTCTTGGTAGTTAAATGAGACAAGACGACACAAGAAAGTGTGATGCGCCTTACAGCAATCACATTTGCTGGAATGGTGAACCATTCAAGTGTGGACCATAGCTGGAAGGGCTGTCACATATAAAGACAATATCAGCTAGCTGTAGGTGGGGAAAGACTCCTGTATACCAAAGCTGCACAGTAAAGCAGTGTGACCGTCCATAGGTGTGAGGAGTAACTGAGTAAATAGTTAGGAACCACAGAGGTCATAGGCGTCTAGCGATCACGCACGAAAACGGAATCGGAGTGGCAAGGATCCTTTCTAGCCCAGTCAGGGCATCCACGAGCTGATTAAGCGTTGCGTGAAGCACACCTGTGAGGAGAATTATCAGTGACATGGAAAATGAGTCCAGTAAAACATACCTAAAGTTGAGACATCCACGGTTTTGCGGGTTTGCAGTGCGGAAATGTAAAATGTCTTTGGGGCTCAAAAATTAGGCGTTTTTAATTTCCGTGCATGGTGAGATATACGTACCAAGTACAAAGATATCTCTAAAGGGACGTTATTTTTGCTGGGGCGGAAATTTTGTGGTGCGTCATCTGCTCCAGGCTTACAGAAATGTTTCTTTAGGATTCTCCATACCCAAAAGAAGATCGGAAATGGAAAAGCTGCTTGCCAGCAGTGCCTAGGAGGTAATTCAGCGGGTAGAAGAGACTCTGGATCATAATAAGGTGGTGTGATGGTTTTGACGGTGGTGTCTGTCCAAAATATTCGATTATCAAGTCTTGACAAAGACCCAGGCACTGTCACTTCGTGAGTTGGACCAACGGTTGCGTGCTCAGAGAATTCCTATGTGTCGTGATTCAGGTTTTGTCTTTTTTAGAAGGGATGATGGTGGGAAACGAGTAGTGAAGTGAAGAGAGGAAGGGAACGAGCGGGTACAGATCTTTATAGTGAATCCCCTCTTCCCCTTGCAGGTAGTCCTGCAATCACCAAACGAGTCCACACCCGTTGTGCCTTCGGCACAGGAAGCAAAAGGAACGCTGCGCGCTCCTTTTTAGCTTCCTGCGCCAAGGCTTCATCCTAATAATCACTGTGCCTTTGGCACCTTGCCTGATTAATAAATCATGGTGGATTTTGAATTCAATTGTTGAGCTGGAATTTGACAAAAGTAAAAGTCCACATTTCACAAAAAAAGGTTATAGTCATGATTATAAGACAAATGTGAAATATCAAGCAGGCTTCCAGCCAGGGGGAGGACCCTCCTTGAGTAGCTTGTCTAAATCACGGCGCTGCTCCCAAGTTTTCCCCTTCCTTTCCTCGAAGATGTGTGTGCGCCAAGCATCTGCAATCTTGCGACGCTTTCTATGTTCAATCGCCTCATCCAAGCGTGCACAACTTGCATCCCAGTTCATATCATCACGCTTGAGGTCATGCTCGAGTTTCTCATCTGCCCAGATCATGCTCTTGGCCAACTTTGCATTTTTTTGCCGTAAGTCATGAACTTGCTGCTGTGCTGCATGGAGACCCTCTCGCCGAGTGGAGATCTTGCTGTATGGGTTACTGAGTTGCCTCCGTTCGAGACGTGCTGAGTGACTCTCTGAAAAGCGGAGATGAAGTTCAGCTACCCAGTCAGTCGAACCCAAGGGTACTGAAGGAGCAGTAGATGCGGCGACAGGTGGGAGGGGAGTCATGACAGGGGGAACAATAATATGGCGCTCGCCACGTCGCTGCAGTCGGGCAGCAAAAGTCGCATCCAAACCCTGAAGAAGCCTGGCATTCCAGTCAACAGCAGGGGTTGGCTCGAGGAAGCCACTGTGCCTTGTAGCTACTGTAAATGACGAATCAGACAGACAGAAACAAAATAACTCACCTGGTGACATGGCCTGGCAGCACTACATTCGAGTCACTGCAGGCCACAGCTGAGCCAGCATCAGGTGCTGGGGAAGCACTGGGGATAGTAGCTACTGTAAATTTCCCAATCAGATGAAGACAAAGGAAAAGAACTCACCTTTTGACATGGCCTAGTGCAGCAGGCGGCTCCATGTCACGCGTCACAGCAAAAAATGCACCCATGCCAGTATTGGCAGGTGCTGGGGCAGTGCTGGCACTGCCGGGAATAGTCATGGTCAGTGGTGAAGGCACTGGGAAGCAGCAGGACACAACTGGAGGCGATGGGAAATGATGGCAGGCAAAGGGCAAGGTTTCGACAGCGGACGTCGCAAATTATTGGTGTCGGTGTCACAGCGTCAGGTTGGGTCGCGTCGGTGCGGCGGAGTCGGCACTCGAAAATACCACGCAAGTCATCCAAATCGAGGTTTAAGCGAGGTAAGCGAAAACCACATGGCGTCCATGCAAGCTAACATGGCAGCCATGCGAGCAAACATGGCGTCCATGCGAGCAAACATGGTGTCCATGCGAGCTGCACGTGAGCGCCGGGAGGTTCCGCCAACCCTCGCGCCTTACTTTTTAGATTGAGTGCGTCTTCATCATCGGTTAATTCGCTTAACGCAGGTGACCTATGTCATCAGGAAAACCTTCCCAAGGCAAATTAGGCAGAATTCACATAAAATCATAACATTAGCACAATCATGGCTGTTTATGAACAAAGTTGCTAAAGATGATAATGTTAGACGAGATTTTTTCTAACATAGCAAGAGATATCGAGAATTATCTAAACATTGAAAAAGTATGTCTATCTATGTATGAGTTCAACCAGAAGGTGCCACAGTCCTTGAGCACTGTTTCACTTGTCCACTCTCGTGGGGCCATGACACCAAACCTTGGTATAACATGAACACTGCACTCAATATCAGCAACTGACACAATACTAGCCATGGTGTCACCACCATGCAGTGATTGTGAGAGTTTATATAGTCTGCTATTGTGGTCTGGAGCTGGCATGAATGGTGTAAACCACTCAACATATGCAAGGTGAGTAGGAAGATGGACTGTTGGTGGGAAGAGCAGTGGGATGGATTTTGGTGGTAAGGTGAACATGACTCGAACTTGACCGACATGGAATTCTATGCAAAGTAAGTAATACACATCAGTAAGCCACTTGGTTCTGTATGGTGCTGTACAGAGCTGTACAGTGTGCCAGCCTGACAGCTTGGTCCCTATTGGCTAGCTCACCACAGTACCACATCAGGAAAACCACCGGTTCCTTTTTTAACTTAATTTGTCACTTAATGATGTGAAAAGTGACATTAAGTCATTTGAGTGAAAAAGCGTGAACCACTTAATTAAGCCCACTCCATCTCTGAATTTTCGCTTATTTCACACTTAATTCACTTAAAAAACCAGATAAAGCGGCACAAGCCATTCATAAAAAAGGGGGCATACACGATAAGCGTAAAATTAAGGAGACTCTCTAATACAAAAGTCGAGAGCCAGCTGGGGGTACAGGAAAAATGGTGGACATGTGGGGGCAAAAATGGTGGTGAAAATGATGATAGTATGACAGCGGGATTCCACCGGCGGCGTAGTAGAAGAGACAACATCCTACAATGATGAATGTCAGTTGGATGAAACCGGAATGACAAGTACTTACAAAGCATAGCACGCTCATCGTCCTCTGACTCGTCGTCGTTAAGTGAGTCCTGCGGTGATTCAATGGTGTCGTTTAAGGCAGTACAAGCATGCGCCATCTGTACTGTGGTCTCTACGTACCCAGCAGGCTTGCTCGAGATAGACTTGATGAAAGATGCAGTGACTTTGCCCCAGCGAGCCGCTGAAAACAAAAACAGGGCATTGGTCATCTTCCCGGTGACCTTGTTGAGGACTTTAGGTAGTTTGATGACGAGTTTACCTCTGCAACTGGTCACCAATATATCCTTGACTTTCAAATTTTTGTTCATGAACATTCCCAGGGCACGCTCAATCTAAAACAAGAATAAGTGTGAATTAAATTATTCTCAAATCAAACTTACTGCTGCAGCACAAAGGGCAATAACACCCGACATCCTGATGGCCCTTGTCGCAAGTGTGTGTGTGTCGAGGTCAGGAATGTCAACATACCCACTAATGGCGTTAAGATGCGCTGTACCCAACAGCTGTAATACAAAAGGAGAACGGTACGTCATGAGGGGGCTTGGCTTGTCAGGGTCCTCGAATAGGAATGCATAGTCTGCGAGAAGGTGGGTGGCAAGTTGAACAGAATTGCAGTCAGAGTTTCGTGACAAAAAGTCCATGATAATGACCAGGCCCGTCAAGCTGAAGTTGCTGTGCCATTCAGAAATTCGCTGTGCAGTCTAATTACGAGTACAGTCAGTAAAGCTTGATATAAAATAGGAAACTTACAAGGGAATGAATCACGCCGCCATGAACAATAGTGATATTGAGCTCCTTGAATACTGCATTGAAAATTAGCTGCGCATGAAGGAGAAGAATGTCGTCTGGGATAGTCCAGAGGTCTTCATAACTTCCGGCCCATAACATAAAGGTAGGAAGATATTTCTTTGCCCAGCGTTGATCTACCTGCAATGTGGCAGGTAAATCAATGTTACAATACGCACTACGAGGTTTCATGTTATCTGGCACAGTGTCCACGTTGAGCTGGTGTTTGGTGCCGCGGGCACGTGCAGCAGATGCCTCGACTTTGATTTTTTTGGGAGCAGGTGGTTTGCTGTCACTGGCAGGGACAGCAGTCACAACCGATACTGATGTCTGTACGAGCGTCAGAGTGAGTGCGATTAAATTAAGTGTCCTTACTGAAAATGTTTTGCACGGATCTTTCTCCTTCTTCACCTCCACTGGAGGCTCGGGCTCGGGCTCGAACGTGTCTTCAAAATCGGGGCCTTCGATATCCATGGACCAGTCAGACACCATAGACTCCTCGTCGTTATTGAAGACGTCATCCACGCTAGCTTTTCGCTTGAGGGTCCCATGATTTTCGATCTGCGTGAATGGAGCCCGAGGCTCCTGCGAGTACCGTTCCTGTTCTGTGAATGAAGTCACAGAATCATCATCCGACTCATACGCTGGTGGAGCATTAGGCTCATCGAAGTCCATGTTATCTTCGAATATCGAGGCCACCTACGAAGCAAATAATTAGCGCGCAGATACTACTAATGATCAAACAGTGGCACATCACCTTCGATTTCCCCTTGCCTTGCACAATAGTGGCCTCGCACTCCAACGTATCATCGATATCATCTGCAAAGTTGCCAATGAGGGCTTCTGCAACAGGAGCCGCAGGCTTGCGAATTGGGACCTGTGCATCCGAAGTTGCCGCAGTGGAGGCAGTGCCTTGTGAGAAAATTGATGATGGAGGCGCTTGAGTTGGAAATGAGGTGCTGGATGTGCGGGACATGGGTTCTGATTTTCCAGGCTTGACGCCTGAAATCCAATTGGTCACCCGGCCACCCAATGCGAATTCTTGAGTGGTAGCATTGAAACTGGAAGTGAGATTGAGGAAATACAATGTTAATTCAGTGAGGAGTAACATTGGATGGTAAGAGAAGGAAGCCTTACGGTGCTGGCGTATCTTTCCCATCAGATACACGTGCCATGTTATTGGCATTATCACCTTCCAATTTTGATGATGGTTCATTGATCTTCTTTTGCATGTTACTGATAGCATCCTTTATCAGCGCCTTTCCACCTTTCTTTATTACCTTCCTCTTATTTGCGCCTGTGGTTCCATCCTCCATGTTATCGGTGGCCTCCATGGTCTCGACAGCCTCCCGGAGGTCGTTTGCCTCATCAGCTTCCAACATGTTGTCAGTATGATCACCACCACTCCTTGCTACAGGTTTAGTTGCCTTATGAGCCCTTGGCTTGGGCTGAACGGGGATTGCCTTTTTGTTGAGTAATTCTTCCTGCGCTTTCTCCATCTCATTTTGCATACCAGCCAAGCACTCCAGCCCTTTTTGGACCTGTGCTTCCTGTGCTTCCTTGAGGGCAAGGTCGTCAGCGGCCTTTTGCGCTTTGGTACACCTCTTGATCTTTGCGTCAAGCACTATCTGGCCAGTCCGAGTGGTTGCATTTGATGTACGGGTGCGATGGGGAGCATTTTGGGTAGACATGACTGAGGGGATGAGTTTGCAACTTGGGAAATAAGATGAAGGGAAAAACTTTTGCTGGAGAGAGACAGGCGGGTTTGGAAGTTGGAAAAACTCGTAAGCTCCCAAACAAGTATGTACACACTAATCGGACTCTGTTACACAGTACGTTGAACTTATTGGGATCATCACGCATTTTCGGCCGGCTCTTCAACTTGACTACCATCAGATGCCCAAGGCTGCTTGCAGGGACCACAGCGCCCTTCAGATTCCATGTGGGTACTTGAAATGCGAACACTACTTCAAGACTCAGGTAGGGCGCAAAAAGCACTGGAATGCTTCGCACCCAACATTCATATCAGCTCCTACCACCGGCATCTCACATACCGCTACAGTCGAAGACGAGCCCGAAGAACCACACAACGACTTCCTCGCAGGACATGATGACTTCTCCGCAAGCTTATTTGACGTGGGTCAGGCTCTCGATGAGCCTGATCATCTGGACACGCAGTTTGTGGGGCCGGGTGATAGATTATACCGCAACTATCACCCGAAACTAAATGGTACATTTCTTGGTTCTTTTCCAGCTAGTTAGAATTAACATGGGTATTCACACAAGCTCGTCCTTGTGATGCGACAGGTCAATTCCTTGAAGACGGGGCATCCCCAATGCCACCTCCAAGCAAATCACCTGATGACTGGACTCCATACTGGGATCGTGTTGAATTCGAGACTGCTGAATTCCTGTACACGCGCAACCAGATGTCTGCCAGGGACATCAATGTCTTATTGGATCTTTGGGCTGCAACCCTCCTGAAACATAACGACAAGCCGCCGTTTGCAGACTGCTGTGATTTACATAAAACCATTGACAGTACACCGGTGGGTGATGTCAAATGGCAGTCTTTCAGGGTCCAGTACACAGGGGAGAAGCCAGAACACAATGTACCACCGTGGATGGGTCAATCTCACGACATTTGGTATCGAGATCCCCATGAGGTCGTTCGAAACATGTTGGCAAACCCTGACAATGCCATGGAGATGGACTACCAGCCCTACCATGAGTTCTCGACTGACAACGATGAATGCCAATGGCAGGACTTCATGTCCGGCGACTGGGCCTGGAACCAAGCGGTATATTCTCTTTTCTTGTTTCATGTCGCTATACATGCTGATGATCTTTGATAGGATATCATTGCCAAAGATCCGGATACAACTGGCTCGACCTTTGTTCCGGTTATACTCGGAAGCAACAAGACGACAGTTTCAGTGGCAACTGGCGCTAACAATTACTATCCACTGTATGTATCAATCAGGAATGTTCGTAATAATGTCCGGCGTGCACATCGTGACGCTGTTGCCATCATTGGCTTCCTGGCTATGCCAAAAAGTAATATTCATCCTACTACTATTGTTCTGTGCTAACTACAGCTGAGCAGCTACGAAGGAGCATGCCTCTTGCCCAAAATATCGGAAATATCGCTGGCAACTCTTTCATTCCTCTATCTCGAAGATTCTTGAGAACCTAAGACCCGGCATGACCAAACCAGAGGTTGTGCGCTTTGGTGACAGGCACTATCGGCGTGTAATCTATGGGCTTGGGCCCTACATTGCCAATTATGAAGAGCAGGTTCTATTAGCGTGTATAGTGCGCTCTTGGTGTCCAAGGTAGGTTCCTAGCAGTAATTGTAATGTATCTTCCACCTTACCATTTTTAATATACAGGTGTATGTCACACCGCAAAAATTTGGACTCTGAGTCGTTGTGTCGCAATCGTGACCATACAGAAGCACTCGTTGAAGAAGTAACCTCTACTGATCTATGGGATGAGTATGGGATCATCAATGACCTTGTCGTAAGTCATGAGTCTTCTCGTAGAACTGCAGTTGATAGAATTTAATCCCTGCTAGCCATTTACAAATGACTTCCCTCGAGCTGATATTCATGAACTTATCACACCGGACCTCCTACATCAATTGATTAAAGGGACCTTCAAGGATCATTTAGTTGAGTGGGTTGGAAAGCATCTGCACCACATGCATGGAAAGAAAGGAGCGGAAAAAATTCAAGATGATATAGATCGAAGGTATGTCCTTTTGTCTAAGTTCGAAGTTTTAAGGCTCACGTCATGGAAGAATCGCTGTGGTTGCTTCATTCTCAGGTCTTCGACATTTTCCACAAGGTTGAGGATTCAAACAATGGACCGGCAATGATTTGAAAGTGCTTATGAAGGTAAGTTATTTCTAGAATGTCATGACTGCCAGACTAACAACAGTCCAGGTTTATCTACCCGCCATTGAAGGTCACGTCCCAATGGATGTCGTGCGCACGTTTTGTGCATTTCTTAAATTCTGCTATCTTGTATGGCATAATATCATCACGGAATCCACGCTGGTTCAAATCCAGGATGCTCTCAACCGATTCCATCATTACAGGAAGATCTTTGAGTCCACTGGTGTTGTTCTCACATTCTCCCTCCCTCGACAACACTCTTGTTCCCATTACATCCTCCTAATCCAACTGTTTGGAGCACCCAATGGCCTTTGTTCCTCGATCACTGAGACAAAGCACATCAAAGCCGTAAAGGAACCATGGAGGCGCTCAAGTCACTACAAAGCCCTTGGTCAAATGCTGGTGACAAACCAGCGCCTTGATAAACTTGCAGCCTCACGCATTGATTTCAAGAGCCATGGGATGCTGAATGGCACTTGTCTGTCAGAAACACTTCGAGCATTAAGTGAGTTTCTTGAGTGCTATCATCTTCATTGTTTACTTAAAATCTATACTAGAGCGGTTGCGGTTAAATACAGAACCTCATGCCAACCAGCCCGATCAACCCAATGAGAGTAGCATTCTGCTACTCCCCGACCCTGATATCACTATACAGGGCAACAATGAAGAGGGTGAAGTTATTGACGGCCCAACATTGGTGCAGGCCCATGTTCAGTTGGCAAAAACACCCCGTAAGCCAGCTTATATTTGATTGTGAATACCTTGTTTTTAATTTTCAACATTGTGCAGAACGCAATTGCGCACAAATTGTACCTGACTTATCTGCAGAACTCACTATCCCCCATCTTTACAACCTCCTCCGCCGATTCCTATTCAAACAAGTTAACCCAGATGACCAGCAGTCTCCCTTTGAAGTCCCACTTGCAAGTTGTCCTCGATTCAATGGCAAGATTCAAGTCTTCAACTCTGCATCTTCGACATTCTATGCACCTAGCGACCGCAGTGGGATTGGTGGCATGCGCCGTGAGCATATTCGTGCTTGTCCTCTTTGGAGAAACGAGGCACCGCAATATGACTGCGTGTTTGTGAACACAGATGCAGGTGTCGAAGGGATGGGGGGGATGGAAATAGCACGAGTGATGTGTTTTTTCTCTTTGACATTCGAGGCAGTTTCATACCCATGCGCTGTGGTGCATTGGTTTGACAAAGCCGATGATAGACCTGACAAGGACACTGGGATGTGGATAGTGTGACCTTCATATGATGCTGACAATTCTCCATCAGTTGGAATCATCCACATTGATTCTATTTATCGCGCTGCACACCTCATCCCAATCTATGGAACACATACCATCCCACAGGACCTCAAACACTACGACTCGTATGATGCTTTCAGAGCATTCTATATAAACAAGTTTGCAGATCATCATGCATTTGAGATCACATCTTAGGTAGGACTGTTTGACTCGGGACTGAAATAATTACTGAAAGACTAACTACAGACACTCTTTTGAT
>MU179352.1:5506-193751 GCA_016767475.1 Suillus weaverae | reverse complement strand
CTTTGGCACACAGCAGTACTCATTCACCACCTCACAGAAGAAAATGATCCAAACTGGTGTGGTCTTATTGCGCCTCCTAGGGTCTATCCATGCACCCCCTCATCTGCCTATGCATTCCCCATGCAATGGCACCAACCCACCGTCCTGAAGAATATGATCCGAATGGGTGTGGCCTTGTTATGCCCCCTAGATCTGTCTGCCCGCCCCTCTATGCATCCCGCCATCCAGAAGAATATGATCCAAACAGGTGCAGCCTTGTTATGCCTGCCAGATCTGCCGCCAATTGAACGTACATATTCTTCACCCATCCGCTCTTCCTCGTTCATGCCAACGCCATCTGCCATTCATGTGCATCTCTTGCTCGTTCAGGCTCTGGAAAACAGATACCTTTGCCACCACAACGTTCTCGCCACCATCGACCACTCATGACAGTGCCTTGGCTTCTTGGTTTATCAACAACAACGAATGGCGTGCCCCTCCTGAATCATCGACTCGGACTTCTGTTAGTTTTTTTTTGTACTATTGAGTTTTTAAATTGAGATTTACAGCATGAAACTGCTCGTCGTCAGGTTGATATGTCAAGGCCACCTCCTAGCGCCCCAACCCCAAAGCCCAGTATGTTTTACATGAGTGTTGTTGTGACTACTGCTCCTTACTTACACTCACAGCCCGATCTCAATGGTGCCCATGACAGAGATCGTTCAACTAAGATCCCTGCTGATTCACATCGGCAAACTGAGCGTGTAGTTTCACCTGTACGCCCTCTATTGTGTGGAGATGAACTAACATGATAAGATGTGGGTCATACCTTCAGCAACACGACAATTACGCCACGCCATGGATTCGGGCGAGCAGTGCTCGATTCCAACGGCCCAGAAAGCCTCTCAACCTCCTCCACAACCCCACCCTCACCCCAACTGCCTCATCCACCACATCCGGGGCATGTCTAGCCGATCTGCCTCAACCAGCTGCCGTCGCCCTCGTCCTTGTCTACAATAGACCTGTGGTGTCGTTTCCACAAGAGTCAGCGCTCGGACTAACTCCTGTTGATCACACTCGTCAGTGATCGGCCATCTACATAGCACGCAGGCCACCTACAGGATCGTGAGGGCCCATCGTTCTCACAGTTGAGCGTGTTGTAGGTGAGTGGATGCTCAGCTTGTATTGTTGTCCGTACTTACTGATAGTATTTGCCAAATCGGCCTCTCCCGACACCTTCTTCTTTCAGACAAGCACCACTTTCTAAAGCGTGGTGCTTCTGTACCACACACGACCTCTAGTACTACACCAAGGTAAGTAACATTCACGCTCATTTATACTACATACAAATGACGCAAAACTACTACAAGACAGCTCGATGTGCTTGGCCACCCTTCTGTGAGTGGTGTGCATGTTTGCTACACCTGCATGAGCGCTTGTTACGACGCTTTACCTTCGACGTTCAAACCACGACTCGGATTAACGGTGAGGAGAACAGGTGACTTAGTACTACTAGTACTACTACCATTTATCACTTATTGCATAAATACAACTTTTCTCGCTTTTTTGGTGGTCTGGACTTGTGAGCCTAAGTGTGTCTTAATGCGCTTTCACAAAAGTCAATTAAGTGGGAAAAGCAGTGTTTTCAGTTGGATTTATTCCATATTAAGCATAAAAAGTAACATAAGCGGGAAAAAGGGACCGGTGGTTTTCCTGATGCAATTCTTTCTGTGAGATTCTGTACACACACTCTACAGATGTATGGGATTTTCGGTACCTAGTACACAGTGAATTGGTAGACAAATCCATAAGGTAATACACGAAAATTCGACTACTGTATGTAAACCGACGATTTAAGGTTCAGCCACCTCGGCTACTTCCGAGTTGAGCTCGGCGTTACACAACTAAGTCCAACAAGACGCCCATAAAATGGCTTTGGTACAATCAAATAGCACTGTGCTTGCTGTTTGTTCATACACAAATAAGCACAAATGATTAAAATGAATGATATTCAATCTGATAACATGCTAATGGGAAAAACATGACACATGGTACTATGCGAGTAGTGATGGGAAAAAAAATGCTTGGGACAATAGCACAAAGAACTCTGCAACCTCAATCAAGCACAAGCTGCAGATGACCATGCTTTGCCAATGTGTCCAAGTTGCCATCAACCTTGTAAGACTCTGCCCTGTGTGAATTTCAATTAGTATTTGAAACTTCATCAAAAACACACAGCTCACCATCCAGCTTCAGCCCATGAACACACCCCAAAGATCCTTCCAATTCACACCCAGCCTCACCAGAGCTGTATTGGATCTGCAAGTAACAAGATGAGAGCCCAACTTGTGTTGTGGTTTTGCATGGACACTGTCCAAAGTAACATGTGCATCACCATGGCCATGGGCATCGACCGAGCACCACTTGACCTTATGAAAGACAGGCAGTTGGTGGAATGGAAAATGGATGTCATGTGCCAGCACATCAAGTGCATGACCATGGAGTGGTGTGGGATCATTACCTTGACTCTGCTGAACAATATAGTGTGCAAGGGCATCATGAAAATGAGTAGCACCATAATCCATTGCCAGCTTTTTGAGGCTGATGGACTTTGCACTGGGGTGTTTCATCATGACTTGTTCACAGCCAAATGTCATATTAGAATCAGACTGGTGGCCACCTGCAAGTTGCCAACTAATGTATTTTTGGTGTTGTAAAATCTTCTCCTTTCATTCAAGCCAGTGAGTCATTTGGGCAAACTCGTCCTTGTGATTTGTAGTGCAGTAAGCATCTTTTGCCAAATCAATATGGAGCCATTCCATGTACTCCATGTTATAATTATCATTTGAGCCAAACAGCATGATCATCAGAGGATAGTGATGAGCAGCATGCAACTTTGGTAGGTTAAAATTGTTTCAAATGCCAAGGTCGACGAAAATGAGCTTGTTTGCATGAAAAAGGTCTAGTGCCTTGTCCAGCAACTGAAGGGTCTCAGTGCTATGGCAAGGATATTGTGTGAGGTACAGGAAGTTGAGTAGCCTGCATACAGCTTGTATAAGACGACCTGGATTGAGATTGTTGGGCAGATGGATGTCAATTATGATGCCAAGGAGGAAGTGGCATATCTGTGCATGTTTGGTGCTGCTTACATGTGATAAGGTTGTGATACCCTTGGTGAATAATCTGATGTGATGGTTGGGAGGAAGCCAATGACAACGAGCATTGATATCTGTGGCTCCACAAGCAGCCTCTAACCATGCCAAAAGGTGTTTCACTAAGCCCTGATATAGCTGATGCAACACATCAGGTGTGATACCCTGAAAAATGTTCGCAAACAGGAGTTTCTCCCAGAAAGGATGTATCAAAGATTTGATTCCTACTGCTGCACATGCGTAAACAAAGGCGAGATTTCCTTGATTGAGTGCTGTGAGTGCATCCAGCACCTCACCAATTTTTCATAGGTGAAGTGGCCTCTCTAACTCGTCCTCATTGTGAAGTCTGAGTCTGTTGTAGTCTCCTTCAACTTCAAGATCTTTGGTGTGATCCATGGCAACCTCAGCTTTGGTCTCGTCCTGTCATATCCTGTGCTCCAGATCCGGAATCTGGATCTCTCAAACCTAATCTCCAGACTAATCCCTTTCTGTCTCGTCTCCATTTGGACTTCCCCTATTCCCAGTTTCTGGTTTTATGTATATCTGACTCATTATGCTCTGTTCTCCCATTTTCATCTCTGGCTCCATTATGATATGTTCTGTTCCACTTACTAATAAGCTTTCTCCATTCTCCGTACATAGCCCTACACTGTGCTGACTGTTTTCTATTAGGATATCTACAGTATATAAACCCTTGTAAATTCTCGCTACTTCCTCAGTTCGAATATTAACTTGGTTCCTGCTCTCTCTTGTCTCCTCCAGACTTGAGTCTTCACTCCAGTCAAATCTCTGAGTCTTAGGATTGTATCCTTAGACTATAACTCCGGCTCTACCCTAGGGTAGTCTATCTCTATTTGTTTCTATTCCGGACTTTGTCTGTAATAGTCCTTACTTTGCTTTCCACCTTAAGTCCAGAAAGTCCAAACTTCACATATCACCCTCAGAAGTTTAAGGGCAGTACTCAGGTAAGGGGTGCAGCACACAAGCTAAAGCCAAAGCCCTTTGGATCCGCCTTTCAAGCACGACCTTAACATGACCATAGCAAGCTCCACTTCATTGTTTGTTTGTGAGCACGACTGGCTGTAGAGTGTGACAATATGGGTCATGACTCTTTGTGATATGCTGGCTGAGACCAGTTGCAGTGAGATCATTACAGCCACAAGCTGAACACATCCGGTAACCATCCATAGTTACAAAGCTGAAGCAATACAAGATATTAGCACTGCAGTCAGCAAAGTGAGGGAAAACATACTAAGTTGTGCTGTGATGGTGGAGGTACTGGGACAGGCTTGTGTGTTGGGATGCCTGGAGATGATGGATGGTGGTGGTACTGGTACAGGCTCATGTTTTGGGTTACCTGGAGATGATGGATGGTAGTGGTACTGGTACAGGCTCATATTTTGGGACACCTGGAGATGACAGATGGTGGCAGTACTGGCATAGGCTCGTGTTTTGGGATACCTGGAGATGATGGATGGTGGAGATGGTGGATGGTGGTGGTACTGGTATAGGCTCATGTTTTGGGATACCTGGAGATGATGGATGGCAGTGGTACATGTTGTGATGACAGGCGAGGGAGTGAGATGGTGAGAAAGGGCTAAATAGAATGTATTATCTCAGTGACCGGGAGGGAAACTTGTAGGCACAGTATATACCTAAATAGAATGTATTCTAAGTGTGCATTAGCTCGCTATCGAGAGAACAAAGGGACGGGAAATACGTACATCTCAGTGACCGGGAGGGAAACTGAGATGTCCACTGGTATGGGGATATGTTTTTAACTACGGGAAGAATAGGAAAGAAAATACATATTGTTTTGAGACATACGGAGGGTCTGCACCTCAGCCGATGTCATATGAATGTGCTCGTACTCATCCTGACGTCATCGACATGCCTTTCAACAGTACAGGCTCATGTTTTGGGATACCTGGAGATGACAATGTTGATGGGGCGGTTGAACTTAAACACCAAAAATGAAAAAAGGGTAAGGGTGTGGTAATGAGTGAACTGAGGGTGTGGTAAGTAATGGCCCAAACAAATACCAAGTTCAAGCACTAACTCACCTAGTAAAATTAACTGTGCCCAATGGACTTGCTCTGAGTCATTTAAAATTACTTGCAGTCTATAGGACCATGTACAGCAGCCATAGTGAGCAGAATGGTCTGAGCATTGCAAAATGGTGAAGGATGGGCAGGCAGTATAGGACCGTGTACAGCAGCCATAGTGAGCAGAATGGGGGGGATGGTGTCATGAAGGATGATGGTGCAATTGTCATCATTGGTTGCCTGATCGACCTAGCAGATATTAGCACTGCAGGTTAGTCAGTGCCCAATCAGCCAGCAAAGTGAGGGCAAGCATATGAAGTCATGCTTTGATGGGGTGGTACCAGTACAGGCTTGTGTTTTGGGATACCTGGGGATGACAATGGAAATCCAAGTCATAGGATACCTGGGGACAACAAGCCACATCACAACTGCAGCAGGACTGCATCAAAATAGCTATGCCCTTTGTATTACTCTTACCTAGGATCAGGTCTGGCAGAGCTTAAATATGGCTTGAAGCCTTTGCATTTTAGATGTGCTTTTGCTTTTATTTTGCTTTCATATATTAACTTTGAGACCCACTATTAATACCCCCTTTCCAGTATTCAACAAATGATTTGATGGTCATTTATGTCAAGGTTTTTTTGGTTATGTAAAGTTGAGCAACTCTATGTTCGACATTCTCCTTTTGCACACCTCTTGAGTCTTGCGTCTAATTGTCCTCTATCCTCGAAGTCTTAGTCGAGCCCTCGTGCCTCAAAGCGAGTCCGTGTTTGCATTCAGTGTTTGACATACAAACTTTGTGATACGTTTGGTGGCTGGTCATCACTTCTTACTTCCCTTCCATCAGGAAGTATACGCATGAAGACTTTTCTACGGCGCCACGCTCGGAATGATTATCCCAAATAGTTAATTTAACTTTGCCTTCTTGCGACACGGAATTAGGACACGCGGCTACGCCCTCTGATGAGTTCATTCTCACAGGAAAATCCCTTCATTCCTTGACTCGTGCCCAACCAGGGCCACATAGAGGAGCTATGTCGCAGTTTGTGACACAGGGGGCCGAGAGTCGAACGAAGTTTACCTTGCTGCGGCACTCTATGTGACACGCCTGGCTACCGACGATGTCACTCAGATACTACATTTGCAGGCTCAAGTTCCAAAATCATTCATCGACAAGTGGCACAATGGTGGCGTACATATTCACCTTCTCGTCTAAACGTGTAAGCCACCCCGCCTAGACATTGGCATCTTAACAGTCAGGTTGAAGTTCACTTACACCGTGCGTGACTTAATGCTGTCCGTCGAAGTCCTTATTGCACCGCCTTCGTTTGAAGACCCGGGAGGCATGCTGTTGCGAATATTTGCTATTGGACTTGCCTATGCGAACAAGCTCAGCCACTCTCCTACCATTTCAGTCCACGTCTCGTTTGTTTCTGTTCTGCTTTCCATCTTTATACAGGCTCTTGCTATTTATGCGTTCAATCCAGTGAGTAAGACTCCCTGAGACGTGGATGAAGTAGCGAATCATGCCATTCGTGTTCCAGGGACAATTGACACCACATGTTTTTGCAATTTCATGCATCATTCGTTTCTGTTCGTTTCTGTCCTGATAAGTCATCTCTTATCTTTACCGTCCCCCACGCTTGTTTGGCAATTCATCACCTGGAGTTTGTCCTCCGGTCTCCGGGGAGTAGCGCCCAGGGGGCCAACTCCTGAGCAAATCTGTTGTGCCGTGCGCGCTTACTTCTATGTTCTCCCAAGGCGGGCATCTACGAGCACACCCATGAAAATGGGCAAGCTAGCTCATTGACACCGCCTGGGCGCTTGTCACATCAAGCAGCGAAAGGCCACGCTGTGGCAATCGGCCAGCCTCAACCTTGTCTTGGCATGTGGCATGCCTCAATCAGATGCTATGGCGGGGTGGTTGCTAACATCAGACGAAGAAGCTGTGAATGAATTAAACGATGTTATAATAATCTGATTCGCAATGCTTGGAAGCCATGGCCAGAGTGGTACCAATGCGTGATGTTAAAAAATCCGGGCCATGTGTTAACTGTCAGACGATCTCATCAGACTCTGGTAGGTTCAAGCCAATGCGGCAGATAAGACGGAAAGGACTAATGTGCATGGTCACGGGTGATGATGGCATGATGATCTAGAGCGTGCGGCTCTGATGCTGAACTAATTGGTTCTGCGGAGATTACTGTTGTATCCGGCACTCAGTACCGAGCACTGACCAGTTGCCGAAACTGGCGTCACCACGGGCATGCATGACATCATGGAACCGTGCTGTGTCCTAGTGCGTGTACGACCTAGTGTGATGATCGGTGCCGGTGAACGTGGAAAGCGATAAGCAACAGCTGATGAAGCTGCTCGTTGCAGTCCTACAGGGAAATCAACTGATAACGGACAAAGTCCTATTTACTGACCAAGATGGGTACTTGCTAAAACACGATCAACCATTTCCACAGACAGCCCCGTATAATTAGCTGGATCGCAGAGCCCCTCAAACTCCTCTTTCGACAGCCCACTCTCCTGGGCCTTATCATCCCCACAGAGCAGTGTCAACAAAGGGATATTCTCCTGGACACTTCGCATACATAGTTCATATACTAAATCATGCGCAAACTGCCGTCCTAATTTTGGAGCGAGGCCCATCATGACAGCCTCACTTACCACGCTGCCTCTTGTGATTTCCAAATTTCTCTTCATAGCGTCCGAATGCACCTCCAACCCCGCAATGAGCTCGGACGTATTCAATAATGAGGCATGCGTGAGAGTGCAGATCTGCGGGAGCACGATCCACTCAATCTCCCAAGGCCCCGTTCCGCGCTCGTGATCCTCAACCATGGCCTCATACAGCGCTGCAGAGAGCTGACGGACAGTCGCGCCCATGGCGGTGATATACACGCTGGATATGGGATTGCGCTTCTGTGGCATCGTCGAGGAGGATCCACGATGTGGATAGAATGGCTCTGAGACCTCTCCCACTTCCGTTTGCATCATGAGCTTGACGTCCGTGGCGAATTTAGAACAGGTCCCCGTGAGAAGGGCGAAAAAGCCGCCAACCTCGGCGATGCGATCACGTTCTGTATGCCACGCAATATCTGGAACTGACAGACCCAGTTTCTGGGCGAGGGCTGCTTGGCATTCGAGACCCCGACCATCTTTGATAGTGGCGAGTGTTCCGGCGGCGCCACCGAACTCGAGCACGAGCAGACGGAATTTTATTTCAGCAAGGCGTTGTTTGTGCCTTTCGAAGGTGGCGAGGAGGCGGGCCATTTTGAAGCCAAAGGTCATGGGGACTGCTTGCTGAAGGTTGCTGCGAGCCACCATGATGGTTGCTTTGTGGGTTTGGCAGAGACGTCTGAGATCCGAGGTAATAGCATTTAACGCCTCTGAAATAAGATTGAGAGTATCCCGAAGTTGTAGGATTGTTGCGGTGTCGGTGACATCCTGAGACAAGAAATATTTGAAACCTAGTATGACAAGAGCGCATGTGATGTACCTGGGTGGTAGCACCCCAGTGAGCCCATTCGCCTAGACCAGGCTGAAGACTGTTTACATTCTGCACTATTTGTTTGACTACCCCAAGGACGGGGTAGCCTATTTTTTCTGTTTGTATTCTTAGTTCATCGAAGTCTATGTTGGCGACATGGCAAAAGGCGAGGATGGCATCTGCAGCCTGGCGAGGAATGATTCCAATATCTGCTTGGACAGATGCCAAGGATGCTTCGAAGAGGAGATAATAGGAGGTGCGGTGTGTGTCTGACCAGATGGAGGAGATGGCTGGAGTAGAGAATATGTTCCTAAAGATGACAGAATCAGACATATGATGCTTGTTATCAGTACGATACCAGAAGACGGTTTTGCCGTTGTTTTGACATGAGTTATCGCTTCCAAATCAAGCTGACATCAAGCTGACAGAAGAAGTGGAAGGTCCAAGAAGGCATCTATACCGGCGTTTGGGAAAATTTGAATAGCGCCTGCGCTCAGCAGACCGTTCGTTCGCGTCGCTCCCCATGCCGAGTACGCTCGTCATCGCAGTCTTCGGGGTGCGGCTCGGGGTGCCCACGGAAACGAATGCAAGGCTCGGGCATGGTGTCGGGCAGCAATGCTCTGCAGTGCTTACCGGCGTTTACCGTTCTGATGCCGTTGACATTCAAAGTCCGCGAGGATATGATGCTTCTTCGGTTTCATGAGGTAAATGTATTGTGTGCTTTGTGGAAGGTATCGGTCGGATGAGCGCCATTTTGATCACCCTGACCGAAATAATTAATGCCTTCCTTTGCCGATAGACTATTTAGTCTCCCACTTCGCCCTTGTTGTTTTTAACATCAACTTTTCCCTTTCCCTTCCTCATCATGAGTCTTCCCGGCCTCCAGCTGGAAACTAATGTTCCTCAGGATGAGCCGAACCAAGATGAGGCTCATGAAGCCGTTCCCTCATCTCCCTCACGCATTCCAGTCAGCTTTTTCGACCCAGTTGGTGTCAGCGAACTTAAACGCACAATGACAACACGTTCCACTCGTTCTCAAGTTAATCGTCGGCCAAGCTCTTCCAAGCCTCCTATAGTGCCTGCTTCACCTAAAGAGGTCGACACCCCAAGCTCATCCTCTGTAACTTCAGGGCCCCGTGATGACGCTTTCGATTTTGAACTCACCCTCAAAGACCTTGTCAGACGGTGAGTTCTACAATAAAAGTCCGTAGCCTTTGTTGACGTATATTACTAGTCGTGGTGAGGAGTCCATTAAGGGCCGCGAACTTGGCGTCATGTTCAAGGATCTCCGTGTTGTCGGTGTTGGTGCACGCGCCTCTTTGCAGCCTACCATCGGTTCTATGTTTAATCCCGCTGCCATCTTGAGAAACATTTCTGCAATGCGCAACCCGCCTGTCAGGGATATTCTCTCGGGGTTTGAGGGCGTCGTTGCGCCTGGTGAAATGCTCCGTTAGTCACTCTAATGAACTAACGTAAAGTTAAAATTTCGCGCTAATCACGTGTTCGTGACAGTGGTTCTCGGACGACCTGGTTCCGGTTGCAGCACGTTCCTAAAGACTATCGCAAACCAGCGTGGTGAATACCATGCTGTACAGGGCGAAGTTTGCTACGACTCCTTCACCCCCGAAGATATCGCAAGGCAGTATCGTGGAGATGTGATCTACTGTCCCGAGGATGATGTCCACTTTCCGACCCTGACTGTCGAACAAACCTTGTCTTTTGCCATCAAAACGCGTACTCCACATGTCCGGTTCACAGACCAATCCCGTGAACAGTTTAATCGTGATGTGGTTGACATCCTCGTGCGCATCTTCGGTCTTCGTCATGCCCGAAACACTGTTGTCGGCGATGCTGCCATTCGCGGTGTTTCAGGAGGCGAAAAGAAACGTGTCTCGATCGCAGAAGCACTGTCTTGCCGTGCCCTCATTGGCGCGTGGGACAAGTGAGTTTATGTGTCTTGTCCATTAGCAACGGTGCTAATAACAACGTTATTCTAGCTCCACTCGTGGTCTCGACGCGTCCACCGCACTTGAGTTTGTTCAGGCGCTACGTATCGGCACGGATATAGCTCGTCTCACCACCATTGTGTCTATCTACCAAGCAGGAGAGCAACTTTACGACCTCTTCGACAAAGTATGCGTCATTACAGAGGGCAGGATGGCGTACTTTGGCCCGGCTAAGGACGCGCGTCAGTACTTCATTGATATGGGATACGAACCGCAAGACAGGCAGACCACTGCTGATTTCCTCGTGTCCGGTATGTTTCATATTGGTTTAGAAGAGATTTAGCTGTTTATGCAGTGATTTCTAGTGACCAACCCAAGCGGGCGCAAGATTCGTGACGGCTTCGAGGGTAAAGTTCCCGCAACGTCGGAGGAGATGGCCGCTGCATTCCTCGCCTCTTCTCTTGGTCATGCAAACCGCGACTCTATTGAGAATTACCGCTCCCATAATGTCGGGAAGCCCGAGCGCATGGATGCATACAGGCAGAGTGTCGTGATGGAGCACGCCGACACGGCTCCAAAGAGACATTCGTATACGATCTCTATTCCTATGCAAGTTAGAGCCGTCATGGTGCGCCGCATACAGATCATCAAGGGAGATTGGGGGACCGTTGCCGTTAACCTTGTGTATGTGTGCCACCAATTTTAGTTCATCAATCACCTGACTATCAAATTTGCTCCAGTGTGCAAATCTTCCAGTCCATCATCATGGGTACTGTGTTCTTGAAGCTACCTGATGCAACATCTGGCTACTTCTCTCGTGGTGGTGTCCTGTTCTTGTGCGTATTTGGCTTCCAAAATTGCTTATACGCATGTGTTTAACTCGTCCCCAGCGCTCTCTTCTTCGGTGCTTTATCGTCCATGGCAGAAATTCCGGCTCTTTTCGCTCAGCGTCCAATTGTGCTCCGGCACCACAAGGCAGCGATGTACTACCCGTTCATCGAAAGTTTTGCGCACACGATGGTCGACATCCCGTTCACGTTGATTATCCAAGCTGTGTTCGCGGTGATTCTATATCTCCTGGTCGACCTTCAGAGAACCGCATCTCAGTTCTTGTGAGTCTTGTCCTTGATACAACTGTTGAGTCTCGCTGAACGAAGATGCAGCATCTTCTTCCTATTCGTTTTCGCTATGACCACAACTATGAAGGCATTCTTTAGAATGGTTGCCGCGTGCTTCAAGACCGAATCTGCGGCTACGTCTCTTGCTGGTGTTGTTGTGGTGGTGGTGGCGCTCTTCACTGGGTATACCATTCCCAAGCCTAACATTCCCGGTGCTCTTCGCTGGATCATGTATATCAACGTGCGTTTTTGGATTATACTTATAGGCTTGCGTGCTTACAGCTAGCATGCAGCCCGTGCGCTATGGTTTCGAGGCTCTGCTGATGAACGAGTTCCACACTCTGAACGGCACCTGCTCGATGCTCATCCCCTCAGGCCCCGCGTATCCAAATATTTCGTTGGCGAACCAGGTGTGTGCTACTGTCGGTGCTCAGCCTGGTCAGAATTATGTCGACGGCAACGTCTTCGCGGAATTGTCCTATGATTACTACTACAGCAACCTTTGGAGGGTAAGTCTGAATGATTCTCCGGTATAGAGATTCACTGATTGGGCTCTTCAGGACTTTGGTGTTGTCTGTGTCTTCTTTGTTGGCTTCCTCGTCATTCTATTCACTGCGACCGAGTTCAACACCGCTTCTGCATTTGACACCGCTGTCACGCTTTTCAAGCAGGGCACGCGCGCTGCTGATGTTGTTGATGAGTCTAAGGACGAGGAGAACGGCGCTCACCCTGAGCCTGCTGGACCCTCGAACACGGATGCCAGCCCTGCAGAACTCGATAGGCCCTCGGGAACGGACATCTTTACTTGGAGGCATTTGCAATACACGGTTCCCATCTCCGGAGGAACACAACGTCGGCTGTTGGACGATATTTCTGGTTTTGTCGCTCCTGGAAAACTGACGGCCCTCATGGGTGAATCAGGCGCAGGAAAGGTAAGGTATTTGGATGTCCCAGTGTCACCACCGTCTAACATTTCTAGACTACACTTCTTAACGTCTTGGCACAACGTGTCGATGTCGGTGTCGTGACCGGTGATCGTTTAGTCAGCGGTCAACCTCTCCCTGCGGACTTCCAGGCACAGACGTACGTGCACCGTTGAAGAATTCGGGTGATTTCAAGTGCTAACGTAATTTTTTTACCAGTGGCTACTGTCAGCAGATGGACACTCACCTTCCTCAATCTACCGTTCGAGAGGCTCTGCTGTTTTCTGCCCACCTTCGCCAGCCCCAGACTGTTCCTATGGCTGAGTTAGCAGAATAGTGAGTTGTTGCTGCTTCCTTTGCCACTGGTTCATAATATTATTTCAGTGTTGACAAGTGTCTCGTCATGTGCGGCCTCGAGGATTATGCTGATGCCGTTGTTGGGTCTTTGGGCGTCGAGCATCGCAAACGTACGACTATTGGCGTTGAGCTCGCTGCCAAGGTTCGTCCTTGTTGTGTGTTGCCGTCAAATAATGCGCTGATTGTGTGGTGAAATAGCCCAAGCTTCTCTTGTTCTTGGACGAGCCTACCTCTGGTCTTGATTCTCAGTCCGCTTGGGCCATCATGAAGTTCCTTCGCGAGCTTGCCAACAACGGCCAGGCCATTCTCTGCACGTAAGTCTGACGTGGCAAGTACTATAGCACTTTTGCTCAATCCTGGGGTAGTATCCATCAACCTTCTGGAGAGTTGTTCCAGGTCTTCGACCGTCTCTTGCTCCTCAAGAAGGGAGGCCAGACTGTATACTTCGGTGATATCGGCGAGGGGTCTTCTACCATGCTCGAGTATTTCAAGCGCAACGGTGCCCCTCCATGCAATCCTGACGCTAACCCGTATGTGCTCTCTGATTGAATTTTCTCCTCGAGTTGACAACTTATTTCAGGGCCGAGTACATGCTTGATGTCATTGGCGCAGGTGCAACAGCGTCGACCTCAGTTGACTGGCACTCCGTCTGGAAGAATTCATCTGAGGCCTCTATACTCCAAGAGGAGATCGAGAACATCCACAATGAAGGCCGTGCTCGCCCCGTTGTTCAAGCAGCACAGCCCACCGAATTTGCAACGTCGTGGTATCACCAGCTCATGGCCCTCACACAGCGTAACTTCCAGGCATACTGGCGGAACCCAACCTACCTCATGGCCAAGTTCGCGCTTTGCATTGCCGGTGGCTTGCTTATTGGCTTCACGTTCTACAAGACCAGCGATTCGCTCCAGGGTACCCAGAACAAGCTTTTTGTATGTGGTATTTTGCCTTACACCACGAAAGTTTTTTTAACCTATTTGATAGGCAATCTTTTTGGCCTCGGTGCTTTGTGTCCCCCTCTCGCAGCAGCTTCAGACGATGTTCATTGACATTCGGTCTATCTATGAAATCAGAGAGCGCCCAAGCAGGATGTACAATTGGACTGCACTCATTGTCAGCCAGATTCTGGTCGAGCTCCCATGGAACATCATGTGCTCTTCGCTCTTCTTTTTCTGCTGGTACTGGACCGTCGGGTTCCCCAACGACCGCGCGGGATACACATACCTCATGTACGGTGTCGTGTTCCCCATGTACTACACAACTGTCGCACAGGCAGTCGCTTCCATGGCTCCAAGTGCTGTGATTGCGTCGCTCCTGTTCAGTGCGCTGTTTTCGTTTGTTGTCATCTTGTGAGTGTTGCAGATGCGAGGGATGTGATCTTGTCCCTTACTGTTATGTAGCAACGGTGTCTTACAACCGTACCGTGCTCTCGGTTGGTGGCAGTGGATGTACCGTGTCTCCCCTTTCACCTACTTCATTGAGGGTCTACTTGGTCAAGGTGCGTCTTTTGAACGAAGTCTGTACATGATTGATAACGTTTCCTTTAGCTATTGGTGGTACTGCTATTAACTGCGCTCAGCATGAGTTCGTCCCCGTTATGCCTCCCAGTGGATTCACTTGCGCCGAATACTTGGACCCATTCATGTCATATGCCGGCGGTTACCTCGCCGACCCCAACGCCACATCTATGTGTTTGTTCTGTCCTTACCGCACAACCGACGAGTATATGTTCGCCGCGTTCAACATTAAGGCTTCTCACCACTGGCGCGACTTGGGCATCATGCTTGGTATTACTGCTTTCAACGTAAGTCCTCACTGTTGTGGAGTGCTTCTATTGAGCTAACCATGTGCTTTGCAGGTTTTTGCGATTTTCACCCTCACGTATATCTGCCGCATCCGCAAGGGCAACCCCCTAGCCGGTTTGCAGCAGAAGCTTGCTAGTCTCCGGAAGTAATTCATCATGCTGATCTGAACCTAATGACTTTATACACCCTCGCTTGCACACATACCTATTTCGTTCGTTTCTCATTCATATATCCGATAATTCGTGTAATTTGATACCACGTCTGCTGCACTCCGTGATTCTTTACGTGCTATCGTCTCTACGATTCCGACCACGGTAGAAGTAACTTCTGAAATAAAATCGATTCACAGGACTACCACGTCGAATCGAGTCTGGACAACCTGCTACCCCTAGAAGGAAGCAGGGAGCTTGGAATGTTGACACTCGCTTGCGATGCACGGTAGGATGACCTTGTGATGTCCCAATCTGATTCCGTGGATCTGGCAGGTTTCACAGTAGCCATAGAGTCATCTTGAGTGATGATGGGTGCACTCCTAGTGCGAGAGTGATCTGAATGGCCCGGGACATTGAGCAGGTACGGCGTGGAGGAAGCAGTGTCCTGGGTGGTGACGCTGTCGTGATCACGGTGCCTGAACGCAGTGTATGCGATGAGGTTGCTGAACCGGGTGCGTGTGGTGGGCTTGGATGATGCTTCGTTGGGGTCATACAGGCGTATGTCCTTGCGGGCCGGCTGGCCGGGAAACGAGAATGTCTTCAAGCTCTGGCGCTCTGCTTCTGTAGTCGCTTCAGGAGGGAACGGCCTCTCCCTGTGTCCCCAGGACTCCTGTGACAGTCGTAACTTGCGCTTCGCCTTTCGGAGGTACTCGAGGGTAAACTTGCCGATGGTCACGCAGACCAGGAGGCCGAGGACAGTGCTGACAACGATGGCGAGGACGAGGACGTTGCGCTGAGAGGTATTTGACTGTGGCGCGGGGTTGATCCCAGGTGAGCTTTCGGAGGCGCGGAGGCTGGGAGTGGGTGACGCTGTCGCATGGGTCGTGGGGGAAAAGAACAAAGGAGTGGCAGCGGTAAGGATGGTGTGACGCTGCTCGTAGGGTGCGAGGATGGTGCCGGGAGCATCATGCCCTTGGGACTGGGCAGCGCCAATGATCATTGCCATTGCAGCTGAGGCGGGGCGGAGGCCGTCAGGGTCGTGCGCCAGGCGTGGATCAACCCCGATGAATGGGACGGTCTCTACCTGCTGTGCGTCATCCCTGGGTGATTCAATAGGACCACCGTGGGCCATGCTGATAAGGAAAAGAAAAGAAAAGAAGATAATTCTGAGGGACATCATTCGGAAGGTAATGAGCGTGGTGTCACGATGGAAGATCGTGGTTCATGTAATTCGTACATGAATTGTTTTCATACTATCCAGCGGAAGCTGGCTGACACCAGGACGGCTGACAGACTCGAGCGCGTCGAAAATCAAAGCACGTGGACAGAGATCAAGCCGAAAAACAAAGCACGTGACATACACGTGCCTACACGTTCAAACCATGCTCAATCACACAATTGCTTCTTTGCTCGCGCCTTCCATCTGCTCTGTCGTTTTGATTGTAGTCCTCGCTATGCGTCACGATGACCTCGATACCAAAGACACCATCTCGCTATAGATCACGTTCAGATGCAAAGACACCGCTCACTCCATCTATCATCTCTGCCTTCAATAGTATCTCCATCTCCCCCCAGAAACGATCTCATCCTGCTGATCTCTCAAATCCATTCATCACCAAATCGCGACAAGCATCTCCCGTAAAACGCGCAACTGGAGGTGGCATCACCATCTCAGACTCATTTCAGCGCCAAGCGGGCGGAGGAGTCATCAGAAAAGGCGGCATCGAGACCCGTTTGGACGTCGTTTCACGCGACTACTTGCCCCCTACATTACAGCCTAGACCAGAGCTCAAGCGCTCGAGATCAACCCCTGCTACACGGGAGCGCACACAGTCTACTGGTGACAACCGTGATCGTTTCATTACTACTCGTGAAGCCGATGACGTTGCTGCCACGCTCGAACTCATGAGTCTCAACCCAAAAACCGTATCACCAGGACATACAGCTCGTCTTGCAGCTGCCACAGGTGTTCCTCTCAATCGCCGCGTGCTGGCTTACCACGAGGCGCCCCCAGCTTCTTCTTCAGACTCTACGCTTTCCCAGCAGCGTGAACTGGCTCGTCCACTCTACGGACGCCCAGGTGAACTCCCTTCGTCAACTAGTTCTGTAACAAACAAGTCTCGCCGCATTCCCACTCAGCCCGAGCGCGTCCTCGATGCTCCAGGCATGGTTGATGACTTTTACCTCAATCTGGTGTCATGGTCTATACAGAACATCGTTGCTGTCGCCCTTGCTGAGAGCACGTACGTCTGGCGGGCCGATACGGGGATCGTCTCTCACCTTGGTGAAGCGCCTGAGGGCACATATGTATCCTCGGTTGATTTTTCGAATGATGGTGCTTACCTGGGTGTTGGTCTCGGCACTGGCGAAGTCGAGTTGTGGGATGTAGAAGCCGGACAGAAACTCCGGACGATGGGTGGACATCAGGGTCAAATTGCTGTGCTATCTTGGAACGCACACATACTTAGTTCTGGATGTGGGGACGGAAGCATATGGCACCATGACGTACGTGTCCCTCGGCACAAGGTCATGGAGCTGCTTGGACACACAGGAGAAGTCTGCGGACTGAAGTGGAGAGCAGACGGCGAACTACTAGCGAGCGGAGGTAACGACAATGTCGTCAATATTTGGGATGGACGCGTAGGCGATGTTACGGAGGGGGCGCGCGGGCAGGCCAAGTGGACGAAGCGGAACCATACCGCGGCTGTCAAGGTAGGCTATAGTCTCTCGATCATCTTTGGCATATCTAACACATTATATAGGCAATTGCTTGGTGTCCTTGGCAATCTTCCCTCTTGGCCAGCGGCGGGGGCACAAACGACGCAACTGTTCACGTCTGGAACAGCGGCACCGGCGCCCGCCTGCACTCGCTCAAAACGCCGTCCCAAGTCACCTCCATCATCTGGTCACCACACAAAAAAGAAATCCTCACGACACATGGGTACCCTACAAACGCAATTATGGTGCATGCGTACCCGTCGCTTGAGCGTATCGCGGAGATACGGGACGCACACGACTCGCGGGTGCTGTATACAGCGGTAGGGCCTGCGGGCGATGTCGTGTGCACGGGTGCCGGGGATGAGAATCTGAAATTTTGGAGGATATGGGAGGGGGTGGGCGCAAAAAAAAAGAAAGAGGGGAAAGAGAGGTCGAGTTCGACGACGAGGTCGGGGATTTTGTCGATACGGTGATCCGCAAGTTGTGCTGTGCATTCTCTTATGGAAAGTTACCTACATACCCAAGCTGTTATATGTACGTTGCTCACATGAACGAGCTACGAACGCATGAGTATCTCACAAACTGCTTATTAAAATTAATGCCTCTTCAGCTGAAACTGCTCCAATTGGAGCAATAACTTCTAATATATTATAAATGCTCATAGATAGGTTGATTACAGCTAAATGCAAAGCCGCCTCGCGAAAGCAATGGTATAATTTCTATCTTCGTCCCTTGAAAAGACTGAATATGCTGCCTTTCCGGATGCGGAATATATATGTGAATGCGAATATGGCAAATACCTAAAGTTAAAACTGATGAGCGCGCATGCAGGGCAGTTAAAGAAAGGAACGTACATTGAACACGACGATGCCTAGTACAATGCCAGCGTTTCGCCAGTGATGAGAATACAAGATGTTGAAACTACTGAGCATGAATTCATCGGTGGTGCGGTAAGGGCAGTATAGGCATTGAGACGTCGCATCGGGGTTTGTGATGTAGCCGCCGGCAAAAGATATAAAGGGATCCATATACGTCGCGCAACTGAATCCGCTGGGAGGATTGATTGCCACTAATTCATTTGACGCGCAATTGATCAACTGTCCACCGATAACTGAAGGGGGCCTCAGTAAAGGTCAAATGGAAGAGAGCGTGCACTAACCTTGACCTAAGAGGCCTTCGACGAGGTATGTGAATGGGGATACCCTGTACATCCATTGCCACCAACCCAACGCACGGAAAGGCTGCAAAACACCATTACTTCAGAGGTGTTAGCGATTGGGCCAGTAAAAAGAGCGAGTTGAACTCACAAGATGATGACGAATGAAAATACAGTGCTGAACAACAGCGATGCGATCAATGCGCTGGGTGCCATGGCTCCGACCGCCTCTGCAATGGTAGTGTAATAGAGTGGGAACACGATTCCATACATCAAGTAAGTGTAGCCTGCTCGATCGGTGGCGAAACCGACCGTCCAGTACCAACAGACGAAGAACAGCGATGAACAAAAGATGTTCCAGGGAATCTCGACCAGGATCTGCGACGTAACCAGCGCAGTCCAGCTGTACATTCTGCTTGGTCGCTCGCGGACTTCATAGATGGAGCGAATATCGATGTAGATAGATTGGAGTTGCTGACTTATGGGAACAGAGAGAATGGTTGCTAGGAAAATAGACTGCACTGAAATTAGCACACGGATTAAGAGCGAGCAGGGAAGAAACGCACAAAAAGCTTGTTCTGCGTCCCTTGCAAGGAATCCTTGGAGTTGAAGAAAGTAAATCCAACGAGCAAACCACCCGCGATGTTGAGAATGATCTTTGCAATGAGGTACGTCGGGTTACGCCAGTACGCAAGGAAGTTGCGCTTCGTAAGGTTGACCGCTTGGTGAATCCATGAGGTGGCAAATTCAGAGTGACGTTCCGTCTCAACTGATGGCCGTGCGCGACCTTCAGTGTGTATCCGTTCGATCTGCGCTTGAAGTTCAACAGCTTCAGGAGATTGCTTCCAAATGTCGTGCCAGTCGACAGAGGTAGTCGCAGTTGCGCCAGCCCCAATGGTATCCAGCATGTACTCAGCACTTGGATACCGACTTAAAAGATATTTCCGAGATGTAGACGAAGCGACTTACGGATTAGCATTGGCGTCACAGTGAGTGGCTCCGTTGCGCTCAAAGTAATCCAGCATAATCGAGGATTTATCGCCGATATCACCAAAGTAAACAGTCTGACCACCCTTGCGCAGAAGTAGTAGCCTGTCAAACACCTGGAAGAGCTCGGCAGAGGGTTGGTGAATTCTGGTTACAACAATTAAGCATCGCATTAAAATCTCAAATCTAGCATGCTCACGTGCAAAGAATGGCCTGTCCATTGTCTGCTAGTTCACGAAGGAACTTCATGATTGCCCAGGCGGACTGGGAATCGAGGCCGGAAGTTGGCTCGTCAAGGAATAAAAGCAGTTTGGGCTTTGAAACTGTCAGCACAACATCAAAAATGTGGCTCCAAAGGATGTACCTTTGCTGCGAGCTCAACACCGATGGTAGTACGCTTGCGGTGCTCAACACCCAGTGATCCAACGATAGCATCAGCATAATTGTCAAGGCCGCACATGATAAGGCACTTGTCCACGCTATCCACAAGTTTCAGTCGTACACGTATGGTGAATAGATGTGAACATACTAGGATTCGAGTTCCGCAGATGGGACAGATTCAGGTTGTCGTAGGCGAGCAGAGAACAGAAGAGCCTCGCGAACAGTCGTTTGCGGTAAGTGAGTGTCCATTTGTTGACAATAGCCGCTGCAAGGAATATCAACGAAAGATCTTGACTAGTAGCAAGTTCACTCACGTCTGAGCCTGGAAGTCTGCGGGAACGGGCTGCCCGTTGACGAACCGATCTCCCATGACAATTCCGACATCGACCCGTTGAGCCAAAACATTGAGCAACGTCGTCTATAATAAAAAGTTGAACGAAGAGTCCTGAAGATAGATATGCGACGAACCTTTCCAGCGCCGGATTCACCCATGAGCGCCGTTAATTTTCCAGGTGCAACGTACCCAGAAACATCGTCGAGCAAGCGCCTGTCTCCGCCAGATACCAATACAGAGTATTGAATGTGCTGCCAGGTAAATACATCGTTGATTGCTGGCTTTTCGAGTGGACTGTAGGGTGCGGGTGCGCCGGCGGTCCGCGGGGCGCCACCGTTCAAAGATGGTGAATGGGCGGATGGTCTGCTGGATTTCTCTTCATCTTCCGTGGAGGCAATGATTTCCATCGTACGCGTTCCTTGCTTAAAGAGAGTCACCGCGGTATCAAACGCGGAGTTCGTGTTGTACTCCGCGGCGATGAGCAACAACACGAAGAAGCCAGCCCCAAAGGCAATGATGATACCGTAATTCTGCAGAGTATGAGATCTCAGCGAGGACGTTTGTGATTAGATGCTCAACTTACTTTCCAGAAATCACTATACGAGTAACCGTATGACATGTTCACAAACCTATTACCGTCTACAGTGATCATGCCAGGCAGTGATCCGACAGTCGTGCAAACCTGGTTCGCCAGAGAAATATTCTCGTATCCTGGACCTTGGGGAACAAGCGTGGTGCAAGTAGCGTTCAGTGTGTGGAACTCGTTTGTCAGGATGGCCTCGAAGCCGTAACGAAGGGGCTTCATCAAACGGTTTAGCTCAGATCACGAGCAGAGAAAAAACAAGCTCACGTTAAGATATGTTATCCATCTTAGGGCACCTGGAATACTTAGGCGAGGAATGGTGTAACCGGTGTACAGGGAAACGATTAATACGGCGATACCAGCCATGGACGTTGCACCGGACTCATCCTTGAAACTGGCCGCGATCATCCTGAAGAACGCCTTCATTGCAATAGTCATCGTGAAGACTACCAAGAAAAATATACTGTAGACCGATATCAGTCAATGACGCTTCAAATAGAGACACGCGACATGCGCTCACAAGAACTGGGATGCCGATTTTTGAAGGCCGACCATGAAGTAAAGAATGAGGTCGAAAACAGCTTGAATAATGAACGTGATTGGGATGTCTACCACTGTATGAGCAAAAGCCTCAATGAAGGGGTAGTACATCGCTGCTTTGTGGTGGCGTAATATGATAGGGCGCTGGGCGAACAGGGCGGGAATTTCTGCCATCGCAGATAATGCGCCAAAGAAGAGAGCGCTACATGGTGTCAGATCGTCCCTTGGCATGGCCGAACAAGACACTCACAAAAACAAAACACCTCCCCTAGAGAAAAAGCCCGAGGTTGCATCAGGCAATTGCAAAAAGACCGCGCCCATGATGATGGCTTGGAAGATCTGGGCACTGATCGGTAAAGTTGAGTCAGGACATCGTATGACGAAAATCGTGTCAAAACTTACCATAGCTGTACCACCTGCGCGGACAAGTCGCCCTTAATAATTTGCATACGGCGAACCATCACAGCCCTAACTTGCATAGGAATAGATATGATATACGAGTTGTTCTTAGGCGCATGATGAGAATGCTCCATAACTGCACTCAGCCGGTATGCAGCTTTGCGGTCAGGCTGGTCAACATGAAGTGCGCGATACTCGTCAATTGCCTGACGATTAAGATGGCCAAGCTGAGAAGCCCGGAAATGGGCGGCCATCTCCTCGGCCGTTCTGGGCACTGTGCCTTCGAACCCTGACCTAATCTTCCGGCCAATTGGGTCAGTGACTAATGATCGATGATCAGGAACACGAGCGAAAGATGAAAGAGCGCTCAGCAATAGAACGCACCGCCAACGAGGAAATCTGCCGTAGTCTGCCTATTATGGGGCTCATAGCCCATATCGATGAAATATTGACGGGCGGCTCTGGCCGGCCCAAAATAGGCCATTCTGCCTTCAGCGATGATGCATACCTTGTCGAAGAGCTCATACAATTGCTCCCCGGCTTGGTAAATGGACACGATAGTTGTTAGATGTGCGATGTCAGTACCTAGACGCAAAGCTTGAACAAACTCGAGCGCAGTAGAGGCATCTAGGCCGCGAGTGGAGCTAAAAGTGCCGAGTTAACGTCAGAACAGCCTACTACAGGAGAGGCTTACTTGTCCCATGCGCCAATCATACTTCTGCAAGACAGTGCCTCTGCAATGGAAACACGCTTCTTCTCTCCACCCGAAACACCGCGAATCGCGGCATTACCGATGACAGTCTTTCGAGCGTGTCGAAGGCCGAAAATTCTGAGGAGAACATCTAAAAATTCGGCATTAAATTGCTTCCTTGACTGATTGGCGAAGCGGGTTTGAGGCGTGCGAGTTTTGATGGCAAAAGATAATGTCTCCTCAACCGTCAAGGTAGGGAAGTGAATGTCGTCCTCTGGGCAATAAATGACGTCTCCGCGATAATGGTTATGGATATCTTGAGGGGTAAATGAATCATATGAAACCTCTCCTTCGACAGCATGGTACTCCCCACGCTGGTTAGCGAGGGTCTTGAGGAATGTGCTACATCCTGACCCAGGTTTGCCAAGAACGACTGAAAAAATAAAGTTTCATGGAGTACATCGGTAAGATTCGGAAATGCTCACGTAGCATTTCGCCAGGTGCAACGACACCTTCGAAGCCTGACAATATATCCCGCACAGGTGGATGACGAGCTTCACTAATGGTGCGCAACAGGGAGGTAGGGCTAAACAAGGACCCCATGGTCTGTTGCAATGATGTTCTCGCACCAATGCCTACCACACGGAGGTCATTGAACGCGACACCGAGCTCACGCCATTTAATGTCTTCCTCATCGCATCTACAATTATTTGTTGGTCACAACCAGGCGTAGATGAAAGGGTCCTGAACTTACCGCTTGATCATGTCCTTGAGATGTTTTTCGAAGTTGAAATCTTCATCCCCGACTACAGTGAAAACAGAATTGCCGCGAGACTCGGGTTTATTAGGAGTTATCTTGAGTATGTTCTTAACGTGCTGAGCGTGATGGTTGCTGGTATGGTGGAGCTCATCATGCGATGGTGCACTTGTATCATTGGAAGGAGGTTGTAAGGTGGGGGACTCGGAGGCCTGTGAGGGGTCATCGTGCAGGCCGGGAAAAAACATCCTAAGTGGAAGGGTGGGAGTGACTACGTACCAGTCAAGTTAGGAACGGATGGTTTTTATATAGGCAACAAGGTTATTGGACGAATACCCGAGCTATAATACATCAAGCCGGACGAACGCGTTAGTATTACTGACAAGCACTCCTAGGAACTGCTCCGAGCTAGGTGTCTATAATAATATCCCGAATGCCGATAAATAACGGAAATCAAAAACGTTAACCTGTACCGCCACCACTAAATACCATATTTGGCTCTAATCAACACGTAATTATGATGACAGGGTACTAGTGTGTCCACAAGGCTCTGCAAGGTCCACCTGCAACTAAAACCTTGGCGTCAGACCACTTCACTCATCAGGATTTCGTCAGGGACCATCGTGGACCGTCATCCTAGTGAGTGCCCTCACCATGTAATAATACGCAGCCCTCCTTTCGAGTCTCCCTCGAGTTGCCCGATGCCTATCGCATGAGATGCCACGAAGTGGCGACGATGCTGAGCCCGATCGGATATACCCTGAGTCAGTGTTGTTACCAGCACAAGACATGAATCCACGATCAAGTTGCGATCACAGAGTCTGCAGGACTGATAAATTCGTTGTCGACATCTCGCAAAGCAAGTCGGCGCTTGGTGCCTGGTGTTCTCATGCCATGGTGGATATATCTGCAGCGTAATTAATTTTTGGAGCATGTGGGATCGTAGAAGCCATCATCGTGGCTGGCTGTGAAACAGTGCATAATTCAGCTGCGTTAAAGCCGTAGCTGCCATTGTCGCGGGATGTATCAGATTGTGCAGGATTGTGCTTCTGGCGACGTCAGTGGTCGATCGATCGATCGATCATCCCCAGTCACCGCCTAGAGACTTGGTCTTCGTACTCCTTTGTGATAGAGCACATGCAGATTGCGTTTACGGTGCGAAGATTTTGGTACATAACGATGAACAATTTCACGTTTAACTTACATGGCCGACCCTCCAATGTGATTCATGAACTACAATTAATGTATTCTAACCCATCGAGAATTGTCGAATCCGGCGTGGTCCCTACATAGCCAGTCATTCCTCCTCTGGCTGTAGTACGATAATATTACTCTTTCTGGAGTTCTCGCCGACACTCGGATGTTAAAGACCTGGAATAACTCCGCTGAAGATTGGTGGATTGTAGCACGGTGTATCAGCAGCGGGAAACACGGAGAAAGAGCACTGACGTGTGGAGAAAAGCCTTATTATAGTCAGAAAACTCACGAATTAGAACTGGACGATAGATTGCCAGTCAAGACTACAAGTAGGCACACCCAAAAAGGGTAGAGGTTTGGAATGCTGCATAAGCAGTCAGCAGACCCCAGCCTCAAGGACTTGAATCTGGCAGCAGGTTCCACGGCGATAGTGGGCGGTATGTTTGCTCGGAGAGGCCACACCTTTGAGGAAGGTTGGGTGGAGATGGTGCGCACTATGATTCCTTCTCAGTGACAGGAGCCTTCACGGCCAGTCACCTCGGGGAGGTGAGAGATTATTCCAGTTACCATGTAGGCACCGGCTCGTTTGCTGAAGATAAGAAAGAGTGAACGGCATCGGCGACCACCAGATGTCATAAACACAGTGAGCTTCCCAGGCAATATAGCCCGTGACATACATTACTTGATTAGAGATTTCACACTGCGAGTGCCGCACATAAAGAGGTCTGTGAGTATACCATTCAAACTATCGAAAGTCGAGCCTCGTGTGCAGCTGCTTCAGAGCAGCAGCAGAAGATTTTTATCAGGATGTCAGCGCAGACGAACGATTGCATTCAAATACAAATAAGTGCATCGCCAGGAACCCAGGTGGGGCGCAAGCGAAACCGAAGTTCTGAGGGTGGGCGTCATGAGTTCATAGATGCACAAAATCATAAGATGATTGCCACCTGTCCTCTATTGCAAATAGGACGGTGCCAAATGCCGAACATCAACGTTTCAACATTGATATCACCACATTAATGAGAAGTTGCCCGATATACAAACCTGATTTTTACGTAGAACACTCGCAGCCAGGACTGACCCTGGGGGACAAAAGTGGAGTAAATTACCAGTGTAGGGAAATCGTTCACAACAAGCGCATCGAATGCCCACTACAAAGGTAAAGGCAGCGGCATGAAGAAAAGGAGTAAGTTACCTTACAAGGGACGCCTCAGGTTCAATCCCATGATCCACCGCAAACTCTTCGAAGCCGCAGGAAAGTGAGCTGATGCCGCTCTACAGCCATATCACGGCATGGTGCTAGGACGAGGTTAAAACTTGACAGTATTTTGCAAGCCAACCAACAAGCGAGCTCCAAATCGAACGATTGAATTGGAATATCGACAACAGGATGCGCGACTCAGAGGCTCTGGATAAAGGATCGCAGAGTACAGTTCTCTGATGGCGAAGCGTGATCAGACGGCGGAAGAACGGACTTGTGCTTCAGATGCGGCAGTCCTCAGATGAATTAAAGCACTTATACCGAGGCCTGAGAAATAGCTGAGCGGTGAGACACGAATATAGTAGGATCAAAACAGGGAGATATACTTACAAGAACAGCACGGAAAATAGGCCGAAGCACGCTGGAACTTGGGAAAGACATTGGCCATAAGTATAATTGGAAGACCAAACGATAACTTGCAGGCGGCACTGCATGCCCGATTTGGCTCGTGCACAGTGTCTGTGTTGATGGTCGCGACTCGGGATGTTTAATTTCAGCCCAGTACGCCTGCTTGCGACCATTGTTGCCGGTATATGGCTCGGGGTACCGTTCAATCAACTTCTGACTCCAATGACTAAAGTCAGCAACTGTGAAACCACCAGCGGCGCACACGTCCGCGAACGAAAATTTCATATCCATATCGGATCGTCCGCCCCACTAGTCTCCCTTACTAGTAGGCAGACGAAGGAATACAGGTTCCTTTTTGATATACTTGTGGTCCGTGGATTGGGCTAGGTAAAATGACGCGGTGTCATGTCGTACAAAAAGAGTGGCTCGGAATAATCAGTCGTAGCGTGACGGAGCGATAAGTAGAGACATACTCCAATTGTCGACTACCAAGCGCAACGCCATCTCATCACTTACGATTCGATGTGTCTCAGCAGGACTCGACCAGGACGCAATGGACTTTTCGGTCAATGCAGTTGAAGTTGTGTTGGCAGCTTTGCTTGTCCGAACGTACTTTTGCATGCGTTTCCCTTGTGTTCACGCCACAGCTTATATGCAGCATATACTGCGCAACTAGAGCGCATCCCTGTCCTCCAAGTCGCATTCCATCAGTCACCATCTTGAATATACAGCGAACTTACTGTATAATCCCCGCACGCCTTCCATGTTTCCCACTCACTTCACAATGACCTTACCCGAACCCATATCCTGCTACCTCATAGCGTCATTATGACTGCCGCGTGTCGTTTTCTTACCGTTTAGTTCCCGTGTTTCGCTTGTCTCACTGTCCCGTCCCGACCGTCATGCCTCTTATCTTCAAACAGGATGTGACTACACATCCTGCCTCTCAGCGATATCCAAGAGTGGGCTCAAATGAGAGCCCAGTAATGAATCTATCGATTCACCCTCCTCCATATCGTGTAATCCGTTGGTATCTTTGGCCTACTTGCTAAACAGATTAATCTCCCGTAGATTCTGCAGGTTACCTGGTGTCCTGGTCATGTCAGATGATAGCTGACACGTTCTGAATTATCTCTGGAGGTGTGCTCGGCGCATTTTGAAAGGCGACCGCAGTTGCAGGATGATCGATGATTTCGGACGAGTGCTACTGCCGGTGCCTGGGATCGAGGACGTCAGCACGGACCATGATCGACTGCTACTGAGACTGGGGCCCGGGATCGAGTACGTAAGCAAGGCAGCGGCAGCGGCAGCGCCGGCACTAGTTGCTCAATATGTAAGCCATAATGACGAGTCTGACTCACCTTACCTGAATCATGTTCATGTCATAGCATCCACCACATGCATAGTTCAAGTGGATCCCACCAATTCATTAGATAACCGGAACATCAAACAAGTTTTAGTGGTATGTCACTATCCAACCTAGCTTTCATCTAGCGACTATCAACGAACACGACACTGATCCGTTCCAGGATACACCGAACGATTCGGCAATAGACCCACTGAGATTCGTCTCCAAGATGCATCCTAGAGCGGCACTGACTATTCAATGGGAGATTGTCGCAGTCGGGCACTTTCCAAGGTAAGAGAACGTGCATTACTTTAACAGCAAAAAGTCTTGGGACGGGTAGCCTAAACAGGCTAAACTGTGAACGGGAAGGCGCGCCACTGGGAGCTCGAGAGATCGTAGGGTCATGAGCCATCAATCAACCCATTGAGGCAGCTCGGTGGTCAGACCCCCTAAGTCGGTCGACCTCAAACTCCTGAAATTATCTATTGCAACGAGAAAACCTCCAGTATATATATGCGCATGCGTGTGTACAACATGCAACATGTCGCGACCATCTAACCTTTCAGGGATGAAAACAAACGAACGAGAACGAGATTGGGATAGAAGGTAGGTGTCAGTCACGATGGTAGGCGGTCTACTTTGTCCCGACGGTCCAGCAACAGTCGTGCTGAGATTCGTCTCTTCCTTTTCGCTGTTTGAAGATCGGGGAGGCTCTTCCGCTTTCACGGGTCCTTCGGTAAGAAACCGTGGTCTACAGGGACCGTTTGGCATGCTAGTTATTCAAAAGACCGCAAGGTCACGATGACAGCACTGGCCTTGTATTCACTTCCACCAACTCAAATCAAAGCTCCAAAATGTACACTTCAAAATCCATGTGGTATATACAACGAAAAGAATCCTCCGATATGTATATTTACAATATATCCATCTTTCCACAACTCTAAATAGAAAAAGAATGAGAAAAAGAACAGCTAAGTAAAATATGTGAAGCGGCTCTAGAGCGCACCGGTTTGGCAGATGCTGATGGATGGTGCGAGATGAAGGGACGCAGGAAGGGTGGAGCGTGTGGTGGTGGCGGCGGCGGAAGAGATATGGATGCGTGATGCCAAGACTGATGAAACACTCGTGAGATGGGATGGGAAATGCCCAGGTAAAGTGGGGGCACGGGCACGGGCATGGATATGAGATGCAAAAAGGGACGGTCCTGCATGAGATGAAAGCGCGATAAATCCAGGCCCATGATAGAGATTCCGGTCCAAGCCCAAGATGAGCCTATGATAAAAAAAAAATCTGCCCAGGTCCTTGGCATGATGAGAAGAAGATAAAGAAGTAAAGTAGAGATAAAGCGCCAGGCCATGAAGAGAAAATATTTGAAAACTCCAGGTCCCTTGGCAAGTAACAGTCCGAAATATGAATCTGCAGTAATTGAAATGTGTACATTGACGTTATTGATGGTCCGATGGGGTAGGTGGATCGTCGAGGAGGGTGTCGTCTCGAGGCGAACGTGTGTCGGAAGAACATAGTACCGCGATGCCCGCGGGGTAGTAAAATACTCCCCAGAGTCTCAGGCACCAGAACGCACTAAACCAGAGCTGTCCAACCTCTCCTTGATCACAATTTGATGCACACGGCCTCTAGCGTCGTCCACCAGAAGGTGCTGATGCTGATGGTTGCCCATCACCTCACAGCACCCACCACATCGCCTCTGATCACTCTCCTGAAACACAGGTTAACACCCCGACCTCACAAAAGGAAAATTAACGACCGCACTCACCGCTCACAACGCAACACCAATCCCACTAGGCCTAACAGCACTCGGCACCCTCATCCTGCTCCCCGTAGGACCCGAGGACGAGCGATACACCATCCCTGTTCCCGTTCGTGACTTTGGCCTATCCCCATTCCCTATTCCCATACTCATGCTCATGCTCACACTCCCAATACTCCCCGAAGAAGGCATCACAAGCGTCCGGATCACAGGCGACAAAGGCAGAAGGGGCGTCTGCGATTGCATCAAGGGAGACTGTGGCTGCGACTGAGACTGCGTGCGCTTAAGCTGATCATGCACGTTCCGGTTATACATCAGTACTCCCCCTGGCCGTAGGGGCTGTTCGCCTGGTTGGAGGAGTTTGAGGGTGCGCGGGTGGGGGCTTTGGGTGCCGCTTTCTTTCGGGTTTGGGATTGGGATTGTGATGCTGCTGATGTCTCTGGGGTTCGTGAAGGCGCTGTTTCTTGGGTTCGTTAGGCTACTGTCTATTGTGCTTGCGCTTACGAATGGCACAGAAGATACACCTCCACTGAGGCCGCTCTGTCCTGCAAGACTGGGCAAAGACGGGTTAGGGGTCGACAATGAGGTGTTAGATGCAGATGGGTGGGGGCTCATCGAGGGCCGAGGGGTACTTAATGACGGGCGGGGTACACCGCCCAAGGACGGTCGGGGCGTACCACTGAGCGACGGTCGTGGAACGCCTCCTAACGAAGGTCTCGGAACGCTACCCAACGAAGGTCTCGGCACACTACCCAAAGACGGTCGGGGGGTACCACTCAACGAAGGTCTCGGCACACCACCCAACGAAGGCCTTGGCCCCTCACCACCATTGACATCAACATTAACCCTAAGGCCACCGCTCCACTCTAAAGACCCAACACTCGATGCGCTCGAATACGTCCTCAACCTCGAAAGCGAAGGCGGGTATTTCTTCGGGGTCAGGGGGAGCGGAGGGAGCGATTTATCGATGTTACATGATAATGGTGTTGATGACCGAGGTGGCGAGTACGTGTGGCTCGAACCCATAACCGAGGGAGGGTCAGGACTTGTTTCTGAGAACGCTACGGGGCTCAGGGGAGTCGCAGGGGATAGCGAGGAAGTAGAAGTGGTGCTTGAGCCATTACCAGTCCCACCACCCGTACCTGTTCCGAGTCCACTAGAGCTCGACCCTGCGCTATCGCGGAAGTCTGCGCGAGTAGGTGTTACGTTGTCCATCCCGTCTTCAAATGAGATCGGGACTGGGACTCGTGCGTCGCCTTTGGGTTTATGAGGGCGGTGTTTGGGGCGGGAGGTGAGAGGTTTTACTCTGCTTTTGTTGAGTGGGAGGCTTTTGGAGAATGGTCCGTCGCGGATGACGCGTCCGTAATCTGTGTGCGCGAACTGGCCTACTACGACGCGCCCGAATTCATCCACTTCTTCGTTCTCTTCTTCGCGAAGGATAGAATGGGAGATGCTGCGTGAGAGCGGGTGTGGCGAGCGGAGGGAGGAATAAGATTGGGACGTGGATATGGACGTGGCGGATGAGCTGCGAGAGAGGTTGAGCGCTGAGAGACGGCGTGTGAGTGGGGAGGGGGCGTCTTCGTCTTCGCTGTTTGGAGTGTTAGTATTTTGGATTTGGATTTGGATTTGGAGATAAGACCGAGAACTCGGCGCGTGGGGGTGACGCGATATGTGGGGCGGTATCACGGACTAGGGACAGGGAACCGCCGTCAACGGAACCGACATGAAGCGAACATGCATAAAAGTGCGAGGGTCCGCAAAGACAAGTGCGCCACTCCAAAACATCACGCGAAAGGGTGAACGCTCACCTATCACTCCATCCCAAACCAGTTGTGAGGCCGATACCTCCTCTCAATAACCTGCCATCACGATGCCTGACGCGTCTACTAGGGGTGTCCCTCGAATCCTTTGGATGTTTACTTCCAGTGGAACTATTTGTGACCAATGAGGCGTCTGATTGATTTGAGAAGGCGCTGAAATTGGACTGGAGGGAAGCTTGTGAGAAATTTGATGCGATGGAGAGACGACTTGGATCTGGAGGAGATGATGGGAGGAGTTTTGAGTTGGGAGAGAGAAGGCCATGTCGAACCATGAGATGGCTGAGAAGAGAGTGAGCGCGATTACGAGAACTCCAACAGAGACTCACGGCAAAGGAGTGTGGAGATCGATGCTTGAATCTGAGTCGTGGGCATCCTGGTTTTGTACTTCAACCTCGACCTCGCGAGGATTTGGCTTTGAGCCTGAGGATCTGAGGCTGTTTGCTCTTGAACGCGACTTGTTAGGACGTGAACGAGGGCGCGAGCGTGGACGTGGTGTGGCTTGTATGATAGCTGATACGTCCGGGCTTGTTGAGCGAGGTCTTTCGAGTTCTGGTGGGGTAGGATGAATGTTGTAAGGACCTTCTTCTGCTATTGTGTGTGCTAGATCATAGGAAAGGTTTCTTGCGAGAGAACCAGTTGCGCTATGGAAAGATCGTAAACTGGATAAGCTTCCGTTTCTAGTTCTAGTTCTTTTAGGAGAGTGCGGATCTGAGGATGTCCTACGTATATTGAAAAGGATTGTATCGGGAGATGAACCTGGTAGTGGTGGTAGTGGTGCAGTTGGTGGTAGCGAAGGTGGTGGATTATTAGTTGGAGAGACAGGTGATGGTGGAATATGCGACGGTGGTATAGGAAACGCTTCGAGCAACGGTGCATGTTTACTTATCATGCGATGTTCCGTAGTCGTCATTGTCGTTGTCGTCGCCGTCGCCGCCGTCGTCGCTGTCACCGTCGTCCTGGTCATCGTCGTCTTCAATATAAGTCTAAGCGCTCTCCAACGAAATTCACAACTACTTTCTCACAATACAAATTTGGACTAGTCGACTAGCTTCAAGTACTATGTAATCCCTACAACGCCGCCTTAGCAACGTTTGCATTCCTCACCCTTGTTTTTTCCATTCTTTCCGCGGAACCTTTCAAATTTCCGCACAACCACCATTTCTTGCCACACAACCACAATAAGTTTCCAGGGCCATATTACTATTGGCTCATGCACGTCTGGTGCCTTCAATCAGGTTCAGGTTCAGGATCCTGGCCAGCCCTTGCAGCCTTAACCATCAGCCACCCTCAGCCACCACGGGCAGGAGCTAATCATGACGACATTCCTATAGGGCCCGTGTTCGCAGGAACGTTATCAATATCGTGTGATTGACTTGTCCTCGTGGTTCAATTCACTATTTTCAGAACAGTTCTCACAACTTCAAAAATGACATCATGCAAATAAGCCACAATTCTCACCAGTACTCGCGGTAATACACCTCAATTCCAATTCGCAAGCCTGAATCAATCCTTGCCATACGATGAGTGGCCGGACCCTTCATCTCTCTGTGAACTCTTCATCCCTTATCATCCGGCGTTCCGTAGTCCACGAGTCGCTCTTCCACCATCGTGCTCTAGGCCTTTTCATTATCGAGGCGATAGACGCTTTCATTTCCGCAGAAATGAAATCGTTCTCCCAACAATACACACTGCTTCTTCGCTTGAACTGAGTAAGAATCTGTTGGACCCTGTCAAAGGACGCCTGTTCCCTTCTTTCTTGCGCACATGACGGACCGTCGGTCTAATCAAATATTCGGATTCGCTGGGAGGAAAAACATATGACGCATACTGATAGGTATGAAATTCAACGGACTCGGATTTCAATCATTCGTGCTTGTCTGATTCACGAATCAAAACCAAGTCAGCATGGATGGTTGAACAATGACGCAGAATGCGCTTGCCGAGCGAAGTCAACGCGGAGCCAGCGCGATCTTAACATCGGCATTCTTGATAGATAAGCTATCGCCGCTCGGCGCTCGATTTCACGCCTCAGGCCTTGGACATTGAATCCATGAGAGTTTTACCTTGCTTGACAAGAACTTTCGTAAACCGGTAAAAACGGTACGTCCGATATTGATGTTAGAGGGACACGCTGATCATTCTTGTGTAGTCCTCTGGGAATTTCCCCGGTACTGTATCAGGTTGTCTCTGGTCTAGGCTTGGCAGTTCGGGCTTGATAGCTTACCAGTCGGATTTCTCGTGTTCTCGAAAAAAAATCGAAGTGGGTGCAGATGCTCACGGCTGTTTGATACACCGTGCCGTCGTTCACGCTTGAGCAGAACGTGAGGTCGACTAAAGTCAAACACACCCCATACTCATATCTGGCCATCGCGCAAATCGCCCTCGGTCGCTTGTTGGGACGGGGCTTCTAGATCTGGATGTCGTAGTTGAATCTGGAAGTCTGAATATCAATATCGATGCGATGCGAACAAAACGCACTTGCATGAACATTCGCGTTTATTTCTATTCGAATGACTGGGCCCATCCACATTCCACACAAATGCCAATGAGCCTAGTCAGTCGGGTTAGTAGAACTAACTCAAAGACGTCACTCCCCTTGCGGAATCATACGGTCCACAGTGCGCGGCGTTCTATCGCTATTCGAATGATTGGGCCTATCCACATTCAGCGCGGTTGTCGATGAGATACCCAGCCAGTCAAGAAGAGGATTAAAGATGTTTCTCCGACAAGTTCAAGAGGGCTGGGATGTAGTCACGTAGTGAAGGATTGGATTTAAGCTCTGGGATCGACGAGGAGCGGACCGAGCGGTGTACTTTTGAGTCGCGGAGAACGCGCGGCGCTTGAATATTTGACAGGCGCTCTTTCAATCCACCTACAAGTTTAATTATGTAAGGAAGCCAGTCGTCTCGTTTCTCCCATAAAGCACAGCGTGGCCCCCACAATATTGGTGATCAATAAGAACGAGTCAAGATGGACATGGGCGCAAAGGTTGTCGTTGCTTGAATTCGTTGGCCCATAGCTAGTTCAAATGACAATACACTTGTCGACCACACAACACTCATCGCTTTCCCGCCTCCGTGTAACTGAGTCAAGACTGTCGTCCGCTTAACTGTTACGCCAAAGGCAGTGGTACTTAAAGCTTGTGTTTCAATATCGCAGACAGTATTCATGTAGCTCTAGTAACTCAGCGTGCTTACACTCCGTCTGTGACCGATCTATCAGACTTCAAGGTAGGCCACTCGATTTGATCATGTATGTGTGATCTTCATGCTCGATCTACAGTGCATCAGCCCTAAAAATGTCACAGTGGCCTCCATCCGGCATCCGCATCGATGTAGGCGTTCGAATACGTGTCTTAGAAGATACACTGGGGAAAGGCTGTTCCAAGTCCTGTTGTGCGACATCTCTGTTGCGTGGGGCAATACCGTGCTGTAACCCTTTCTGCCAAGGCTTGTCGGGGTGGTTCGAGGATTGATCACGAGTTTGTGCAGATTTAGATGCGTTGTCTGCATTATCGTTGGAGCTCATGGCACCTTTGGAACTCGGTCGGATGTTAGTGGCAAGCAAGAGTGCACGACACGAAACTGCTGCTGTTGACACAGCATCTTGTGTTATCTGGCGCCGTGATTGATCTACGACAAGTGGTTGAACCGCAGAGCAGCTGGGTCGTGGCCAACTGTGGTCACAGGCTTCGAGTCGGCAGATCGGACACTACCTCATAGATTCTATATACCTTGCTATTTGCCCGCAGTCCTGTGAGATAAAGTTTGTGGGAGAATGTAGTCCGTGGATCCTGAATAATGCAGCGCCGATTACGATGAACGATTGAAGGTAGGATAGATGGTAGATATATGCTGGCCAAAGAACACGTAGAGTACCAGCAGAACTAAAAAATCAACGTATTGTGGTTATGGTAGGAAGCTCCATGACGCTGTAAGCAAGTCGTTCCCGTTCGCGAACGGACTTCCTGGCATTGAGCCTGACCAGCAGTTTAGCGGGCTTCGTATGGAGGACTGGTTGACTCACACTGCCAGCATCGAGTTAATATAGGCTATGAACGAGAGAGTTAGTATTCGCGCAGTGCGTAGGGAACATATAGTATCACTGACATTTTCCTATCACCGCTCCAGGCGCAGCGGTATAGTACTGACCAACAAGACCCTGCTGGAACTGATACTGAAATAGTCCTAATTGTTAGTTTTTCTCGTGATTTACACGGATGAGACGACTTACGAGCACAGTCATGGTAGTCGCCACAATGCTAGGGAACAAACCATGTGAAATGAATTGTTCAACAGGCATGCAATGTCGCACATACAAGGAAAATAATCCCATTTGTATAAAAATCTGCAGCAATTCATTGAGATAACTCCTCGACCTTGACCTTGACAGCTGCGTGAGTCAGACCACAAGCATATCAGAGAGACGCATACCGAACGTTGTTTGTTCGCGCCGGTCGCAAAAACCACCAGACTGTCCCTGTAATGACAGCATCACATAATGCACTGGCGGAGGACGCTAATTGTGACCACTAAATCCGAGTATGAATTTCCGCTTATCAAAACTGTAGCAAGGCTGACTGGACCTTCGTATGGAATAGATCTTCAGGCTCTCGCGTGCTGATTCTTTGAAAGTATGAGACATCGTATAAGCTCAATGAACAAGATTGCCTTACATTAAACCACTTAAGATTAGAGACGAAGACGACAATATATCAGAACATTGACCGCTGGACATGAAGGAATGACATAACTCATGCCACACACTGCAATGTTCATAATTAGAGGTTATGTGGTTGAGATCGAAATAACTGACCGAATGATGCAGTGGCGAGTACACACTGAAAGTTTGTGTTGTAGCTCTTCGCAACAGGAATGATGAAAACAGAATCTTACAATGATGCCTGTAATCAAGCTATTTTGTGCGGTGACTAAGGAAGCTCTTTGAAACCTTACTCTCGTAGATCCTAGAGCACTCACTGATCCACACCCTGTATGCATAAAAACTTTCGACAGCCGAAGCAAATTTGGCATCGTGCGAGAGGAAACCAGCCACAGGAACCACGTACCACTGAACGGCAAAAATGATCCAATACTTATAATTTGTCAATTAATGTTGATAAGAACTGGATATGAAAGACTTACTGCCATGAATACACCGAGCTTCGTAGGCAACGTTCAATATGCAGCATGCTAAATCGATAGAAATGAACTTGCCAGCATCTGCCTATCCTCTCGATGAGTCAATTTGTGCAGACACATTTCTATCGGCTTACCATGGAAGTTGAGCGGTGCACTCGAAGGACATGCTACGACGGCACGAAATGAGGATAGACCAGTATATCGCTATTAACGAGTACTCGTGTATTGTTTCCAAGCAACTGCGAGACATCGTCATTGGTATCAGTGTATAAGCGTCGTGAAAAACGCCCACAAGGTCATCATTATCTATATCCGAAGGTGTCAGTTGACAATGCTTTCGCTGATGCACACGAATCGGGCTCACAAATAGTTTGAGTTTTCTCGAATCTTGCGGAAACCACCGCACGTAGAGGATATACTGTCCGAAAGCTATCCCGTAGAACCTTTGAAATCATGCAGGTCAACCCTCAGTAGTAGAGGCTGAATGGCACAAGTCCATACGCTGTAGCTATGATAAATCCTTCAAAGCCTAGAGTCAGGTAGGGGACCAGCCGGCCGTCAGAAGGCTCACCAATGAATCCTGGCCCCCACATTAGCTCCGTGGAGTTGGCCACCATCACGCTTGATGAAGGAGAAACACACTGTGAGAGGCAAGCCGCAGGGAAGAAGTACTGAGGAGGCCTGCCTGCCGTCTGCGATAAGTTTATTAGTGTGCCCTTATATGCTTTGATAATTGTTCACGGCATGGCTCATGAGTACTAGTGTGTTTTCTGTAAATGATGCGCTTAGCACTAGGCTGTGGTTAAAATCATGGTACCGTAAGTGTTAGTCTTTCATGAGCGCTCAGCGCCTTTGAATCTAAGTCCAAACCGAACAGCGTCAGTGACTGAGTGGCTACTAGTCCTGTACTAGCAGGAGGTCATTATCATGTCTCATGGGTTCGCCCCTTTGACCACTCACATACTATATGTTCGGCTACAATATGGTATAATACCTTTGGAATCTCATCAAGCACCCCAATTATGTCGTGCAGTAACGGGACTTCGAATCGGAAGTAGTCGACTCGGAAGAATTCAAATATTCAACCCCGCTCAGAGGCTTGGCAATGATGAGTCCGTTGGACTTACTCAATGTACATTATATGTAAATGCAGCGGTTACCCCGAGCTTCAAACTATGTACACCAGAATTAATTGGCCCTTTTATGGTTGAATTCAGCTCGCACTCAGCGTTTACAGCTAGAGATCAGTGGGTGACACTTCACATACAATGATCGCGTATTACCCAAATGAGGATGATATCAATGTTGTTATCCGGCACCAGTAAGTAGCTTGGAACCTGCGGTACGGGGGACGCCACTGCCACCGAGCCGGCGGTATGTAAGATACATAGACAACGCTTCCCTGAACACTTTTAGCCTGCCAAGTCAACTCTATCCATTCGTAGATGCACATTCATATACATAGCCAATGGATACACAATCTCTGGTTTCCATGCGTTGTAAATAGTTTTCTCGCTATCTCGCTTCGGCCTAATAAAGCGGCAGTTGGTGGTGTGCCCTAGAAGGCCAACAAACGGGAAAAAAATTATTATAGCCTCGCGTGACACGTACATATACAGTGTAATGGCGAGGATAATTTAGTTGCCACCACTGAATAGCATCATTTCTTGAACCATCCAGCAATGAAGGCATCAGAACACATGATATTCATAGTTGTCACGTAGCGTTGTGATACACACTGGCCTCTAAGCTCAGCAAACAATACAATCTTCCTTGAAGCTCAAGTTATACATCGTCTTGTCTACCGTCTTCTCAATCTTTTTCCAATCAGCGCGTCGTTGAATAAATTCATAAATATCCTAGTGAAAACATCGTTATTTGAAGTTGTGCCGCGATAGCGCTGGAAAACCGCATACCTCGGGTCTATATGCCCCGCCATATCTTGTCACATCCCTCACGATCTGTGCCAGATCCTTTGCGTCTTCCACGACAAAGACGTGTCCTAACATCTTCAAATGCGAGAAATCCGCAGTGATACTAGGTACCTGTTCAGTGTTCACAAGGCATCAGGTGCCATGCGATTGGAATCAGAGGAGATGGACCGGCCTTGAGAGAAGCTATGAAGGAGTAATAAGCATTGAGGTCGGCAATGACTTGGAAACCGCCATTCAAAGAGATGATCTGGCGTTTGATATGTTTCTGTAGTATACTGTGCCACTAAATTAGCCTCCCGCAACAAGGTCTCTCAAGTATCTGCACACTCACGCCAATAACCGGATTCCGACCTCTTGGTAGAACACTTCAAGTACCTCCTTGCTCGTGCTGCCCTTGAGAAGCTTGCAGTGCATATCCAGGCATCGGATAGCTTCCGTACAGCCCTGAGTGGAACCCAATTCTAGTGGAGCATCTTCTGGGGGATAATATTCCCGTGGCTTTGTCAATGTTAGGATGATGTGCTCGACCTAACGTACCAATGAAATTGATAAGAAGGATTGGGAGAGCACAACTACACACCTGAGTCATTAGCACCTGTGTTCCAGCATTAAGCCCTGCAGCAACACAGTCATCGAGCGTATTTTCAAAGCGTTTCTTCTCTCTCACGACCACATTCAGGAAATCCGTTTTGTCGATGTATGGAGCCTGGCACAGGTAGAAGAGTCAGGAGAAACGTCCGTGATTTCAAAATGCACATACCAGTTCCTTGTCAAAGAATACTTGTACCATGCTTTGAATCGTATCTCCTATGTGGACGAGCTCGAAGAATTGCAGTAGCGGCGCTACACTGGCAGTTTCGTCGTGTTCTGCTGGTTTGTACGAATTCATCCGCTCCGTTGCTCTGCCAATGCGGAAGGTTACCTTATGACAACTACACAAACGAGTGACGGACTCGCAAAATGGATCACTTACATTCCAAAACCTTTTTCTAGATGCCTGTTACATAGTACCCCCAGCATCTCGCAGAATGCTTCTTCGATCGTTTCTCTCACCCTTATTCCATAATGGCCGGGGTACGACGCAAAGGTCTCTAGGCGTTTGAGTGCATCACGGTCGGCGTGAATCAACTGGAGAGCAACATCGAGGGATAACAGGAGATCAAGATTTCCTGCTGGCGCCAGCGTCGCTTTTATTGCGGATGCAGAGGAAGTCACATTTATTTGAGAGGTGCTTGCAGATGGCGCAAAGGAAGTTGCAGCTGTGTTTGTGCTAGTAATCGAAGCAGTATCTTGTGTGGATGCTGTGGCTGATGAGTCTCCTACTCCACATTACAATAAATACTTACATGGCGCCATCGAACTTTCGTCAACACCATCATCGCCTCCCTCTTCATCAGCACCGATCTCAAAGATAGCGGCCTCTCCTTCGGCACCCTCGAGACCGAAGCTGGCATATTCTTTTGCGTTGTTCACCGATCCCGTGCCACCGACCCACCGCTGTGGATTGAGCATCGCAATACCTTGGACCATACCTGTGCCGACGGCGCCAACAGCTCCCCCTACAGCTACCACTCCGGCACCAACGGTACGTGGGACTATGGTCACGGGTAATAGGAGCACATCAGTAAATGACGCTAGAACGGTACGCTTCATGAGAGCCGGGTTCTGCGCAGTGAGGAAACGGGTCTGTTGTGCTTGCGTAGGTGAACCATGCGATGCAAGTGCTAATGTCTGCAAGTTGGAAGTGAGGCGTCGAACAAAGACCATTGGGAGTAGGAAGGGAGGCACGTACCGAGCGGGCCCACTCTTTGCATATCACCTCGAATGCTTGTTTTAATGATTCTATTTCCTCGTCAAGGTATTCGTCCATGTTTGACTCAAACATCATGAATCTATGGATTCACACAGTTAGTAATACTTCTAACGGTCCTCCGAATGCAGCGACGATGAGGAACGTGGAAGAGCCACTTACACGACATCTTCTGCCTTGTCTTTACCTTTGTCGCTGAAATTACTAGACACGGTAGTGAGAACGTCTACAATCCTCCATGATTCCCTGAAGCTGGCAGCCACTGCAGTGAGATAGAGAGTATTTGATATCTCTCTGGCACGTGTCAGCAGCGGAGCTATGTATTCACCAACCTGCACGCACCCATAATTATGAAATGGGGGAGAAATAGACATAACATGAACTTACGACTTCGTTGGCAACACGCTCCGCGAATCCAATGAGGACTCCAGCAGCTGGCGGAAAGACGAACACAGCCCTCGTACCATGTTCCTCCAGCGCACGTATGACGCTTGCCATAAATTCATCCATAGGTGTAAAGTCGAGGGTATTTTCCTCTCTGCGCGCCGCATTTGAATATTCGACAGATACATATCATGTAGATTACTCACGTGAAATTAGCTAGCGGATTCCAACGACCTTGCTCATACAATATCTCCCGCTTCTCAGCCCATACCTTGCCCATTTCCCAATCCCCGAACCCAGGCCACACCTCCCAGCTGGCATGAGCAATCTGTCTCATCATCACTTCGTCTCCACGAGAATCAGCAGTATCAAATGCAGTCAGAAGTGATACGTCAAAGCGATCTATAGCAGCCTTCAGAGCGGCGAGAAGAGTGTCCCAATTTCTTACGGGTTGGACGCGGGGGGAGAGGAAGAAGCTGAGTAGACGGAAAGAGCGAGCCTGGGACAACAGAGATGTGCCTATGAGAGGTGTGAGCGCAGAAAGAACTGCATGGGGCGGTTGCTGCAGAGGGGTCAAGCATTTGTTTAGAACTGAATGAGCGCGTTTATACCGGGTGCGGAAAGTCTGCTTTCCTGGAGATGCGTCTGTGAACGCGAACGACGTAAATGTAGCAGAGAGAGATGGGACAGATGGCGTGCGCGGGGCAGACGTGAAATCTCCGAAATCATCATCTACAGGTATCGTAGGAGGCGAATATGTGCTAGCCTTCGGCTTTTGCTTGGATTCAAGATCATCTAACGTGTCATCCAGGGCGTGCCGAGTGATGGCTAAATCATTCCATCTTCGTTCCCATACTTTCTCGTCGCGAGATAGACCAGCAGTTGCCCTTGATGCCCGAGCATAGGCAGGGATGTCGGGGATGGGGAGGTGGTTAAGGACAAGCAAGTGAATATCAGCAGGTAATGTGCCAATCCATCGAGAGATAGTTTGTGCTCTGCTTGCCCTCTTGTTTGTCGCCGACGCTGATGAATAAAGCCGCGTCGGTTCGAGTGCAGTGAACTTGTCCATCAAAGCCTGCTCATCGTCTTCCGCAGTGTTCTTGGATGAACTAGAAAAGGATATCCCGGCGGCCATCCAAATGAGGAAACTTTACTATTAAGAGGGACTCTTTGTGGTTTAGTTCACTTTGCCAGTCTCTGCAACTTACTTACCTGCAAGCCCTTACCATGGTGGCTATAGCACCTCCACAGTCGAACGAAGCAGAGCAAAAGAAACGAAAGCAAACTTTAGAGCGCGCAAAAGCAAATCACGTACGTTTGCTATGCCTTCAGATGCGGCTGACATGCTCCTTGCATATATGACCTAACATACGATAATCCCAGCTCTCGAAACAGCTACAGATGCGTCTGCAGTACGCAAAGCTCAAGGTTGAGCACGGATGGGTACGCTCTCTTACTCTTTTCTGCCAGCTGATATGGTGATTGATGACCCGACTGTTGATTAATTAGCAACGCCAAAACTTGAACGAGGTCGAAAACTTGTATTTCCATCATTCGCAGGTGCGCGGGCTGCGTCCTGTCGTACCTGCAAAAACTGTCCCTCTACTGTCTATGAATCCACTCCCTCCCAGCACACCCGTCCCAGAACCTCCCGAACCCGTGGTGGTCGATGAGATATCACAGCAGGTCATCGATAGCCAATCACCTACCACACATAATTTCCGAGGGCCTACGTCGCCGCATGATTCCCCTATCGAATCAACATCGACTCCTGTGCAAAACTCGTTCACTGACACCACTTCAAAATCTGCATTGCACACAATACAGACCCTCCCCGAGAAGGTGCCCTCCCAGGAACCGTCTCAACCTGCTCCCGCCCCTGTTCACCCCAGTACGCAGCCCGCTACTGTCCCCCAGGAGCCACAGAACTCAGAGACAGCAGCCCCTCCATATAGCTCCCTCGATTTTAGCGACCCAGCAACTATGGTAAGGTTCACACAGATGCAAATGCAACCCCAACCTCAACTTCAATTCCAGGCTCCGGCGTACAGCCAAACACCAACACAGATTCAAACGCACGCACAATCACAGCCATACAACCCCTACACGTCCCTCAATCGACAGTCCTCCCAACCCCAACCCAACCCTTTCATGCCCCAACCCCTTCCTCAGTATTCTTTCACCCAATCCTACCACGCAACATCGCTCCAAAATCAGTCCAACCCACAAATATCTCATTCGCAGCCCAGTGCCAACTCGCAGTCTCCGTTTGGGAATGGGAATGGAAGCGGCCCGCTGACATATGACAGCTTCTGGTCTACACATGCCAGCGCAGGATCACTGTACCGCACCCATGGAGGTTTTACAGCGAGCGCCACGCCAACCGGCCACGTCGCGATGATCACCCCCGGTGGGCATGCGGCCGTGATGACAGCCGAGGGGGTGTATGTCGGTACTGCGGGGTATACGGGCCGCGTCAGTGGGTAGAGATCACAATGCTTTGGACTCGACTTTGTTATGTTGCTTATTCTTTGGCGTTGCTGGATTGGGCACATTTCTAAGAACCACTCTGGATTGCTTCATGATGTTACGATACATTCATACTTATCTCTTCGTTTTGCTCCTAATGGCATTTGCAAGTTGGTGGCTGATATTACTGTGGGCTCCTGAGGAAAATCTGACTGCTCTGGCGTATACACGCTGACAAGGACAATAAAAATGGCTTGAATTTGGTATATGGATGGATGACTATAGTACTCTACTTCTACTAACTAGCACATTAAAAGCAGCACAGACAAACACATGAAATCGGCTAATATATCATCCATCATCGTGATCGTCTCGTCTCACGCTCGTCATCACTATCGACGTGTGCCAGTAAAATATCCACTACTGAAAGATTGAACGTATGCAGGACTGAAAGTGCAAGTATCCGATGATTGGAGCTGAAGGCGAAGATCACAGCGGAGGAGTTGGAAAGAGGAATCATAAGAATACGTCGCCTAGCCAGCCAAGGACTTTGAAGAGTCCCCATAGGCATCCACCAGCGATAATCGGTAGACTGAGGTTATCGTCCACGGAACCTAGATCTACACTTCAGAGTGAGCAAGCAAAGCAAAGCAAAGAATAAAAGACAGCTACCAAGAGCTTCAGCAACGCCCGAAACAAAACCCGCGCACACAGTCACAACAACAAGACCCGCCCACCCACTGAAGACCTTCCCACCTTCCGCGCTCCCACCGCTAAACGTACTCGATACACCAGCGTCCCAGGACCATGTCAGGTTGTCTCTCATCGGGCCAATGTATGCCCAGAATCCGGCAGCGACGGCAGCGCCTGTGAGCGAAGCTGCGATGAAGCCCGCCAGACTTTTACGAGGGGCAAGAGGGAGACCAAGGAGTCGTGAAGGGAGCGGGGGCGTAAGTGGGCCCCAGAGACGACCGAAAGTGGATGCGGCTGTATCAGCCCAAGAAAGGCTGTTGGAGTACGATGAACAGGGAATGGAAAAACAGAGGAAAAGCACAAACATAAGAATTGAGACAACTGCGATATCGAGAGGCAACGCAAATAGCGCAGTGTTGGCGCCGAGAATATACCATATGACACCATTGGATGATTTCTAAGGATACGTGAGGTCAGAACGCATGCTTAATACTGGTCACACTTGCCTTTTCACTATCGCGCATAAAAATGCCAACACATTTCTCAAAGGCACGTTCAAAGAGGGGGTACTTTAGGCGAAGAATATCTATGGGAACGAGAACAGCAAGGGCGGAGCTCAAGGCAATAACAACCGTCTGTGGGTTGCCTTTGGAGGTGTATAGGTAAATCGTAAAGAAACCTGCCAAAAGCTGCTCGTCAGACCAAGGATGTAGGCAACCTTAAGGGGAGGATATACACACCAATAGATGAATGCAACGCCTTGCGAGGAATCTCCCAATCGATCTGTTTTTTCACAGTGTTGCGCTTATCAGGTGAGCTGCTAGGGGACAGCTTGCGCTCGCGTGCTATCCGCGCGTCGACCTCCTCTATGAGTTCCTCTATCGTCGCCTCTCTGTTCTGTTTCAATTGTTGGGAACCGTTTCTTGCAGATGCGTTGCGCTTATGTCCTCTCTTCACAGGCATTCCATTTGCTGGCTGCGGCGAGAAGACGACGCTGCTTGACGTGGAAGGAGAAAAAGATATTTTGGGGGAAGAGGAGCGACGTGGAAGTGACGGAGTGCGGGCGCGCGAGCTCGAGCGACGAGGCTGGTCGTGCGCGAGAGCCAACGAGAAGGCGTCGTTTGCAGGAAGCGTCATCCCGTTGACGAGAACCAAGGCGCGTAGATATGGTACAAGTATCAACCCAAAATGTACATGCTTTGTTTGGTTACGTTGTGCTTCCAGCTCGGCTCACGCTCAATACAGTGAATCACACAAAATGAGTTATCTGGGCTCAGTAAACATGCATAGCATGCATGGCATGGTTTTTGGGGTAACACAGCATACAACTCTAGTAGACATATCCCAGAAGCTTCCCACCCACGTTCTTGCGACGAGCCTCTTCATGATCAAGGATTCCTGACGAAGTCGTCTGTCATCACGATGGAAGTCAGCCTGCGTTCCAATCTCAGATTCAAAACAGCCCACCAAGATAATTTTCCCGAAACCACGGGCAGGAAGGAGCAAGTTAACCCAGGACTCGATCTGGTTCACTTGGACATTGAAACGTGGTGAGATGACACCTGTCTTGTTGAGCCGGCCGTTGAGCTGGATCACAATTTTGCCAGAGCGGTGGTCATCAATGATCTCGAATTCACCAATATAGCCTGCAAGGCATCAAAGTCAGTACCCACGCCCAAGTAACTAAGAACGATTAAAGTTGAAAAAATGATGTAGACTCTACAGTGAACCCCAATCCGTGAGACGGAGAAGATCAGCGTTGTTTGGTTTTGAGAGACAAGTTAATCTTTCGGAGAATTAAAACGAAGGCCGGGTAGAAAGTCAAGCCTCGTCAATCGTAGTTATAACTCCGAGAATCGCTCAAAGCAAGGATTTCAGTAACAAACAAAACGCAGACCCACCATGGCGCTGCATGACAGAGAGGAATTTCACAATGACTTTCGACGAAGGTCTAATAAGGACCTGGCGCTTTCCCCGGCGCTCAGCATTGACAATGTTGTTCTAGTAACTCAACAAATTAATACAGCTCCCCTCATAGACGCGATTGACTTACAAGGCAGTCGTTCTAATACAAATTCGCGATCAGGTTCGGCATACCGAAACAAATAGAACACTCACCAGAACAGAGACGCGAACCATTTTGAATTATTGAGGGTCGAGGAAGGATGAGAAGGATAACACTATCGAACGTGATATGAGTACCTATACTCGTCTGAGTGTCGTGCTACAGAAAGCGCGAGTCAAGACGAGCTGCGAGAAAGCATGGCATGGCGCCGGTCAAGCCAAGAATACAGCACAATCATGTCGCACGTAGACATAAGCGCAGGCTCACCTTGCTGGCCTTGAGAATGTGCCGGATAACTGACTTAAGGATTTGAACAAATTGATTTGCAAGGCTGAACATGTGGCTGTGCGACTGTATAGTACTTCAGCCACTGCGGAAGTTACCGAGAGCTTCGCCTGCGTGATCTTAGCCTTAAGGCATCGACATCGTCAGCGTCCTCGACACTAAAAATCCGACAAAATGGTGCGTGTTTGTGTCATACAGATGTGATCATTTCTGAGGCCTCGATTAGGGTCGTGTTCGTACCAAAACCACCAAGAGGGCTGCCCGTGTGCTCATCGAAAAATAGTAAGTCTGATCTCTAACGTTTGACCAGTTTTCGAGGACAGAGGACCAGGAGTCTTAAAAGAATGATTAGACTGGAGCATTGACCAATTCTAACACATGATTCTGACATACGACACACAGCTACCCCCGCCTCACCCTCGACTTCCACACCAACAAGCGCATCATCGATGAAGTTGTCAGTATCTTTCCACCCAATCCTCTCGTGCCATCTCATTCCTTTCCCATAGGCTGTGGTCCCCTCCAAGCGCCTCCGGAACAAGGTTTCCGGCTTCACTACCCACTTGATGAAGCGTATCCAGCGCGGACCCGTCCGCGGTATATCGTTCAAGCTCCAGGAAGAGGAGCGCGAACGAAAGGATAACTACGTGCCTGAGGTGTCTGCTCTTGACACGAGCGCAACAGGCTTGGAGATTGACAAGGACACCTCTGTAAGTCCTATTTCGATTTCCCCTTAAGCTATCTCCGTATTCTTAGAATTTTATGCTGATACCTGAATTTTTCCTAGGAACTTCTCAAGGCACTCAACTTCGACTCCATCCCTGTAACCGTCGTACAGACTGTTATCCAGCAACCAGAGCGTCCTCGGCGGGAGAGGCGCAACGTCCCTGGTGCTGGGCGGTAATTTGTATATTCTAGGTATTACACATAGGCTCATGTCATGCCACGCCATGTATATGCATGTGATTACAACTATTCTGGTTCCTTTACTTTTCTCATATCACAATTTTGCCCAGAAATCAGGCTGTCAACCCCTACACATTTCTCAAGCTACAGGCAAGTCCTGGAGGCCTTCAGAATCGTGACCTAAAAGGAGTTTTTCTAAAACGCCATATGAATCAACGTTTGCGTGGAGAAAATCGCGTCTATAAAAACTAGTGCGGAATTGAGCTGCAGCTGCAATATGAATCCGCATCAAACCCTTATCCGGAAACGAAGTGTTTTTCAGACTCCCGAGCGTAAGTATGTGAATGTGATATTTTACCATCAATGCCCCACAATTTCAGGTGCCAAACTGCAAAGTGCCTTGATAGCCATCTCGTCTCGGCTCAAGTTAAAAGAAATAGTAAAGGAGATATAATATGAGGACTAGAGTAATGAAAGCAAATTGTCAGGAAGTACTAAATAAGAACAACCAACTGGCCGTAGTGTCAACGACGGAACGATGTTAGTGAGTCCGCGAACGTGTCGTTTGTACTCCTGGCCCATGTAGGTGATGTGGCAGGGCTAGGGCTAGCCTACGACTGCAGGCGAAAGCTTGTAAATAACTTAAGTAATAACAATTATATCTCTGCTAGAACAAGCAAAAGATGTTAACGAATGGTTGGTATGGTAGGAAGCTCCATTGGACTGCGGCCAACTTCAAGTTGTTGTCGTTCGCGTATTGACTTCCTAGCATTGAGCCTGACCACAAATCCACCAATTTAGTGGGCTTTGTGTAATAGAGTCTTTTATCCACTTACACTGCCATCATCGAGTTCAAATAGGCTAAGGCGATTGGTTTTAGAGTTGGCACAGTGAGTATGCAACATACTGACTTTTTGCTAGTAGTGATCCAGGCAATGCGGAATAGAACTGGCCAAGACCCCCATCCTGAACCTGGTACTGAAACAGTCCTTATCGTTATTTCCCGCATGTTGCATGAACGACGGGACTTACGAGCGCAACCATCGTGATTGCCACAATGCTGGAAAACCTCGTGATGGGAGTGTTCGACACGTTTGTAACATTGCACATACCAAGTAAATAAACCCATGTTGACAAAGATTTGTGTCAATTTATTGAGAAGATCCGGCTTTGACCTTCAACCACAGGATCCAGCATGAGTTAGGCTACAAGAGAAGGGTAGAGACTCGTACCGCACATTGCCTGTTCGTGCAGGACGCAAAAACCACCAGACCGTTCCGGTAATGAGAATATCACACAATGCACCAGCGACTGCAGAAACCTGACACCACTGAGTCAAAGTATAAATGACTTAACGTTGTTCAAAATTATGTCATGGCCAACCTTTTTACCGAATAGATCTACAGGGTTTCTTGTGTAGAATCTTCGGAAATCACATGAGAAATTATGCGAACTCGAGGACAAGAGCTCACATCAGACCGCCTGTTACTAGAGACGAATACAGCAGCATATCAGGACATTGACATCAGGGATGAAAGACAGACGCACTCGTGCCAAAAACTACAGTTCTGAAGAGTCAGATGTTGGGTATCTGGGATCGAAAGAACTGACCAAATGCTGTAGTGGCGAACGCGCACTGAAGATTGGTGTTACCCTGAGAAATAAATAATACAAATCTGGTCTCACAATTATGCCTGTGATTAAGCGGTTGTATTCCGTAACTGAAGGCGTTAAAACTCTTGGTCCCGCAAACCCCGAATGACTCACTTATCCACACTCTGTGTGCATAAAAGCTTTCGACAGTCGAATCAACTTTTGTATCATGCTGCAGGAAATTGACCATGGCAAACACATACCACTGAACTGCGAATACAATCCAACACTTATTGATGTTAATGAAAATCAGGAACAGTAATATATGGAAGACTCACTGCCATAAATACCCCCAGCTGCGGCGGCCATGTTCAATAGGTAGTATTACATCAATGTATGTGTACTTGCCACCATCTGCCTATCCTCTCAATGAGTCGATTTGGGACCCAATAACAGGTCTTTCGACTTACCAAGGAAGTTTAGTCGTGCACTCAAGGGACGTGCTACGACGGCACGAAATAAGGATAGACCAGTACATCCCTATCAAGGCATATTCATGTATTGTTCCGAGACAACTGCGAGACATCATCATCAGTTATCAGTGTACACTCGAGCATCGTCAGAAGCACATACAAGACCATCATTATCTAGCGATCAAATAGAATAGTACGTCATTAAGTCAAGGCTTTCATAGATGTGCAGAAGTCCCACTCACAAATAATTTGAGTCTTTTCGAATCTTCCGGAAATGATCTGAGGTAGAAGATATACTGCCCGAAAGCTATCCCATAGAACCTTCACGATTCTGCACGTCAACTTTGGGTAGAGACTGAATCTCAAATCCGTACGCTGTAGCTATCATGAATCCTTGGTCTAAAGTCAAAAACGAGGTACATAGAATGGACCATCGGAAGACTCACCAATGGCCCCAGGACCCCACATAAGTTCAACGGAATTGGCGACCATCATGTCGGGATACTATGATTAGTATATTACACGGCAAATCGTTGATTTTGTAATTTTGACGTGGGAATTGCGATATAAGCCCAATGTGTACTGGACATATCAGCGATGGTTTTCGGGTACCATGGGAAATTATATACCATCATTATATCGTACATACATATAGGCTACCTCTTATATATTATTTCCAGCACCTGAAATCAAAGACCTCGTAGTGTCGTGGTATGATTGCTGTCCTTGAGCCAAGGGCTATGGGAGTTCTGAGTTCGATTCCACCCTTATCCATTTTTTTCTTTGTTCGGCAATGTTTTTCATACACGCCCCCATGATGTACGTACGATATAACAACCTCAGATATAATCCATATGCAAGCCGAAAACCATACGTATTATGTGATATAAACATTGGGCCAACATGTCCGAATTTGGACATCAGAATTACAAAATCAACGATGAGCCGTGTACGCATGTGACAGCAGTCTTTCAAGCTTCGAAGGTTTCAATGTTAGCCAGGCACCAACAGTTTTATTAACTTTCAACTCCGCTTCCCAGCTAAATGCACCTTTCATCAGCAAGAGACCCATAATTTTCGCTTGTCAAAAAGAACTTTGATGCTTACGGTGAGCTTATGGCGCTGGTGATGGAGCAATGCGATTGGTGGAACAGACTTTTCTATAGTTATACTGAATATTTCGATGTGAACTAGTACTAGTCTAGGGTTTTGGACATAGTTCCAAAACCCAAACCCTAGACTAAAAACTTTGCAGCCATTAATGCATGAATTCAAAATTAGATGTACTGCCATTGTGAGCTACAATACTATGTGAACTCTATACTCAGTGTATGATAACTCTCCTTGTCTGCGAAATTGTTCAGAAAAAAAATGGTCATAGCTCTCTAAACAAACGGCTGAAGAAATCTTTTCATCTACTTTAGTACCATAATCTGGGATCAACTCGACGGCGTGCATTACACTCATCAATGGCACCACATGTGGCGTTCATAGAACGTTCACACGGAGAGAGTCGACTTTGGTGACACTTAGGAGACAAACAGAGAAAACTGGTCGAACTAAGCATGTATTTCAGGAAAGGATCAACTACTCTATCAGTAGATCAACCAAGGTTTATATACTGTAGAGAATGAGTGTCTTAAGTAAGCTAAGGAACAAGGGGGAAGGAAATTGAATAAGGGGAAGTTGACAGGACATTGCCTTGACAGGTGTCAAGGCATTTTGATGAGGTTACATATGCCCTCTAGGTTCTCGACTGAGAACCTACAATTTTTGGTGACCGGAGTATTTAGGACGAGGCAGCAGAGGGTTGGAGGTTCATAGAGTTCATGGCATCTAGGAAGAGGAGGACCATGAGTAAGTCAATCACCACTAGTCCAATAATGAGGACTCTACCAAAGAGCTTGGTAGTGGTGAATCCAAGGCGATGTGCCTTGGCCTCAAGATCCATCTTTTTGGACTCATGGATTAGGGAGTCAATCTCGTCAAGCTCGGTGAGAGGTTCTGAGACCGAGGGAGAAGGGGTGGTTACAGCCAGAACCGGTGTAGGGGTGCTGACATGTGCTACCACTAGTGTTCTAGTGGGAGCGGCAGGATGAGGGGGATGATGGGCCACCTTGGGCTTTGGGTAAGGGAGGCGAGGCTTGGGGATAGCTGTGCGTGCCATAGGGTGGTTATCTAAGGTCAAGTGTCGAGTGCATTGCTTGCGCTGACGAAGAGAATACTCTTGCTGGCACTCAGCCCTGACCCGCTGATCAAAAGTGTGAGCTTCCTTTCGAGTAGCGAGTTCCTCTGGGTAAAGGGTTTCACAAAAGTGAGTTTGGCGTCTTTGATGCACAAAGTTGGGAGGCTTACTGGCCTGGGCTTCAACACGGAAGAACCTTGTGAAGGGCTGTAGTGCCTCTGAGTTGGGTTCTTTCTGGTAGGGGTAGTGACCCTGACCATGACGACCTCCACGGCGATGACCACCATGCCCTCTATGAGGGGGAGTTGGATGACGAGAAGGGTTTGGGAGCTCACCAGGCTCACTGGGAGCAGCAGGGGCATCAACCAGCATAGGTTCAGGAGGAGGTGAGGCAGAGGGCATTGAACTAGAAGTGGGAGGGGACAGGTAATTGGCCACTCGAGAGCCTGCCTTTAAAGGGCTTGATTCAGGTAAGGGGCCAAAAACTTTGTTGGGCAGGTCCTTGAGCAGGAGACTTACAGATGAAAAAATGATATTGCAGGCTTCGGCAAATGTGTCAACTGTAGCAAATGCAATTTCAGATGAGGTAGGAGCTACCTTTTTTGGGAGATGGCATATCCCAGGCACCCCAAGGGCCTCAAGGTACTGCCCAATTGCCTCGAGTCGTGAGATCGAGTGGTAAGGGAGCCATATGTGGTCCCCAGAATTGTACTCAACTTTGAAAATAGCGTCAGTGCCTTGACCATGATGGTTGGAGATTCTGGCTACCTCCAAAATCCCGATGTCGGCAATCTGCTTAAGCTGACGACCAGGAAAATGCCTATCGTCGTTTGGTACGTGCAGGCAAAGGAGGTTAGCATGAAATGCGGGGTGGATACCTCACTGTTTCAGTTCAGATGGTAGGTCCAGGGGGAAGGCATTATTTCCGTAATCCTTAAGGATCCAGAATAGGCCTATAAACTTGGGGGAGAGCTTATGTGCTCGCCCTTTAGGAAGGGACAGGTTCTCAGTGGATAGGTAGATGAGGTCCCCTTCGACGAACAGTGATTCCCTCCATTTCTGATTTGTGCTCATGGTACTCTTCACGTGAGCAGCAATTAGGGCATCATGAGCCACCATTGTGGCGTCCTTCATGGTCTGGAGGTAGACCCTGACTCCAGGGTATCCGGAGTTGGTGTTCCAGATAAATGGGGCCAGTAGATGCCCATGATTAAGGAGGAAAGGGGAGTATCCGGTGGCACTGGAACATGTGAGGTTCATAGTGAACTCGATCACCAGCAGTTTGATGGCCCAGTCTTGCTGGTGAGGAGATACAAGTGACCTGAGCATCTGTACAAACATATGGTTAGCTCATTCAGTGGTGCCATCAGACTGAGGGTGGAAGGAGGTGGACATGCATAGCTCGACACCCATCAGCTGATGGAACCGTTGCCAGAAAGTACTCGTGAATAGAGTGTCCCGGTCACTAACCAAGTTAGAAGGCATTCCGTGTAGCTTGAACACAGAATTGAATAACACCTCTGCAATGTCTTTTGCCCAGTATGTCTGCTTCATCGGGGTTAAGTGTACCATCGAGGTGAGGTGATCTATTGCTATGAGGATCATATCAAAGACACCGTTTAGGGTCTTGGATTCAGGCAGTGGACCTACAAAGTCTATGCTGACGGTTTCCCATGGTCGGGACGGTACCTCCAGAGTCTCTAAAAGGCCATATGGTAGGTGATTTGAGGGCTTAGCCACTTGACACATTGGGCATGACTTACAGAAGGCGTCAACATCAGACGCGATGCTCTTCCACCAAACATTCTCGCATAGGTAGAGTAGGGTCTTGTGTGGCCCTAGGTGGGCTAGGATTGAGTGTGCATGGGAGATTATGATCTCGCGGACTCACCGTTCGCCAATATGGATGTCTGGGATGCACAGTACACGTTTCCCTTTGTCCTTCATAAATACCCGGCCATTACTGACGTCGAAGTTTTTGTATGTGGCTGGATTCTCTAGGATTTTGCAGAAGAACTGGTCCTCACTGTACCAGTTCACTATGTGGGTGTGGATGTCAGTTGTCAGGTCGCCGAGGGAAATGACTCTAGTCAGGGTGGGAGGAGACTCAAGTAGGTCCTTAGCAATCATGGTCTCTGTCTCAGTGTTGGTGAGTTCTATGCTAGGTGCGTCATTCATCACGTGATGTTGTGGGTCCATGTTTATCACTGATGAGCTTTGCACTGAGTCTGAGTCTTTGTCTAGGGTGTTGCTCACCATGACTTCATCCATTGCGTCTTTCACAGTGTCTGCTATGGTTGTTTTGGGGTCAACTTGGGTAAAGCTGGGGGTTTTTGGTGAGTCCATTGCTTTCTCACTGTTCCCGCCCTCTAGGGAAGCTGAAGGCTTGCCTAATCTCAGCACTACGCATTTCACCTTAGGTATGCTCATGTGTAGCGCACTTGTAGTCTCTGGGCCCAGGTGGACAGGTTCAGTTGGGTTAGGAGTCTCAGTCACTGCAGTCCTAGGTGCGCTCTTCCTGACACTTGAGCTGGTACCAGGTTTAACCAGGTCTACAGGACCTGCTTCTTGTGCGCCTCTGTCTGGTGAATTGCCAATCACCTGCCAAGTTGCAATATGAGCCAAGTGATGGGCTTTGGTCGCATCCAGGAAAAGAGGAGTTCCAGTGTATATGGGTGCTGTCACAAAGTTCAGCAGGATGCTGTGAGGTGAGTCTTCGTCCTCTGCACTAACGTACTCACTCACTGACCTTACAGTTCCTTTAGGTTCATGGCTGTATATTCGGGACAAAGTGTCAGCTAGGACATTGTCATCGCCTGGGATGTATATGATCTCGAAATCAAACTCGCTCAATGCCTCTAGCCACTGGACTTGTTGGGGTGACAGCATGCTCTGGGAGGCTATCCATTCAAGGCCTTTGTGGTTGGTGAAGATACAGAATCGGAGTCTGATCAGTAAGTGTCTGAACCGTTTCAGTGATTCTATGATAGCTAACAATTCCTGTTTGTGGACAGGGTAATTCTGTTGCGCTGAGTTAAATTTACCAGACCAGAACATGACAATCGATGCGTGTTGACAGTCTTGTCCTTGGGAGAGGACCCCACTGGCCCCAGTCATCGAGGTGTCAGTAGTGAGATTCACGGGGGCAGTTCCATTAATGGCAGAGGGTAAGTTGATGGCCTTCCTACTGACATTTCTGTGGACCTCAACACACACTTTTACTAGGTCAAAGGCACACTGATCCATAGGAGTCCACAACCAGTGGGTCGTGGATGCTGCGACTTTGGATAGGTGTTGCATGTCTACCCTAACACCCTCACACCCGGCTGCAAGGTAACTGACAGATCCGATGAACTGCATCAGCAGTTCTTTGGATGTGGGAGTCTTCCAGTTTACCACCTTATTGACTTTATGAGGGTCAAGCCAAATTCCTTTGTCATCGATGACGTGTCCTAGGATCATGAGCTCACTCTTGAAGAATTGCAGCTTGTCCTCCCCAAGGTAGAATTCATATTGTCTCAAGGTATCAATCATGAGTTTTACGTGTCTCATGTGATCTTCAGTGCTGTCCAAGTAGATGATGATATCGTCCAGGTAAACATCCATGAACGTGCCAATATAGGGGCCAAAGATGTGGTTCATTAGGGACTGGTAGGTGGCACCCACATTGCAATCACTGATCTGCATTACGTGGCTAATCATCGTTCCATCAGGGGTCGTGAATAGAGTCTTAGGTACATCTTCAGGTACTACTCTTATTTGCTCATATGCATCTTTGCTGTCTAGCAGTGAGCGATATGGGTGAGACAAAATGTTGCAAAGGATCGTTTTGATGTCCAGGAGTGGGGAAGCTAGTTTCCAAGTGTTCTTATTGCGCTGTCTGGTGTCCAGGACGGTGCGTAATTTCAAGAAGCTGTCCTTTGTGGTCTTTTTCATCATGATCATGGGAACAGCATTGGTACTGCTGAAGAACTCCCACCTTCCCATGTGGATGTAATCATCCCATTTCACCCTCCACAATGGACGCATGGCATCAGGGTACTTAGACTGATGCCAACCATAAACGTGGTTATCATTAATCAGAGGTATGACATGATTGATTGCATGCAAGGGTGGAAGGGGGGTCTCATTAGCTCCTTTACAGATATCTTGCGCATACTTGGTTAGTTCTTTCTGGTAGCTGTCAATGATGTCACTGTCGGGACTAGAACCTCTGAGTTCCAGAACTTGAGTCTGGGCACCACGAATAGGAAGAGGTACAAGGCTCCTTATCTTAATCTCAGAGGGATTGAATCCTAATAAGACTTGATGTTGATATAGAAAGGGCATGCCAAGTATTACATTGTAAGCCTCCAAGTTTGTGATTTCGAAAGTTCGAGGGCCCGAGACATCTTGATATTTCAAGATAACAGTTGTACTCGCTTTAACCACACTTCATGACCCTGAGACTGCAAGTTGCAAGGGGATTGGTTTATCCAGTAAGTCAATCTTTAGTTTCAGTTGGTCGACGATGGTGGTTGACAGGAAATCAGTCAGAGATCCAGAGTCCAGTAGGGCATGGCAGGGGTGGTCATTTATGTGAATGACCACTACTAATGCCTTTGGTAGGATTCTGCAAGAGGACTTGGGGTGAGCGGCATTACGATGCAGGGTATGGGTGTCCAGTAGTTCAGTGTGTGATCCTCCACAGTAAATTCTGTCCATGCCTACATGTTCATTCACAGTGCCCAGGATAGGTTCGAGGCTGGTTATGACATTATGGTGAGATCCACTATCACTTTCATCTTCTGATGATGACTCACACGTTAGTAGCTCAGGACACTCATCTCTGATGTTCGCAGCATCTTTCCCGGTCTGGTGGTCTGTGATTAAGGCTGTAGACTCTTTGAGAGGAACACCCTGGTGAGTGCCTTCAATCACTTTGCCGCACCACGTCGGTTTGAAGGTTGAGCTCATAATTATAAGGTCTTCGTAGTTCTGGAGTTTCAGGTCTGTCAACCAGGCAACAGTGTCAAACTGATCATCCTTCAGTTGGTCGAAGTAGATGATGTAGGAGTCATAATTGTGCTTATCAGAGAGAAGGTAAGTGTTAGGACCTCCCCAGTTCTCCAGGGTAAACCTGTCTATTGCATAGGGGTCATAAAGTGGGTCAACAATCTCATCCATCGGGAGAGGAACTCCCTTCCTCAGGGCGAGTAGAGTCTGCTGGATGATGAGTGAGTGGTCTTCTCTGTCGGGTTCATCAGGGTCTAGCAAGTTTACAGCCATCCTGAACAGCCCACTCGCTATTCCCTCTTTGATGGCTGCATGACGGATGGTGTCATCTGAAATGCCAATGGTGCTTGCATGTATTCTGTTAGTGTGGTTACTGGGCTGGTAAGGAAGTTTGTGTCTCTTAGGACAGTCCTTGGCTAAGTGGCCTTTTTGTTCGCATTCAAAACACTGATCATTCTCCCTCAGTCGTTTAATGGTGTTGTCACTCTTCTTAGGGTGATCACGCAGCACTCTGGTTGAGCTGGATTGATTAGGGCCGTGTGTTTTCCTGCTGTTGGGTCTAGCAGACTTCCCATTGGGTGGGTGAATGGCATTAGTTGATATAGACGAGGTACAGTCTCTTCTGCTCATTCTCTGGTGTCGGTTTTCATTTCCGTCATGCCTTTCAGAACACTGGTTATGGGTCGTGATACTGGTAGCAGCTGTGGGGTTCAGGGCTAGGAGAACATGTGGGTCATGTGAGTTCTCCAGGAAGGCATGTTCAGTGTGCAGTGCTTTCTTTTCGATGGTCTCGAGGCTGATGGAATTTGGTTCATAGCCTTTGTCTACTATGGACACCTTAATGTAAGGCTTACAGTTCATCCAGAACTGCTGAACAATCTCATGCTCACTGACGTCTCCAGCAGTATCAGCTAGATCTCGAAGGCGTCGTAGGTAGTCGTGTATAGTATGTTTCCTGTCTTGTTTGCAATCAAGGAATCACTGATGCTGAAGCATCCTAAAGTCAGGGGGAAACACATAATCGAACAATTGTTCGAAGAACTCGGTCAACAAGTAGTTCTTCTGGAGGTCCAGGACATCCTGTTCGAAGAATCTATAGGCTTGTCCTCCCAAGTATTTTCCAAGCATTTGGAGTGACTGGTTGGTAGTAAGTCTTGCTCTATCCTTCCAGTCCCTGACTTCTCTAACCCACTTTTTGAACATGGTGGCGTTAGCTTCACCATTGTAGGTAAAGGGAGGCTCATTTTTGATGAAACTCTGCTGATATTTCAACAGGTTAAGTTTCGCTCAGTATTCATGCTGGGCAAGATGTTTTGTTCGTTTTGTTTCAGCAGAGTCACTCTTGTGGTCCGACTCTGGCTTGAGTGCCAAGAAGTCGGCCCCAAAATCATTCACATAAGTATGCCCATCTTGTACTTCATTGTCCCTTTGACGGACAAGAGGGGAGTCCTTGGGTTTTTGGCTCTTAGTCTTTCTTCTAGGTTTAACTTCAATGTCAGATTCTGTGGATGAGTGTTCATTGTCCTCAGATGAGTCCAAGTCACTTGGTTCAGGATCTGGCTGCATAGATCCTGTCATCACTTGCTTGATTGAACTCCCCGTTGGGAGCACTGATGACACACGTTGGTACCTAGTTTTATTTACAGATGCATCTCTAGGTAATGGGATTCAGAATTCCCCTTCAGGTTTCATACTTCTGCGAGTCCCGTCTTGGAGGTCATCCAGTCTTGCCCGTCCTTGCCCGCTGATTATAGGAGCTCGGTGAGCCTCTCTTAGTTTCTTATGAGCTTCTTCAGCGCTAGACTGATTTTGAATTACCATCTTCTGCAGTTCACGGATTTGGTTCTTCAGCTTGTCAAGCTCATTCAGGTGGTTTTGCCAGTCAGGAGGTATATCTTTTCTGCTGACTTCCTGCCTGTCAACTGTCTCGACTGATTTTCCTTTTAGTTCAAGGGGAATTCTAGGGGTCGAGGGTCTCGAGTCGTCGTAACTCACAGACTCATGGGACTGAAAGTCAGGAACATCTCCAATCTCATCATCATTGGGGAGTTCGGCCCAATTGGCGGTTTGTCCCTGTGGGTGTGCATCACTCATTCTATTAGAGGTATGTAGGTTTTGGTACCTTAGGCTGTCAAATAATCCCATCCTTGGGTTTTTGATCGCTAACTTTTCTTGTTCAGCGATCAAAATGACAGGCGGGCTTAAACTCATTTCTGCAGAGCCAAGTCCATCACTGTGGTTAGGTGAGTTTTAAATTCTGTTCCCATCATCGCTCACTAGCGGGGTACTAGGTACTACTGGGGCATCCAAAGCCTCTACAGTAGCATCAGTGGCTGCGCAGTCAGATCTAGGCTGATCGGTTGGTTCACTGGTGGGAGGCTCGGCACAGGTGCTTTCACTCCGTTCTACACCTGTGACAACAGCGTTATCATGGGTCCAGGCACTTTGAACTCCAAGCTCATAAGCGCCTGCATCTACACTCCTTACACTCGGGCGTGGTAAGAGGAGACAGGTCGTCTGGTGCACTAACAGACATTATAGGTTTTGATATCAAAGGGTTTTGTTTAGAAGAATTGAAGGTTTGGAGGGTGATCAATCCTCCTCGACAACAACTGTAGTGGGTATGGGGTCAAGCTTAGTATTTGAGTTTAAAAATATGTGGCATTTGTAGAACGTTCACATGGAGAGAGTCGACTTTGGTGACACTTAGGAGACAAACAGAGAAAACTGGTCGAACTAAGCATGTATTTCAGGAAAGGATCAACTACTCTATCAGTAGATCAACAAAGGTTTATATACTGTAGAGAATGAGTGTCTTAAGTAAGCTAAGGAACAAGGGTGAAGGAAATTGAATAAGGGGAAGTTGACAGGACATTGCCTTGACAGGTGTCAAAGCATTTTGACGAGGTTACACCACACCACCACATCTGCATTTGACATGTTGGTCTTCCACATATGAATGCTCTACTGTCCACATTGCAAGTTCAGGGTGGTCATTAGGACTGGCGATGAAGTCAAAATATTGGACATAGAGGAGTGGGCAGGATAAATATGATGGCAAGACCAGGTCAGAAGCATGTGGAATCTTTGGCTGAAAAATGAGTCGAACTTGTGCGACGTGACTTGCTGAATATAATATATCATCTCGTTAGTATTGGAACATGGATACAAGAATAGACATACTGATTTGGCCATCATCACCTATGACGTCGACGAGGACATTATCACAGTTTCTGAGGGGGAATCCACTGCATGGTGGGTATGCTTGTATCACTCTGCTTGGCATGATCAGCCATGGCTGGAAGGCAGAATGAAGCTGTAATTGAAATTTCTTCCATGTGCAAAAGTGTCCATATTTGTGGTCCCAGCGAGTATGCTCACCAGTGGAGAGAGAAAATTGTCTGATGAACTGAGAGAGTGCATGATCAAAGTCAATGAGCGAATATGTAGTGTGAATATCAATGGGTGACAAAGATTGGAAATCTGGTGTCGAAGTCAGATGGAAGGCAGTGAGGGCATCTCCAGAAAGAATGCCCTTGAGGAAATGGTTACAAACTGGGCAAGGTCCATGAACAGAATGCGCTTCATCGGGGAGAACACGTGAAACCCATGAGAGCACTGTGTTGACGGTTGTCACTGCCTTGTCTTCAGTGCATATCACATTGACAAGTGACGAGTAATGAGAACAGAACAGCGCATATAGGTTGAACAATTCCATCGACTCCTGGCAGTTGAGAATCCATACAGACTGCTCCATGAAGTCATTGACTTGCTGATTTGTTCATACAAAAAGATCCTTGCAGTGAGTGATGAGCAAGCGCTCGATCATATCCGCCGAAAACTGCATCAAAGTGCCCAGTCTCTCAACTGTGCCTCTGAAGCTTTGCGGTAGCTCAAGCTTGGGAATAAAAAAATCTTCCTTAGCACCCTTTCCCCCCCCTCGCCTGGGTCTCAATGATAGCATCCTTGAATAGATAAAAATCTGTAAGGGTCTGCATCATTGACTGCAGAGTTTCTGCAGAATGAACTGGATTTTGGGCAAGATAAATGAACTCTATGAGGGCATGGATCATGCAAATAAATATGGGTGGAGTGGTGCCTGCAATTGAAGCAACAATGGTATGCTGAATATTGCAATGCTTGCGGCCTGTCATTTGGTTGATGTGTGTGATACCTTTGGTGAAGTGGCATGTTCCCACCCACTTATGCTGAATAATGTAGCAAGCATCGAGCTCAGGTTTTCCTACTATCTCCTTGATCCAGTTGAGCAGATGGTCAGCAAAAGATTTGAGGCAGGTATGCAAGACCTCACCAGCGAGAAAGACAGATGGACACACAAACATCCAATCACGCCAATATGGCATGTGGATGCCAGACAGATACATGGCTTTGGCTGCCTTCTGGAATTTGTTGAGATCACAAGGGTTGATTGTTTTGGAGATCTCGCAGATAAGCTGTAGTGTGTGTCGCCCAGTATGAGGAGGGTAGAGAACTCCATCACCAAAATTTTCCTGTATTGCCATTGTTAGAGGAGACACATTTTTGCTGACTGCAGCAGTCATGGAAGCCTCTGGAAGGTCGCATACATGACCAACAAGTGGCGTAAAGGCATAATGAATGAATTTGGAAGGATCAGACATAAAACAACCTGTCTTCGCTGCCAGTTTAAGGTTGGCACAGACAAGATCAACGCACTTATGTCATAGCCATGTCTGAAGGATGGTTTGATAATCAGGATGCACGCAAAATTTGACAACAGGCATGTAAGTGATACAATGCCAAGCTCAGAGTGTGGCCTTGGAGCAAACCTCTGAATCAAGGTTGCCGATAGTGATGAAGATGGGGTACATCTGAAGCCCTCTGGTGGTTCATGTCACGGGAGTTTTGTCAGACCCTAAGATGATTGGTACTTGCATCATGCCTAATGGGAGACAGTCCTATATGGAATCAATGTTCAAGTAGTAAACTAAACAGGGCAAACTGACCTGAATTTTCCATGCTAAATCAGCACTCATATAATCTCCATACTCGTGCTGATTTCTGACATTGACTATGTGTGGCTGGAAGGTAATGTGATTGGCAAAAACTGGGTCACTGAAAAGTTGTTTGATGACCTCTAAAGCATCATGCCAAATGAGTTGGATGGGATGAATCGTCTTGTAGCCCGTAAATTCTAGTTTTGAAACTTTCCACTCTGCAAAACAGGGTAGTGCATCCATCCAGTCTAGAAGTTGATCTTTTGAGGTGAAAGATGGTTTTGGGCAAGTGTTAAACTGCAAAAGAAGAGTCAGACCTGTTGAATAGTGCTTAGAGTCTCCTACCCATTTCAACTTCAAGAACTTGTCAATCTGAGTTTGATTCAGATTTTCAACTAAGAACCTAGCTAGTTCCCACACCCCCTCATCATAGAAAGGATAATAAGTGTTGATCTCCCACCGATAATTATATTGATCTTCCTCCAACCTGTCAAATAGGTTTTTGCTGATACCAAAGACATATCCAGAGTGAGGGTGACAATGGCCAGTGGTAGCAGGTGTCAATAAATGTGAACCTCACAATCCAGGGGGAACGGGCAATTGTTGTGGACATGCTTCATGCAGCCAACAGGTAGACAGGGAATTGAGATGCAGAATAACTGCCTTGATAGAAGTGAATTCCCCACTGCAGTTGGGACACAGCCTGGCAAAGGCGCATACACAGATAAGCATACTAAAGTGAGAGTGATTGATATGCACATTTAGTCGGGGCAGTGGGCTCAGTACTCAGTACTTGTTGCAGTAAAAAATACACCAAGTCTTTCAAACTCCACTGTGTGCTGACTGTTGAGCATGCTGGCTGGTATTCACAGGATATCAGCCTAACATTTCTCCAAGGACAAAAGAGATTTGACATCAAAGGTATTTTTGGTCGCTGCTTGACCCAGCATGCCCCCCTCATTTCCATCTTCATCTCCAACTCAACCCAGTAGTTTCCCCCCTCCATTGAGCAGTCCCCCATCATCTCCTCTATCTGGACATTCCTCGATTCCTGGGTCACCTCTGTTCGATTCTAGCTACAAGTCAGGGAGCTCCCCTGACACCAGACATTCCAATTTATGTGCTTCACTCAGAAGCACCTCTTCAGTGGAGAAGACACCGCTGTCTAAGGCTCCAACTTCTGCTGCTAAAGGGTTGGAAAGCTTATTTCATCATCCATCTGCAACTCTGGACCTTTCCTGTAGTGTTCAACATCAGTTCATACATGACAGAATGAGCAGGAAGTTTGTTCCATACCCCCCCGATCCAGCTCCAATCAAAGTTCATTTTGCAGCTTGTCTCATGGGGCAAGAATGCAAACCATATGTATCTTGTGACTCTATCGTCAAGGTATGATATATTTCTTCTATCTATTTCTAACAATTCATCTATATTCTAACAAGTATGCTGGATATCTGGAAAATGGTCTCACGCAAATGTGGCCTGCAACTTTGTACAAAGGGTATCAAGCGCAACTTGCTGCCCATGAGACTGCACGCCAGCACATGCTGGCAACCATGTGGGAAATTGAGGAAGCTGAACACTTCATTGTATTCCTTGATGCCATGTACACCGATAATGAAGACTGGCTCGGACTTGCAGAAGACCAGTTGCATAACTTCTGGTGTAGAGCCTCGCACCTGTACAGGCCCTCCCTCTCAGTATCTTCCATTCCTCCCTTAAATCCCAGCTCAAGTCCTCAGGACAAGTCTCATGCTCTTGCACACTGTCACAATTCCAGAGGTGACGCTTTCCCACACTTGCACGACATGCATGTGACATTCCCACGCTTAGCGCAACATTCCCGCACTTAGTGACACACAGATGCACATGCTTTCCCACGCTTTTGTCACACTTCATCCAGAAGCATCCATCCATAGTCCAGCAAGTCTCACTGGTATGTAATTTCACATTTTATCTATTATTGCACCATATTATAGCATGGGCCCTGACTTACACACCATTACATACTTTATCTCATACTTGGCTTGGCTCAGCACACTTAGAGACATATATAGCTCCGCATTTTTGACATTCTCACTACCTTATGTTCCTCCCATTATGTCTGTAGCTAGACTTGGAAGCTAATAACACTCCATCTACCATCTTACCATCCTTGAGCCCTCACATTAATACACCTCTGTCACATTCCCATGCTTTCACGTGTTCTTGTGCTCATTGTGCACGACATTCCCATGCTCATTGCCCTGTCATGTGCTCATGGATTTGTTTACTTGCTTCCCCTTGGGTTGAATGTGCTTGTCTATCACAAGCATAGCAGACTAGGCATCTCACTTTGACCATCATATCAACGCTTGTGTCATCCACCCTCTTATCACTAAGAAGACCTTGAGTTGAGTTGACTAACCTTCACTGGAACCTTTTTTCCCAGTGTGACCGCACAGACGTCGACGATGAAAGAGATTACCTTCAAGTGGTCTATGAGGATGAATGCAAAATCCTTAGGATCATCTCATCCCAAGCTCAGCATGTGGCAAAGGCTTTAGGCTCACATGTCAGCAAGGCTTTCCAATATGGAGCTGGAGGATCCAGATCTCCATCACAACCTGGGGTTGTTGATGATGCAGGTGACGGTATCAGCAAGGCATCTGTGAAATCTGGGACCAATGGACCCAGATCCCCCACTGGGGTTCTTGATGAAGATGTCCCTATATATCTAGAAACCAAAGCAGATTATTCCGAAGACTTTCACATTTGTTCCAAATAACCACTCATGGCTACTGCAATGTGAGCTATCACCCTTTTGATCGTGGTAAGTGGGGTACAATTGTCTGGCCATTATACAATGCTAATCAATTGATAAGAAATGTTGTCATACATGCACTGCTGTTTCATCATGGCCCCTTTCCTGACTGTATTGTTTTGTCATATGCATGCTTTTTTTTACAACTTTACCCTTCATTTTCCTGCTTCTTTGACTCGTGGCCTCAGTACATCATTGAGTCACATGATGTATAGTATGTTTGCATTGTTCGCTTGTTGCCATTTGTATTAGAATCGCAATCGATGTGCCCTCTGCCCTTCCTCCCCAAAAAGACTCTTCCTGCATGGCCAGCAAACATCCTCCGCAATGCAAAGGTAAAATAGCAATTTCAAAACCTGCTCAAGGGTCTGGTCTCAACCCTTCTCACACACCTGCAGACATGCAGATCAACCTCCCTGACAAGCAACCACAACCTCCAATTCAGATATCTGACTTTGATCCAATCCAGCAGTGACAGCCCTTTGACTCACTCAACCAGTAAGTGCTCCTCTGCTTCATTGTACACTACTTAATCACTAGCAGGCCAAGTGTGGGCTATTCAAATCCTGCAGGTCCCTCAAGTGCTAGTTTTGACAACTATCTGAATTCCTTTGCGAGTGCTGGCCATGCAAACATGGATCCTTCCTCAAACACTAGCTACAACTATCAAGATTCCCTCTCAGGCGCTGGCTACAGCACTCATCATTCATCCTCAACCACCAACTACAGCAACTCACTTTTAGGCGCCAGTTACAGCAGCTCACTTTCATGTGCTGGTTACAGCAACTCTCTGTCAGGCACCGGATATGGTGCTCAGTTCTCAAGCACTGGCGCTTCCTCAAGCTCAAACACTTACTACTTCAACTATACACCAAGCCCATTGCCAGACCCAGACCCAGACCCAGACCCAGACTCTAGTGCTTTGCAAGCTCTAGTGCCAAGTTTTGTTTCGGGACCAATACCCCACTGGCTGGAGGATGATGGCAAAGCTGAGCGCACACTTGCACATAATCCTGCAACAGATGAAATACTGACCTTCAATGTCATACACATAAGTCTCTTCATGCTATACCTCACAGTGCATTCTAACCTTGTCATGATAGATATTGGGTCCGGTAAGATCATCCGAAAGGCGCCACCACTTGCGATGTATGCCCCCAACACCATCATCAGCTTGCCATGCAATGCCCTCGCGCATAGTGCAAACTCCTACAGCCACTCCCACAGCCACTCCCACAGCTCCTGCAGCTACTCCCACTGCCTCTGATCTATCCTCAGAGGCTGCTGCCTGTCCAACATCAACTGATGTCATCCCACCTCAGGTCAGTGTGGCAGCCTGCAAAAAGATCCACATCTGCTTGAGAGAGCTCATCAAAGGGATCATTTTTACCTCTGACACAATTGTGTCATCTCCCAATGTCCAAAAATGCGTTGTCCAGCAGATGATCAGTAAAGTGGTGCCCTCCATTCTGAGCCTTCACAGTAAGTTGAACTAACAACTCTTATAACTACTAATATTTATTGAATGCAGGGCTAATCTTGATGGCCAAGTGCCCCAAAGGAGATATCAGCGATCTGGCGAGGAGTGACAGTGGTATGCTCAGAGCTGATGTCAATTGCGTGTCAGAATGTCATGATGGCATACAACCTCCTCCCTCCACAAGATTGTGACATTCCTCCAGAACAATTTTGGGTTAAAGAAGTACATCATATTGTTTGAGACAATCCACTGGCTTATATGCACCACTACTCATATGCTGAAGTACATTTAATTTTTCTCTGAGATCGTGATCTAACCCTTTCATAGGATGGGACACTTATCATTCATGCCAAATGCCAAAACAAATTCATCTTGTTCCTTCTGCTTAAACTCATCTGGCTTATGAACCATGGTCTCCATGCACTACTTGACAATCACGAATCACCACGCTGGGCACTGCATCATGCAATCTCCCTTGCTTGCACAGCAATGGAGTGTGCACTGTTGGAACAAGGCCAAATGACATTCAGGAAACATAGGTTTCCCACAGAAGGGAGTGTGACTACATTCAACAATGTTGAGTCCTACTTGGATTCTCTCAGCAAGGCAGATAAAGTGAGTCTCAACAGGTAGAAGGATCACTAGATTATTTGCAGGAGATTGCAACAGGCATCTGCTACTACCCTTGAGCTACCTGATTTTGAGTTGGTGTTTGAAACACAAGATTCAGATCATAATTTGTAGTTTTGTCTTAGATTCCCACAAGTTTTACCATTACACTTTGAACACTATGCTACAATGAACATTAAACTCAAAAAATACTAGGGCATCAGAGGTTACTAAGCATTTAAATTACGAACACCTGCCCTGACCTATACTATATTCAAGTTGTCTCAGACAACTTTTCAACTCAGTTCGAGCAGGAGGTCTCTTTTAGATGTTGGCAGCACTTTGAAGATGTTCCCATGTACTGTCAGACCCTATTATTATGTAGGAATTATATGGTCTGAGAGACCCCCTCCTCCAGGAGGCTCCTCCCTAGTTTTCCAAGGATGTGTGGCCATCCCTTGAGAGGATACCTGCTGACCCTTTTGGCAGAGGGTGAGTACAGCCTCCTGGATGTTTCCTATCGAGCCTCAACACAGTATCCTCTCCAGATGTCGCCTGACAAGGGTTTTTATTGTCACCTCCATATGTCACTGCCCATGTTTGGCGAGTGTAATTGCAGATGTCTTTGAGAGCCTCTGGAGTTCATATGTTTTTTCTGTATATGGTTCCATAGCACAAATTTAATGTTTTTTTTGTTGTTCCTAACATCTCATGGTCCATGGAACAAGGCCTGATTCAAATAAAAAAGGATGCATTGCCTGGACCAGCCTGGTACTATGGTAGATACAGTAGATACAAGAATAGGGTGCATGAAGCATGTGAGGATGTTGCTGATGTTTGTGCCATGGATCATCAAGTCAAGCATAGGCAAAAGGACTATATGTATGACTGGTTGATGGTCTGCAGGTAGAAGCTGATTAAAGTAGAATATACTTGCCCTTATTTATGTGGAAAGTAGGCATAGTGAATATCACATCTAAATGGGTGACATCCTCAACAGATGATTCTTTGTCTGCATTCTTGGAAATGCTGACATCACTCTTGAGAACCTCCACAAATGTGTGTGGGCTCTCCAGAGAGTTGCTGGACAAGAAAAGATTGACCAGACTGTCAGGGAGACACTCCCATTCATCATCAACCTCCCAAATGAAAGGGAGCAAATCAGGTTCTCTGAATATGTTCTGGAAGTGAGATTACTGTGGAGGAGTGGTATGGTTGCGAGAGAGCTTGCTGAAGTTGAATGGGGGTGGGAATGGGCAAGAACTTGAGGGTGCATTAGGAGGACATGTGCAACCACAAATGGTGCATAAAATGGAGCTGTGCATGCATAATATAGCATCATGGTTAGAATAGTGAGAGGGTGCCAGCTAAAAAGAAAAAAAGAATGCACTGGGTAACACTTGAATGTAATTTCAAACGGTTGAATGTTGACATGCAGGTGGGTGCTACATCAACAGTTGTGGTTGCAGAGCCCACACAAGGGTGAGGATGATTACCTATGTGTTGCTGTTAGTGTGCAGGTAGTGCAGGGTGATGACAGAGGGTGTGGTTGGGTGTGGTTATCAGAGTCATTGGGACACCAAGATTGAGTACATTAGAAGTACTGAACCATGTCCACCTCATTCACAAAAAGTCTGGCTGATCTTTTTTCCTAGTGGTGGATGGTTGGATGTTGAAGGAACAAAGGGAGGATTCAAGCAAGTCAACTGAGACATCTTCACATGCAGTATGGCATAGAGCAGAAGCAATAGTGCTAGATAAGTTATATGACTGTTGGTAGTCAGCCATCAGTGACCAACTGAGGAAAGAAGTAGAGGTAGGAGTACCAGCAGTGTGCTGTTTGGCAGAGGTCACAGAGTGGGATGGACCAGTGAGAAGGGTGGTCATGTACAGGGACTGTATCACCTCATACTGTCATTCTGATGTATTATATATGGCACTGTCACAAGAATACTGATACATAAGTGTGAGAGTCTGTCACTCCTTAGTATATAGCACCAGCATGGCAATGATACATCAGTCCTGTGGTGATACATCATGTAGGGTCTGTATGCCAGGGTTTGGCTCATGTAGTGATACATTGCCCTCACTACCCCATGGAGTGTCATACCTTGAGCTTTAATATACCATTGGCTTACCTGCTTCAAATTAATCTCCAAGAAGGTCAGAAGTATGCTGGAACATGATACCATTAGTTCTCGATTTCATTAGGCAGAGGGCCATCAATATATACATCAGTAGTAGGTATGTCGTCATCATGATCTCCATCATAATCACCTGGAAGAAGTTGAGATGCTACTATTTTGGGAACGTTGGTCCAAAGTCATTGGCAGTGGTTAGCCATCATCAACCATAGGGATGCCTGTCGTTCTGCATAGGCAAGAGCTCCCTCCTGATTGTAGGCTGAATTAGAAACAACTGTGGCTCCTCATTCATCTCACCAGCATGACTGCCACCAGAAAACTCTATCACCCTGCACATTTCTTCAAGAAGCAATAAAACCTCCTCTGACCAGCGATTTGCATGTGCTTGTGCTTTGCACAACTCAATGTGCAGGCCTGAATGATAGCATGAGTTAGAGAAAATAAATGAGATGATGCATACAGTCTTGAATGCCAGCATCATCATTGTGTAAGGCACCTGGTGCCTTCCAGATCCATGAAATATCTTGTGTGCCTTCTGACTGACCAGGAGCAATATCACCCAATGGGTGCATGTCTGTGATATGTAATACACATAAACTCTCCTCCCAAACCACCTTGCCCAGCAATGGTCTGAGAGTGAGGAGTGCTGAATGCACATGATCATACTTGAGTTTGTTTGCCATTTTCTTCGTTTCTGCAAGATCCAATATGCTACAAGCTTGTGTTGATGCCTATTGGCCATGTATATGAGCACACTTGAATGTCTTGAGGTAGGAGGAGAGTTGTATAGTCTGGCATACTTTGTTCAAAGCATTGTTTGCCTGAGCAAATCTCAGATCCCATTTCAGCACTCAAAGGGTGCAGGTGCCAATGCCAATGGCGGCCACAGAGTGAGATTTTCAGGCTTATTGTTACCTGAAACTAGGGCTGAATCCACTGATAGATCTACTGCATGGAGTGAGACAGCAGCAGGCATATAAAGGGCTTGGACTACTGTCCATGTCTCGATCTTGCACCATAGAGCATTGCCTTGCATACATAAATTGGTTCTTTGGGTTTCTGTGGCATGAGCCCCAAGAGCAGTGGTATCTGCATGAAGCTGGCACCTGGAGGAGGGTAAGCAAAGCAGAAGAGGCTGCAATAAATAGACTGCTGTACTGTTAATCTTTCAAGTCTAATCCAGAGGAGATAAGCTGAAATGGTGATATCTCATCATGCAAAGACATTTTGATACCACCATCTAAGTCACGAGCCTCATTCCTGGCAAGTTGTAGTCGAACCACAGTCTGTGTCATTGCTTGAATAAAATCAGGACAGAAATGTGAAGTGTTTCAAATACAACACTTACATGTGACATGACTTTCAAAAGGATCAAGCTTTGAATTGTCCTCCTCCCAGGCTTCTACTTTGGATGTCCAGGTGGTGAGATGAACCTCATCAATAGCATGCTCAAGATCTGTGAGCTCTTCACCATGGGACTTGGTGCAGATCACAGCATCCTTCAGTTTATGTATGAGAGTGTGACCTGACATAGCATGAGTCAACGAGCTTTGAGTAGCAGAAGACTTCGAAGCTTACCAAGCATGGTAACCTTCTTCCAGTTCCAGTCACTAAAATTATTGTCTAATGTATTATGGTTTGTAGACCATTGAGTACTTATAGTATGACTGACATTAAATAAGGCACAGCTGGGTACACATGGGATGGGATGTTGGTGAGGTCTGTGAGTATCACAGAGGAGGTAGAGCATCCTCCAGAGGTCAGGGGAGGGTAGTGAGGGTCCAGGGAGGCACTGCAGGAGGATTCTGGAGGAAGGAAGGCATTGCTATAATTAGAACATCAGCTAGACTGGGTCTCTTAGACCTATTAATTAGATCTATTAATCCTAACATAATAATACCGTCTCACAGACCTTTAATACCACTGAGAAATGCTGCCTGAGGTGGCTAAATGTCTGCAGCAACATATGCTGCCCTCAATTTTGGGTCGTAGTAGCTTCCTAGTCTATGGTCTGCCTAACTTTGTGCAGTCTATGGTACTAGTGAGATTTACCTTCCAGATGTGTTTCACATTTAAAACCAATCTTATCTGTATTCCAGCTTAGTCTCTGGCAGAGTCCAGCCTTTACTTGCAGCCCCATGGAAAATAATAGTTCTCTCATCCAACTCTCATCACAGGCCAAGGTCAACAGCTCTCACTGCCTAGAGCATTCAATACTACCCCACCACATCCTTACACACACATCCAAGGAGCTGTACTAACTTTGATTGAGTCCAAGATCAGTCAAGAAGAAAGTTGCCCTCAGAGTCTTATGCTGCGAACTTATGAAGGAGCGTGTTGTTACCAATTGTTAATACCTGTTTTTGAAGCTTACTGTGCTTTCGCATGACAATGTGGGCAAAATGACACAGGTCCCCAGGAGGATATGCATTGTGATCCAAATGGTCTATGCTTGAGATTTGGACAGTAATGGGGATGTGGCATACAACCTCCATTTGCTGACCCAGGATTGTCATGACAACTCCACAGACTGCAACCAAGGCTTCAAGTGACACTACTTGGCTTATTGTTATCAAACCAAGTGCCAAACCAGCCTTGAGAATAATGGCATTGTGAGGGAGCACTCTCATCCTGTCCTCCCCAACATAGTGAGCCCACCTAGAGAGATAGTTGCAACTGCTGTCATGTTGGATAAATTGTGAGTTGACAAGGAAGAATATTTACATTAGGTCTGTGGTGACCTTTACCATTGGATAGAGGATTGTAGGTGAAATATTTTGGTGACAAGAAAATGAAAGCTCCACAACAACACTGGCAAATCATAAAAGTTGATGTGTGGCACTACTAGTATACCTGGAAACAGAGTTGAACATGCTAGCGTTGACAACATCTGAAATTGAGCTCAAGCTCTGAGTCAAGAGTAACAACTGATATGGTATTACTTGGGAGAGGAAAATAATATATACGACAAGGTGCATCAGTGATGAAGAAGGTTGAGAGAAGACAATTTCTCTTGGGATAGCACAAGCTGCGGGTGGGTGTGTAACAGAGTCTGTATGAGGTACTGAGCTGGAATTCACTTGTTTTGGTAAAGTAAAGGTTGAGTAAAGCAAGAGTATAAAGGCACTTTACTCCATACATTCGATATTTATTTCCATAAACCAATGACGTCGTAAATCCTAATTATAACTTCTGTTTTTGCTAAGGTATTTTTATTACTCAGGAAAGGAGTTTCTGCTTACGTGCCTGCAAGCTTAGCAAAACACTAACTGATACCAACTGATACCAAACGTAGATTCCACAGCCAGGATGGCAGCAAACTGCGGGCCTTATCACTAGACCATCATCACCTCTCCTACTTGAAATCAAAGTAGTACACAATGTCAACCGAAGATCGAATCATTTTCCGTCAGGGTGAGTATATGTCGTGCTGGACCGAATGACACTGTATTGACCGTACCCAGGGATCAGCAGCGGATTCGCTGGACTCGAGGTCGCCAATTTTGAGCACAGTTTTTCCAAATTGGTGTCAAACCCACAGAATCTCTCCATCTCTTCTCAAACGCGCCAACAATATGAACCACTGCTATCCGCTGCCGCTGCACCCCTGATCATCGCTGACGGTGCTGCCGAGATCGACCGGGTTATCAACATACTCCAGAAGATCTGGAACCCGGTCAAGCAGGATCCTGCTGTAGAGCAAGGCGCCCCACCACTCAACTACTACAAGACATCTTATGGCATCTCCTTTATACGTAGTGGAGAACTGGTGTGGTCAAACTACCTTCCTGAAAGGGGAGTCCGTCCACCGACCTCCGAGGAAACAGCAGGCGCTGAGGCGGAGAGTCAGTTTGGGGACGTGGTAAACATTCTCCAGAGCTTGGTGCAAAGGTCGCAAGCAGCTTGAATGACGACAATTTGATATCTCACCATACGTGAATGTGGGTCAGGCAGAAAGTCGTCAGAGGCAATCAGGAGGTAGATTAAATGGAAGGCTAATGTGGACATAACAAATACCATAGCTTGTACGATGGGTATAGGATCGAAGGAATGAATGGAGCCGCACGCCGAGATTTCAAGAAGAAAAATTTGACGAGATCTACTCATCATCTTCGCGCAGTCATAAAAAGTCTCAAGCAAAATTTAACGATTCTGCTGCTGAATGGATATGTCATCATGTTCGTCATCCTCTAGCTCATCAGAAGACTTTTGCGTCTCGTCCTCTTCTGGCAGTTTCATTTCCTCATCATGATCGGTCCTCTGAGCATCAGGATCAGGGATCTTAGAAAGGAACAAGGACAGGAAGACCGCCAAGCCAGCCCAAGGAATGAGGGAGAGGAAGCTCCAACGGACACCGCTCCTGAAAGCATCACGGACGACCTGTTGTACAACAGGCGGCAGACCTTCGAGTGACTGGATGGAGTTAAGGCCACCACTGCTGTAGAGCGCTTCAAGGGCATCGAGGTCAGAGCCTGAGATAGTGCCACTTCGTATCTGTCCAACAATATAGGAAATGACTTTGGAGTTCATGACAGTGAAACATTGCGCTAGACCGGCAGTTCCACCGAGGGCGCGGAACTACGAGACAACATTTGAGTACGCGCACCATACGGCATGTCGACACAACTCACGAAAAGCAACATAGCGTTAGTTACGGCAACATGATCTGGCATCAAAAAGCGAGCTTGAATGACAGCAGGGCCAACTGTAAGACCAACCCCGAAACCTGTCATACACATGAAACTAAGTTCGGATGTAAGTAATCCGCATCTGACCAGTACATAAACGTCGCACCCATTAACAAGCCCTTGCACATTTTTCTGCATGCCCATCTGGATGAGACCTAAACCAACAGTCATGACGATTGATCCAGCAACGATTGGATAGATCGGCTGAAAGGATCGTTAGATATGTATGTTTTACAGTGAAGACTAGTTGTCTACCTGTCTGAGGTGCTTGATCAACCGAATGGAAACCAAGCTACCACCTCCCTATAATAACAGTGAGACATTGGTGATCTGATGCAGCGTGAAACCATACCAGGCCAGGAGCAAAATAAAGAAGTTGTATACCGGCTTGATCAGGTGACAAGCCAGAGACGACGGTCATAAATATTGCGACGAAGTAGAACATCACAAACATGACGATGCCGGACACGAAGCAACCATACTGCAAGACACAGATATCGTAGGACCGGAAGAGCTCGAGAGGCAGCATGGGCTGCACATGATAAAGTGCCGAAATCGCTACAGCAGAAGCTTGGAGCTTCCGTTCCAAGACGAGCTCCCAAAGAATGCAGGCCACAACGACGATGACGCCAATAACCAAGCAGACTATGACGCGAGCAGTCTTCCAGTTGTCATTGGGACCCCAGTTCAGCGCAAGCAGAATGAGGATGCCTCCTATAACGAAGAGGAACGTTCCGATCCAGTCGATGAGGGCTAGCTTAATTATCCATGTCGTAGATTTGGTGTAATTTGGAAGTTCCTCAGATGGCTTGGCACCTTTAACACGTTTGCGAAGCAAAAAGTAACACAGAACCATGGCAAGAGCAACACACGGAATGCTGTATTTCCGTCAACATCGCTCGTCAAGTGTAACGGGAAATCCATACTTGATCGCGAATACCCAGCGGAAGCTGGCCGTGACTAGGAAACCACCGATGACAGGGCCTATACAAAACCCGATAGAGTACAGGAAGAACGAGGCGGATTGCTGGACATTATTTGTATCCAGTGAGGACGAATCTGACAATATCGTCCGCACAATCTTACCAATAATTAGAATGTTGTTCTTCACCGCAAAGAGTATACATACTGTCAACAAACCAGCGGCTCCAATGCCGGCTATTCCTCTGCCAACCAAAAGCATTGTCATGTTGACAGCTCCTGTACTGAAGGCACTACCGACAAGGAAAAATAGAAGAGACAATTGAAGTCCAAAGTGACGGCCATAGATATCGGCAATGGATGCAAAGAAGGGCAAGAAAACTGTTGATGCTAACAAATATGACGTGCCAATATAGCTAATAGCGAAAAATCAGTAGAACTCCGATGTCGCGATTCAAAATGTATGAGTACCTTTGCAGGTTTAAGGCGTTGAACACAGACTGAAAGTAATGTCAAGGACTGGCAGATTGAAGGCATCATAAAACGTACTGCAATGCGAGGTTGCGCAGTGGCGACGACTGGATGTTCCAATGAGGTGAGACGAGAGGCAGAAAAACGAAAGTGGCTTGCCCGTATAGTCCAAAGTTTCAAGTATCACTGGGATGACCAAAGCGCACATCAACCACCAATCAAATTTCTTCCAGAAACCACCCTCATTAGCCCTGGGTGGTTGATCATTGGAAGGTTGTGAAGTAACTGCAGCAGAAACGAGTTGAAGGACCGAAATGAACAGAATAGAAGACAGACCTTGTTGCTCTGCGTTCTTGCCCTTGGAGCGGCGGAATATGGACTTTACCAAAGTCATACTTACAGTACTGTTGGGATCAAGGTCGCCCGCGTCACGGTACTACTATGCGACATATGTAACCAGTCCCCTATATATTGGTCCAGCACTGGATTTTACCTATAGTGCACATTAAAGGGCGCACAGCAACTTGCCAGCAAGGCCATCGAAACGGAAAATGGCATATCTATATCAGTATCAGTGCGATTCATAGGCCGCCCTATGTGCAAGTGTTATGATCGGAAATGGTAAACATCCGAATGATTGCACAGCCACCTGCTGTCTCTGTCTTTTATCCGAGCACGTGTAAGTACTAGTCAAGACTGTTGTCCCTTAACTGTTACGCCAAAAGGTAGCTGTGATACTAAGTACTGAAAGCTTGTGTTTCTGTTATCAGATCTTTTTCACCAGGCCGGCTCCCAATCGCGAGACAAGCTGGCTTAGGGCCTAGAGTTCCCATTATCTACATAAATACTCCGAGATACTGAAACACAAGCTTTCAGTATATGTAAGTAGTCAAGACTGTCGTCCCTTAACTGTTACGCCAAAAGGCAGTGGTAAGTACTGAAAGCAGTATCTCGGACAGTATTCCAGCATGAAGCCTTACAGCATGTCACCTACTGGGCCAGAACATGATATACTTATTCGCTTGGGCATGTGACATGATCGAGTCGCTTGTTCTAACTGCAGCCTTTTCACTGTTCAGTGTCATAATGCTTGCTGTGGCGAGACCTCCGTGGCGACCGGTGACCCTGGTAGACGATGAAAGCATTGGCAGGTATCGACTTGGCAAGAGGGTTCCCAATAATATTAATGATCAAACACCCCCGCGTAACGCGGTCCACGTTGGAAAGTACTAACGGTTTACTATACCGTCTGGAATACAGTTTGCAGGTCCCTCAGGTGCGTACCAAAGTTCAAGTTAATGCGCTCATCATCGCAGTCAACAGACTCGACAAATCTTTTTCTAGATCTCCTGTGGATGTACATAGGCTCTCCAAGCTCCATGCGCATAAATTCACCCTCAAAGACGGCGCCACTATATACATCTTGCATACACTCTCTGCTCTCTTCAGCCTACCCTCCCACTGCCTGTGCTTGAATCCGTACTCTACAGCGCGAACATTAGTGACATCCTCACGCACTTCACCCATCCAATTCTCATCATCTTCGCTTGACTCCCTTTTTAACTTACAGAGTGATCCATTACGCTTTCTCCCTAGTTCAGCTGCACTCATCTGGTTCTTCTGCCCACCCGTTTTACGCCTTTTCGCAAACGCATTCGGCCACCAAAATTGCTTTGGCGTATTCACCCAGATCCTCCTCTCCTGCGCAGCACCTTGGTTACATACAGCCTCACACCCACAGCATACGGCACGCCAGGGTCCCCGGGCGGCTTAGGAAGGACTGACGAGTCATTCGGTGGTGAAGGCTACAAACGCACCTTTGCGAGCTCGTCACTCGTGTTCGACGCGTTCCCGAGCTTGCACGTAGCATGAGTGATGCTCAAAGTTCACTTCCTCAGCTGCAGAATTTTTCACCATGCACATCGTCACTTCATACTTCTTCCTCCCATCTGTTTCGCCTTTCATACCACAGCCAATTTCTCCTCCTGTGTTCGCACTTCCTCGCGAACATCACCTGGTGGCTTATACGTGGGCGTAGCAAGTTCCCCCTGCGCAAGTTTTTCGTCGTACAGCTTGCATCTCTCTCATCCCCAGCGCACTTCAGTATGCAATGAAACTCCCTGGCATTCTACATCACCCAGCAGCATGTGCACTATTCTGCAGGGACAGCCCATACGCGGTGACGCTCAACGTATGGTACACCCTCCTACAGAGCACAATCGTGCACCTGAATGAGCATCCTGCTTGTACTGTTATATACGGACACCGTGAGGCCCGCTTCATGTCAGAGGCGCTGTCTTCGAGTCCGGCTGTCAGCTGTACTGACATGCAATTGATGCCTAGTGTCCTTGAGCTTGCAGAGGCAGAATGCAAAGTACTCAAAGTGCCAAGTGCCTGAGTGGGAGTTCCCAGTTAGGAGCTTGTTCTTGCGCGTGGCTTGGTTGACGAGTGCTGCGCTGGGATGAGTGAGGAGGGCGAGCCGAACACGGGTGCCTGAGATTATCAGGAGTTTAGGAGACATGAACTTGAAGCCAAGACGAAAGCGTAGGCGATGGGCGCATGATCTATCCAAGATAATCAAAGTAACGAGCTTCTTTATTTGACTTCTATCCCACAGATGATTCCACATGCACATAACATGTAGAATCCCCGATCTTGTAAGCATGGCTTACCTGATTTCCCATAATCAACATAAATACTGTCCGCGATAGTCAAAGCCGAGCTTTGATTATCACTGCCTTTTGGCGTAACTGTTAAGGGACGACAGTCTTAACTACTTACAGATCTCTAGCTTGAAATAGCATGCAAACAAATATCGAGCCTTTTGAGCACGCAAAAGCTTAAAGATCTGGCCGGTCTAGCGTGGCCCTGGGGTCAAGTAGGCAGTCTAGGCACTGCGAGTGCTCCCCGATGTCCTCTGAACTTGACACTACCGCTTACAAGCCATTCCATCAACCTGGTTTCAGCACCCAGTTGGAAATATGTATGCTCACGGCCTAGCGCAATAATCTCCTGTCGAGGAGGCTCACGTAGTTAAATGGAAGTTCAGGTAGGCGATTTCTTGCAGTGACTGCTGAAAAGCGCATGAATATGGATACCCATATTCTTGCAGATCCTGAAAAACTTATTCACACGGTGTGCAAAAGCTTTCGATAGTTGAAGTAAATTTGGGGTTGTATAAAGCCAATCATGAGGTACACATGAGAATATGATCCAAGACTGTTTGACTGTTACAGCCTGTATGACCAAAAAAAAAGAAACTCGCCGATAGAAGTACCCCCGGCTGCGACAACTTTCAATAGGTAGTATATTACGTCAATGCGAATGTACTTGCCAGCATCTGCCCATCCTCTCAATGAGTTAACTTGAGATTCAGGAACATGTCTATCGTCTTACCACGGAAGTTCAGTCGTGCACTCAAGGGATGTGCTACAACGGCACGAAATAAGGATGGACCAGTATATCCCTATTAACGTGTCTTCGTGTATTGTTTCGAAACAGCTGTGTGATATCGTAATTGGTACAGCGTATGGTCGTGATTAAGCATCGTAAAAAGACCATCATTATCTAGTAATCAAATATGATCACCGACGATGCTTTCGTTATTTAGTGCTCATAAATCGCACTCACAAATAATTTGAGTGTATTCGAATCTTGTGGAAAATTTCGCATGTAATAGATACGCTGCGAAAGCTATCCCATGAAACCTTTGTTAATTATGCAGGTCAACTTTAAGTAGGAAAGCCCGAATGATATAAGCACATACACTGTACCTATAATAAATCCTGGACCCGAGGTGCTGAAGACGAACCATCGGAAGGCTCAACAATAAACACCAGGCCCCATAGAAGTTCAGCGGAATTGGTAGCCATCGTAGTGGGATATGAAGGAGACAAACAAGTTGTCAGGATGCAAGGCTGCCTTTATGTTTTAGTGTCGCGTAACGGATACGCTTGGCATAGCCACATACATTAGTTTCGAATGTGACGAGTTATTGTGCCGATATCATGCCTTGACCGTGCCATGGTCCATAGGCACGTCAACCGTTACGTCGAGGGATGGGATCCATAGGGGTCCCGTGACGTTGTCTGAAGAAGCGAGAAGCTGGAAATCAAAGCATTAATGTGAGGCAACCAGTACCTTCATGAATGAAGATCTTCTTATAGCTAGCCTTTAAATCGATCCTCTCCATTGGGTAGTCACAGTTGAACGTTGAACGTTGAACTCCCTTTCTGAACCTTTGTCTTTCCAACTCATTAGTGGATAACTCCACCCTTTGCACAAGTGCCATTCAACACATTACGCCAAGGCTGCTATTGAAATGGTATGACGTCTTGACATTTTCACGGTAGTCTTCGGCGTTGTTGGACTGGCACTCGCCTGCCTTTGAACACGACAAATCAAAAGCCTATGATGTGTATCTCAATTCTATACAATTGAGGGAGAGGTTTGGTAAACAGCGAACCCATCTCAGGGCACAGTTATGACAACTACTTCCCTATCACATCCGCCAACTGTGTTGTCGGAATTGCCGCAGCGTAGGCTTTCCTTTGTAGCCTTGTTTGCGTCTTCTGTTCGTAGGCATATGCAAAACTGACAAGGCTATACTCGCTCCATGCTGTTCCAAAGAACGAAAGTCCAATGGGGACGCCTGGAGCCGGATACACAGTCTCAGGCCCAGCGCTGCTAATCGTGACATTCTCTGGATAGAAACCCAAAGGCACTGAGCGCCAGGAGCATTAAGGTCCAATCAGATAGTTAGACATCGAAGAGATCATTTACCTGTGACAATCGGATATCCCGCGATGGCTGCGAGAGTACTGCGTCTGAGTCCATATATAACAACATATTTTTAGTACGAACCTGCAGGAACAGTCGTGTAACCTGGTGCAGGGAGCACCAGAGCGTCGAGAGCATACATCTTGAGGGCAGCATCAATACCACGAGTGGCGCCAAGTTCCATGTCAAACGCGAGAGATTGGTAATAAGATGCATTAAAACCAGTAGTGGCTTGTGATTCGATCAAACTGCAGTAATTTCAGTGAATATGACGGTGCTCTTGAAGGGTACTCACATAGACTGATCTGTGTATCCCGCAGGCTCCTCGAGCGTTGGGTTGTTGCTGTCGAACATGATTAAGTCCTCAAGCGAAGCCACCCCTGATGGGTTTGCGACGAGACTATCAAACCAGGCATTGAGTTGGACCTGCCGAATCAAGGTGTTAGCACCAAATTTTTTGAATGCTTTAAATGTGCTCAGATACCTTGAAGTCAACATCCAGTACAACGGTCTCATTATTAGACTCGTAGATTTCATACGCCGAAGGCAAATCAGCAGGGTCTACAATTGTCGCGCCCAGAATTTTTAGCGTCTCCAGCGCCTGCTCGAATACTTGGTTCACGTATGGATCATTGCCAGTCATGCTGTCGTTCAAGAAGACTGCACGAGGCACCCCAATGCGCTTACCAACAAGCGATGTGTTACTGAGTGCCATGGTGTAGTCGGGGACGGGCATTGGCTGTGCCATCGTAAAGTTGTCGTTAGGGTCTGGACCGGCGATGATGGAAAGGACGATGGCAGCATCTGTAACGGAGCGAGTGAGCGGACCGACTGTGTCTTGGTGCTCAGAGATTGGGATGACTGGGGATAGGTATGTGAACCTGACAGGAGACGAGGAGAGACAAGGCTTACCCCCAGCACGGGATGTTAATCCTACGGTGGTCTTGATACCTACCACATTATTTTGATTTGCCGGGCATGTGATACTTCCGTCTGTCTCTGTCCTGCCTCTCATATCAGTTAAAGTGCAAGCGTAAGAGAGTGAACTGGAGCGAACCCAAGAGTGACAGCAGCCAGGCCGATAGATGCAGCGACGCCAGAACCAGCCGATGAACCACACGGGTCGGCGTTTGGGTAATACGCATTCGTGCATTGTCCTCCACGTCCTGACCATCCAGAGGCAATGTTTCCACGAAAGTGTGCCCACTCGGACAGGTTTGCCTTGCCTGCAGTGGCTTACTGTGTTGAATTCTGATATCATACTACGCCTTCAAGAATCGTACCGAGGATAATGGCTCCTGCCTTGCGTAATCGCTTCACTACACCTGCATCATCGGGAACCACGGAATTCAACAAGCTATATGACCCCGCAGTCGTGTTCATTCCTTTGTGTGTCGCTATAACCATCGGCTTTCCGCTCCGCATCATTGAAACACACCTTCAAATGCTACAGTCGCAATATTATCCTTCACAAGCACCGGGATCCCATGGAGCGCACTTCGTGATCCGTGTGTGAGCCGCTCATAATCCAGCGCTGCAGCTTCCAGCAGCGCAGACGGATTGGTTTCAATTACAGCGCGAAGCATCGGCCCTTGCAGATTGACTTCTTCGATGCGGGCGAAATACGCCTGTCAAATCAAAATGCACAGCCAAAACCATGACTCCATTAGTATGATTGCAGGCGATTTATGATATGCAAGACTGCTAGCATGCTTACGGACCTTGATCAGGTCGACACTCGTGAACTGCCCCGAGGTAAGGCCCGCTTGAAGCTCAATCACAGATGCCTCGTAGAGATCGGGTAGAGGCGTTGTGATTGACGCGGAGACTACCCCTTGGGAGACATATAAGGCCTCGCCAAGTGCTAGCCAAGCCCAGAAGAGGGTAAGTAGTTTTGCACCCATTTTCGCGTGCAGAGGAGGACGTCAGAAAGCGGAAGGTCAAGACCTAGCGATAAGGGGTGACAAGATGAGCTTGGTTCAAGTACCCCCGAGCGGAGCATTTCCCAGAGGTCACTTGAGTGATAACGGTGACAAGGAAGACATTGAGGCAAGGTTGACTTCTCCCACGACTGAGCAGACCTGCATGTGGACCTTGTTAAACGTTCAATTTTAGCAGAGATAGCAGCTGTCGACCATGCGCACCGGGGGATGGATATCTCGACATCTCACTTCCTGGCTTGGTGCTAGTTAAAAGTTGCTTTGCTTAGGTGGAGTGTGAGCTTGTGCATCACCGCTAGCTTACGCCTGCACACTCTGTCTGTCACAGGAGAAGCTGATAAGCTGTTCGACATTAATTATTGAGAGCGGGGGACTCGACAGCATATTGTAAGAGATGGAGCAAAGGGATGTTCCAAAAGGAACCAAAAAAAAATAGTAATCGGCTTCCAACAGGCGCGTTGACTCCGCTGAGCGGAGCGGTGGGCTTCAAGTTTGCACCCTGGCACGCGCGAGACGCACGCAGGTGGACGCCGTTCTAAGGACATTGATCATCAATAAGATTTTATGTTGTGGATTGTGAATCAAGATATAAATTAATTAATGTTGTGCACGACACGCATACTCATGCAGAACGTTCTGATAACGTTCAAAAGATCCCGGGATTACATAACATGTGTCACAGGAACATGCCTTGGCGTGTTGCGTACCGCTCGATCGTTGTGCTAACATGCAACATCAGATCGATCATAGGTCGAGGGTACACATGCTACTCCACAGTAGTCAGATCATATGCATAGACATTCGTTCCTTCTATTGTATCATGGGAGGGTACACGCAGCTGCCTTGCAGATCGACGGCGGATGTAACAAGTACTGACCCCGGCGCTGAATGGCAGAAGCCCGAGGTCGCAGAGTAATTATATATGTATAGATTGCGCATCTATTTCAATGTTTTCACTGATACGCAGTCCAGTCACCCGTGGGCCGCAGCAGCATCCAAAATATAGCTAGCTGCGGATTACTTAGGCGTGGTCGAATCAGCATAACAACGACACATATACTTACCCGTGTACGGCTGTGCACTCAGTGCCTTCGCCGAGACACGCACGTCAGCGCACATCCAGGCACGTCTCTGAATTGCGGGCGGCCCGAAGCAATCGCTATACATATTATAAGCAGATTTAACGTTTGTGAAGAACAACTTCATCCACCTCAACATGGTCACAAATATCCTTTGGAACCTTGTTCTTTCAGCAAGCTCTGGACTCGTTGCGTTCGGATGTTGGAAGCTAGGAGAACGGGTCTGGCACAATCTTAGGTCACCCCTGCGCGCACTACCAGGCCCAAAAGGAACAAGCTGGCTATATGGGAACTTGAAGGACATCTTCAACGCGGTATTGTGATCCATCAGACTCACCATGGCGTCGTCCTCATTGGAAACTCACAGGAGAATTCAGTGCTTCACGAGCAATGGGTGGGGCAGTATGGCACAACCCTGAAATACAAAGGGTTCTTCTTTGTATGTTCAATTCCTCCTCCGCCACAAAGCTTACCATGTCTGAAATTCTTTTCTCAGTCAGACCGATTGTTCACGATGGACACTCGTGCACTGAACCATGTTCTCACCCATAGTAGCGATTATCAGAAACCGTCACAAGTCCGGTATAATCTTTCTAGAATTTTAGGCGAAGGTGCGTGCCAGTGTGTCTACTATTATCCCAGAGTGTCTGACATTGTCTCAGGTGTCCTGTTTGTTGAAGGTGTGATCTCGTCTGCATGATATTTACAACTTTCGCTCATGGTAGTCTCAAGGGGCTCAGCACCGTCAGCAGGTATGTTTTGGCATGTATCTCAACCTCACGATGCTGATGTCATGTCTCAGAGAAGGATCATGGTATGATTCGCATTTGTTTGCCTTGGACCAATTGACCATGTCTTCCGAAGAACCCCGCCTTTGGACCCGCTCAGATTCGCGCACTAACGGACATCTTCATCAGCAAATCAATCAAGGTAAGCTTGGTTTGTTTCTCACTAGATATGGATGTTGACGTCATTGTCTTCCAGCTCCGAGATGTCTGGTCTACCATGACCATTGCCAGTGAACACGCTGCTCGGATAGATATTATGCCCTGGCTGAGCAAAATGACGTTGGATGTTATCGGGCTTGCAGGTATGTACTTTCCGAAGGAGCTTCCTAGCAGCACCGAATGAGTGTCGTAGGTTTCAATTATGAGTTTGACGCCCTGAATACGACCGGTAAACCGAATGAACTTAACCAGGCCTTCTCGGTTATGTTTTCTGCCAGTCAACAGATTAGCATCATCCCCATGCTTAAGGCATGGATTCCATTACTCCGATGGATCGTAAGTTCACCATTGTGATCTGACATAAATTGGCGCTAACTCCCTCCAGCCCACTGATCGCGATCGCAAGATAGATGCAGCCCAGAAAACGATGGGTCGCATCGGCAGCCAGCTCCTGCATGATGCTAAAGCCGCTGTCCTATCTTCTCATGGCGCTGAAAAGGGTGGTTCCATTGAGAAGAGCAGTCTTCAAGGGCGCGATTTACTCAGTCTACTTGTTCGTGCCAATATGGCAACCGATATCCCGGAGAACCAGCGGATATCGGACGAGGATGTACTTGCGCGTATGTTGTCATTTCGAATTATGCGTGCAGAGTGTTGATGGTGTACTTAGAGGTTCCGACTTTTTTGGTGGCAGGACATGAAACCACGAGGTTCGGATGTCACTTGTTGTAGAGGATAATCCACACTTACACAGTCGGATAGCACGGCAACAACTTGGGCACTCTATGCACTCTGCCTACGACCGGACATTCAAACCAAGCTCCGGGAGGAACTCTTGACGGTGGAGACCGAGACTCCGTCCATGGACGAACTCGTGGCGCTCTCGTATCTTGACGCGGTTGTGCGCGAGACACTTCGTTTGCACGCCCCCGTCCCTAGCACAGTTCGCATCGCAATGAAAGACGACATCCTCCCGGTGGACACGCCTTTTACGGACAAGTATGGAGTGGTTCATGATGGGATCAAGTACGTTGCAAGCGTCCCTTTCAATGATCATCAACATCTCATCACGGTTACATCAGGGTTAGCAAGGGCGACCCGATCTTCATCCCCATCTTGGCAATAAACAGATCGGAGGCGATTTGGGGCACTGATGCACAAGAGTTCAATCCTGACCGCTGGGCATCACTTCCAGAGGTAGCATCGCAAGTTCCTGGGGTCTGGGGACATCTCATGACGTTCCTTGGTGGTCCGCGTGCATGTATTGGGTACCGCTTTTCACTAGTGGAGTATGTCTGCTGCAACGTTTCATTCTATTTCTAACAATAACGATCTTTTACAGGATGAAAGCTCTCCTCTTTACCCTGGTTCGAGCATTCGAGTTTGAGCTTGCTGTTCCTGCTTCGGATGTCGGAAAGAGGTCAACGATCGTGCAGAGGCCGTTCTTGCGCAGTGACCCTGAGAACAAAAGCCAGCTTCCCTTGCTGGTCAAGCCGTATTGCAAGACTTCATGACTTTCATAATCATATTCTTTAATTCCATAATAAGTGCCTTGAAATGACGAAACGGAACTGCAATGGTCCTGATGAAAGAATAATTGCCAATGTGCAGCAGCTGATTATAGATTCATCTATTCGAATTCGATTCCAATATGCGAAGTGATTATTATCCAACTATGTATCAGTTTAACGGCCTGCCAGATTGCTGAGATAAGAGTTGAGTAAATTTCTCAATGTGAGCTTCGCAGAGCGCAGAGAAGTAAAACTCATGCTCAGAGTTATGGGGTTGCACGAGGTTGTGAGCGATCTCGTGGGCTAGCGTGAAGTACCTGGGGCAGATCATTAGTTCAATGACTTCAAGCTGTGATGATGCCTGATGATGCCTCACCAGGATATGTAAGCCTGATTGATATCCCCATTCTTTACGTCTTGATCATCTACAGTTGACAGTATTAGGAAAGCATGGAGCTCCAAGTATGCACACGCACGCCATGCCTCGAAGAAGCGGTGATTAAGAAAGAGACTGCCGTTCCGATTAAAAGCGATCAAGCCGCCCGCTAGGTCGTAAAAGATGTGAAGTGCAGTCATCGGAAGACTATAGACGTTTGCAAGGGGCGTGACAATGTGAATGAAGCGCGCGAGGGAATCATGTTTCCTCGTAATGAAGGTATGGGATTCGGGAGCATCTGTACAATAAACTATGAATGCTGCATCGTGCAGAACAGTGGGACACTCACCCCGAGCGATGAAGATTTTCATTGTACCCATAACACCTGCACATCAATTAACATCATTAAGCTCGGGACCTAAATCACTACTTACCGATGTGATTAAGCTCAGCAACATGGCCGGAGACGTCACAATACCCCTCATTTAGAGATTCCTTGATCGTTTGCATCTCGCGTCTGTTGTGTACTAGCTTCCCTTCCTCTGGTTTACAACCTTTAATCGCCATCGCAACATTGGATCCTAGCAACATGTCAGGCAAGTATCTTGACAAGTATGAAATGTATTTCTCTAAGCTTACGAATGTTGCTCTGCGGAGTCACAGTTGGAGGTGTCCTGGGAGATCTCTAGTTCAAAAATATCGTCTCGCCTCAACGAACGACTCTCTTACCTCGGATTTGGGGATCGTCCCTGTGAGAGAGTAAGAGCATCTTCTGATGGACTATTGAAGCCAGGTATCTTGCGCCTGATGTTCTGCAGTGTGTTGTTCACAACATTTGGAATCATGGGATGTCGTCCGACGTCTTCAGTGTCGACTGTATGTTGAGAGGGCGCATCGGGAGTAGATGACTTTGGTGGTGGCACTGGTGGAGTTGTAATGAGGGGTGGAGCCGGAGCGGGTGGTAAAAAGGGTTTCGACGCTACTGCCTTGGGAGGTGACGTATCCCAACCCCCTGGGAGTCTAGCACGATGTGAGGGAGACAATGAACGCGTTTCAGGCTCCAGACTCCGACTCATGCGTGGGTCAGGCACTGGCACCGGTGTGAAGCTGCCTCTGGCTGCCTCCACTAACTTTCGGTCGTTCTGCTGTTGTCTCAAAATCTTATCCACTGAAACAGTAGATCAGGGTTTCAGTAAAACGAGGGAACGAGGCGACCCACCGTTATAACCTCTCCGTTTCAGAGCCTTCAAGTCGGTCGAAAGGATAGTCATGAACAAGAGCGCATCATTCACTTTTACCGTCTCAAACAGCAAGCGACACAACGATGTCGCTACTCTACACGAGACACGTTAACCTGCAGCTGATTCAAACATAATTCAAGACACTTACTCATACATGTCCACTTGCGTGCTTCCTGAAAGCCATAGCTCAATAGGCCCATGGCCAGAACGTTTAGCAGCCGCTGAGGCATCCTGCTCCCTTTTCAAATTATTATCTCCAAAGGAAAGCGATTTCACAACGGTCAGTTTGCCGAAAACCCTGACTTTGAAATTTTCCTGGTTAGAGAGCCAGCTGAGAGAAACCTTGGTGCGCGTATGTGTGTGTTCATGGAGGAACAACGGCAGCCTCTCTAACAGGAGCGTACGTGTGTCAGCTGCAGACTTGTTATGCTTCATCTCCGAGTTGACCCTATAGTCTTCCTTCACGACGGCGCTGAGGCGTTTGGAACCTAGAGTTGCATAGAAGTCTGTGGGAGAATTAGATCAACCCTTAGTAGAGAGCCGAAGACACACTTTCAACGAGATCCTCTTGCGGTGCAGTATAGATAGACTCTCCAAACATCTGGTAAGCATTAGTATCGTCCGCGATCACAACATCCAGGGGCTTCCGAAGATCGTAAAGCAGCTCCCAGTCGTCCTCGTCGAGATCTAGAGCTTTGTTTGATTCCTTTCGAGACTTTCTTTGCCTTCGAAAACCGAGCAAAATGGGTGAAACTTTCATGCGGGCGAGCGCGCCTGTAGATAGCAGACGAGCGTTGACAGCCAAATTACGCAATTCGACGAGATAACTGAAGAAAAAATGAGTGTATATGGTAGCGGAAAGCTGGGCCACATACTTCTCATAACCACCCGCCAAGTCATAGAATCTTCGGGGATCGGCAACCAAAATGCTAGCTACCTCTTCTACAGAGGGTTCTTGCTTGGAGCCACACGTACTCAAAAAGCTGTTGGCAGAAGGGCCAAAATCCACAAAGACGAACAACTTTGAGTGAAACTGCCCCTTCGATGCCACTCCAAGATAGCATTGGCTAGGGGAAAGCCAACGCAGCGTCTGGGAGCCAGATTCCACCTGCGTAGGAACGATCGGTAACCCTGAAATTATCGATAATTGAGATGAACTGAAGTCTGTGTGACTGTCAGCAAGGCCCCCATGCGTGCTAAGCGAAGCAAACCTGCAACATGGCCTGCTAGAATTTCAAACCATCGACGAGCGACGTTCTGATCTCCAGGAGGTGTTTTCTCAAGCAATGCCACGATCCTGGTAGCCGGTGGGTGTTCCTTCAAGCCTAGTTTACTTACTGCAATATCCCGAACGGCATCTTCAACGACCGAAAACCCGAGGACCTTCCACTGATGTGATGCGAATACCTATCAAGCGCGTTACAATAATCTAGATTTATGATGTATACGTTCCCGCTGACCTCGTTCGGAGTTCCCATACAAGGTCCAAAATCATTCACTGCTGGTATGAAGGCAACATGGCCAAAATTTTCACATCTGTAGTCCGGGTATCTGGAAGGGATGCTGTCTATAAGGTATTTGAATGCTGCAGAACGAATGTCTAGCTCTGATGAAGTGCAGAGTTTGACAGTCAAGTCCAAAGGAGGATTTTTTCGCAGGCCGAGTCGATAGAGAAGCTTTGCTAGTATGAAAATATGGTCTCAAATGAGGGAGCGACATACGAGAGAAGAGACGGACCTTCCTCGGAGCTGCTTCGCCATTTAGTCTTCTCACCCCAATCGATAATCGGCAAACCAAGCTGGCGGTTCGTGACGGATGGTTCATAAAGATCACTAGCCCTATATCGCGACTTCTTTCCTGGAAGAGGGTTCTCGCCTTCCTTTGAGAAAGCAGACGTCATCTGGAGTTTCGTAATCTCATCTGGAGTTAACGTGCTTTGGATAGTGACTAGATGCGTAATCAGATCTGAGATTGTCCAGTCCCCAGTTTTGACCATTCTGCTGAGACATGAATAGCTTTCTGTAATATTATGCATAGTGGCTTACCGATCAAACACAACCTGAAGGTCTACATGCTTCCGGACACCAACAAAGGAGAGTAATTTCTCCATGCTGCCCTTGAGAGCACCGCCAGACGTAAAAGTAACGACAGGTAGATCGTTAAATATATTGGCGCTGGGAAAGTACGCCAACTGTGGCTTTTGTAGACCTGAAGAGGTCGGAATGCACGATTTTTGGGCGAGCATAGCCTTGATCATTTCATGTGACTCCTTGGACAACGATGGCCATGCGCGAGCTAAAACGGTCAAAACTCGCTCAGCCCATTCCGAAGACCTGGTTACGTCTTGTGCCGGATTGGCATTCATGACATCTGGTTTAAAGATGTACTGTATCCAGTCGATAATCGAACATTCCCGCCACCCAAAAGATCTCAGTTGTTCCTGTGTAAAGTGTTTTGTGACGCTTAGAGGCATGAGAGTATCGGGCAAGGGCCCATCCAGTGGAATCATACGCTGATGAATGAAGTACTGCACCATTGAAAGGGGAATCGGCCTTGCATCCTCTCCTGAGCCTAGACTGAGGATAGTGGCATTAAGAAGTTCGGTGCGAGCGCGCGTAGTATCGTGCGTCGGATCTTGCTGTCCAACACCAATCCACCACTTGAGACAAGCGACGAGCTCTTCTTCGTTGAGCGGATGCTGGCGAAGTTGAGCCAGAACATCCGAGAATGTAATATCTGTGATCAGTTCTTTGCTTTGTAGAGTTCTGATGGCAAGAGGAGCAGAAGATAAAACAGGGGCAGGAAGGACAGGTAGGTGTTTGAGGAACAACGAAAACATGGGGTCGGGAGCGCGTACATCAGAGGCATCACGCACACCAGTTGTCGAAAGGACTTTGAGGGGCAAAGTGGAGCAGCCAAAGAAGGCAGCCTCGAGGAAACGTGCGACATCGGAAGAGGGCGTTGAGACATGGAAAGTGAAAAATTTGAGGACATGCAAGAACCGATCGCGCAGCCAGTCGCCGAGTTGTGGATCCGGATGAAAACCGTTCGTATTAGATGAACTTGCAGCTTCGTTCCAGAGCATCCGAATATTTTCGAGCTCCATCTCGTATGCTGCTCGACACAGATAGCCGCCAACGTACAACAGCTCTCTGTTCCATACTATATCACTATCAGTTATTGACTCAGTAACGAACACGTAGATCTCACCTGCGACATTACGGTCGCTGTAAATATGGTCAGATGCATGTATAGAACAATGCAAATCAACTCACACCAAATCTATCGACTCGCGTTCAACCGTTGGGATAAATCTAGATGCCATATGACCGCCGATACCTGTTGTCTGTCCAGTTGCGTGCCCCTACGTTCCTTAGTAAACTTGAATCGCTTCCTTAAGGTCGCTCTCACGATGAACACGTGTGCTTGGCCAGCACTGTACACATGAGTTACGCCACGAACTCATCCGCAAAAAAAAAAAAGGTACTGACCCATTTAAATCAGCTCTGAGACCCTGGAAAACACTTCCACAAGATACGGGCTGGCTCTTCTCCTCTTCTACACTCACATTGTACTCGTCTTTTCCTGTCTGCAGAGGAATCAGCCGCAAGCCAAAATCAAGGTCGCGGATCAAAAGCCTACATAGATCAGGCTATAATTTAAGTGATTGGGTGGATTTTTCTTTGTAGATCGGTGTAGTTCGCTCTGAAGTTTCTTATCGAGCTTCACGTCTACGTCCGCATTGAACATTGTGAGTATGACGCTTGAGGTGTATACTTCCGTGGGGTCTTCGTTAACTTGGGTATGTGGTAGAGGCTTTGCGAGTATAGGCTGATGGTTTGACGTAAAAGTGCTGAGAAGAGACGAGAAAAAACCGCCTTGAGAGACTTTGCGTGGTTCTCCGACTGGGAGGACGAGAGGCTTTTCAGTGCCAAGATCGTATACAGCATGCATGACCTGTGCTTGGATACGAGTAGCTAGAATAGTGCATCAGATATACAGACGACCAGTAGCAAGGGGAAGTGCTCGCCAGCAGACTGCACGCTCTTCACACTCATCAAACCTGAACCGCTAGACTTTTTCAGCACTTTGGGTAATTCAAGCTCCCTTGGAACACCCGGAGACTTGGTGAGATGGGCCAAGCGGTGAGAGTCGAGAAAGACGCTAACTGAGCGAAGGTGGACCATGAATGTGATGCTGCTTGCAAGGAATCGCGTTAGATCGAAAGGCTGTGGAATAGGTCCCTGTTCACGGAGCGTCATCTCAAAAGTTGTCCATGGATTAGACTGGAGAACATCTTTAGATGGCAGATCACCGCGTCGTACAAAGAGCTTCAAGAGGTCAGCTGACATCAAGTATTAATCGACATGCATACTTGATCTCCAGTTTTGTCCTTCCAGTAGAATTGCATTCCGTGACCTTGATTCTGTCAGAAAGATAAAACAGCACAAGGAGGCATTCTTACCTCCTGAAATAACAAATGGTTCCTCAGTCACAGAGAACAAACTATAAAAGCCTGCAAGAATGGTAGGAAAAGAATTAAATCGATGTCATAGTAGGAGCATACCGACACCAAAGGCGCCAATCTTCTCCTCGTCTGGGTTTCCCTCAGCTATCCAAAATGAGTATAGTGTTTATATTATTGAAGCTTCAGGTGTGCTACACACCAATTTTCCTAAGCCGATTCCAGTCCTCGTCGCGAAACACAATCCCGTTATTCCGAAAGGTCCACTGAGAAACCTACAATGATGGATTAACAACACGGAATTTGCTGTAATATTGATATGGTACGGACTGGAGTGGCTTTGAGGTCAGGGAAACCCACACTGGCTTCTGGTTGCATCGCATCCTTGCTGTTCTTTCGTCGCAGATGCACCTCGGTCTCAAAATGTATCTCAACTGCGGAAGACTGTGCGTCATCTGAGTTCTGAAGAAGTTCACGGAATACTACCGGCTCGTCAGGGCTGCGGGATCAAACAAGAAACCAGCAGGTATAGTGCACCTGTGAATTCGCCCGAATATCGTGCCAACACCTTGTCGATCAATGCACGCTGATTAACTTCTACCGTCTCATCATAACCACTCGCCCACTGCCTTGGTTGTACATCAGCATCTCATGAGGAATAAAGCAGGCTTACGAGGGCGTCTCGATCATGAGCCATAGATTAGTTTCAGCGCACGCGCCTTCAAGTTCCCCGTGTGTAACGTGTTGCTGGCGGGTACTTGAACGAAGGCTAAATGGAATGGGGCTGGCGTCTTTAACTTCTGCAGGTGTTCAATGACGGTAAGGAAGGAAACCACCGAGTCTAATCGAGCAAACAGAAGGTGATTAGTACAGAGCCTTTAAGTGCTAAGTCACTACTAAGTATTGATATTAGTAATATTATTAGGGTAACATTCACCAAACAAACATGGCATGACAATCAAATGACAATGGATAGAAACGATGAGCAGACACCCATAGTAAATAAGTTACTTATAGAATGAACGACGATCCTCATCCGCCTGTAGTCACAGTACTGACAGTGGTCTGTCTGACAGCGCTCAAGCTTCAAGCTTCTAGCATGAACACTGCCCCAGTGGGAGACTCGCAGATTGCCATGGCATACCGCGTGTTCACAGGTGTTCACTCTGAATCTTGATTCTTTGGCGATTCCGGGAACTCAAGTATAGATGACATGGCCCAAGTTGGGTGTAAGCACGCAAGTAGCACGTATGATGGGCTCAAGAGTCAACTCAGTCCTGCTCTCATATATCATGTAAGGAGAAGAAGGAAATTCATTTGAAATTGCTAAACTTGAAGCCCAATTACGTATGTACTCAAGTAACAAGTTGCATGCCGAGTTCGGTTGAAATGCGGTCGGGAAAGTTGATCAGAGTAAACTTTGAACCATTGCTGTGGAACGAACTAGGGTGTCATGGAAGGTATCAAAATTGCAAGACAATTGATGGCATAGAAACAAATATTTTTCAGGATATGGTTGATACGATGCAATGTTCCTTCCATGTAATATTCCTTTACAAAAATGCGGAAGTGTCAGGGAGCACAGCACCCTACGCCCTGTAAGGGTAGTCATAAATCGGAACCTCGTGGTAGGTCAGGGTCGGCGGGCATGCAAATAGAATTCCAACCTGCACTAGAGTTATTGGTTCCCTGTAAGCACAACCGCAAACCATCCAAAAATAGCCATTAAGAAGCGCACCATCCACGCTGGGTCAGCGCCAACGCCGCGGCCTGGCCTGAGCTGCATCGCCAGAGCAATGTCAAACTCAGGTACAGCACGGTATGCGCGACTGCGAGGATGGATAAGCGGCGATGAAGGAGGTGCAGGAACAGAACTAGCAACCCGCACGGACCAGGAAGGACGCGCAGGTGGTTCACGAGCTTCAGGATCTATTGCTAGGTGTACACATGCTTGTGGAGGAGTGGATCGATCATCTGGGGTAGGGTCAAATGCCGTTGTGATGGGTGGTAAAGAAAGACCCCGCGAAGGTGAATGAGGTGGCGAGAGGTCTTGCACGCCGAGAGACGGCAGAATGTCTAGAGCATCGTAGAACTTCTCATCCTCTGAGTCTTCTAAGTCGTCGGAGGTGGTGATGGAGACATAGGACAATAGAGCGGACGCGCGAGCACTGAAATACGGGGGTTCCTCGGATTTCTCATTTAGTATGCTCTGCGTTACCGCTATAGTTGTTCCAGAGTCTGGATTTCTCCTGCAGGAGGGTAATATTGCATGCTTCTCAATATAGGGCAGACTTTGCCAAGCCTTGTGAGACCAAAAAGTTTGGGTATGTAAATTTTTGACGGCATACAAACTCAGGCCCACACAGGCCAGTGCAAACAGCGCAAGGGCGCATGAGAGGATGAGGAAAAGGGTAGAAGCAGAAGTCAAGAAATCTGCTTTTCCATATTTAGTGACGAGGTTTGGGAGGTTGTGCGTGGTTGGCACTTCATCTCCTGAGCTGATCACAGTCGTCATCTGTTGATCAGAAGGCACTAGACCTTCTGCGATGGTCGGTTTGTATACTGTATCGAATGAAAGGTAGCCATTATCTGCGACAGCAGACGTGGGCCCGATGTCCATTCGAGCGTCGCGATGGAAGTCACTACAGCAGTAGCCCGTATCAAAAAAGTGTTCAGAAAATAAATGCCAGCGTGACTCACTCTGGATGTGATGAACGCAAACGAAAACCTACTTGCGTGGCAGAATCTTGCATTTCTACTGACATCCTACGACAGTCACTCCCTGGTGTTACTCGGAGCAGATAAATGAACTTACAGCTCGGAGTCTGGCAGAATCGGAAGACTCGAAACGACCAGCACGAGCAGAGGGACAGAAATAAGCGTAGCGAGCGTCATGTCAACCTTGATAGGACTTCACCAGCAATGACAGAACGTTGGCTATTCTGGCAGCGGTTACGGGCGGAGGTGCACCACTAGTGGAGGTGGAAAAAACCCACCTTGTTCTACCTCGCGTACCGAAAACACGATGCAAATTACTTAGTCGGAATAGGTCAGCAAGTCGCGTCTCCATTTAGTTGTCACGTGCAGTTGTAATCCCCTGCCACCGTCCAACCTAGCGCCAATTCGAGTCATAGCTATATTGAATGGCACCAACTTCAAGAAACCAGCGCCAACAGTCAAGAGCATCCTTTCATCCATCCAATGACACTGCAACTTACCGTGATCTACTACTTTTTGAAGAGCGCCTCAAAACCAACGCCGCTCAGCTCCAGCGCAGAAAGTCCAGGTATCAGCGTATGTTCTCACGAGTCGGTGATGTTGCTGAAGACATTGATGGGCCTATTCCTAGTGTTTCTATTCCATCTTCTGATAGCTATCGCATTCCTTCTCTCCGAAGTCCTTCTTCAGACGTCCTTTCTAGACATACCCTACACGAACCTCCTCCACAAAGTACTTCCAGATATGTACGGGGGTACTGAGAACTTAAAGCCCTACACGTACTTTGCATCAGGGCTCCTCTTCGTACTTGTAACTGCCCTCCTTCTCTTCTTTGCAAGTGGTATGTATGCTGAGAAAATTGCATATGCAAATAGGTCAGCCTTCATACAATGTATTCACCGCTCAGAGATTTAGCGACAGTGCCGCAGATATGTTCCCCATGCGAATAAAGCCCTTCGAAATTTCAACATGTACCTGAATGTCCGACGTCCCCCCCTTCGTTCAACATTCTCCATCAGCCCCTTTCCTTTCCTTTTCCATCGACCTACCCAGTCGCGAGCACCGTCCCCAACACCGCGCCCATCCAATGCACCAGCTCCTATGGCCCCTATACCACCCGCAAACAATCCTCGCGGTGAACTCATTTTTTCTTCACGCGTTGACCGGGGCTTCAGGGAGAGCTATGAGAGATATCGAGCTGCATTTGAAAGGAAGCGAGATGGAAGAGAGAGGGATGAAAGAGGGAAGACGTGGACAGGACGAATTGCGAACAAGATGCCGTGGAATCGACCGCCGAATGCGCTGCCTACTTCAGCCGCACTTTCACAGACTGCGTCTGGTCGTGGGCGGGGAAGCGTTGTCGGTACTCCGTTGGGGTCAAGGAGGTCAAGTCCAATGCCGAGGCCAGGGACAGGATATTCTCCTACTGTAAGGGCTGTTGATTAATATTGATTAGGTAGATCTAACCAATGTTGTCATTCACATTCGTTTGAAAAACAATGTCTCTTCATACTTTTGTGAGGTGTCCTACAAGCCGACTAGGGCAAACAATATACTCAACGCTGCGTTCAAAGAAGTGAACGCATGCTCCACGGAAAGCTAGCAGCAGATGTGCCTCGGCTCTGTCACCTGAAGGGTTCCTAGTGAATTGTAACAATATTGGAGACGAACAGTGCCTACGATATACGCAGAGATTTACCTTCTACTCGACATCCAATCACATAAGGAGCTCCCTGCAGATGGTCGCTAGTCAACTATTTGTGGTCCTGCGAAATCCCGTTGAAATCTAGCACAACATCCGAAGGTAACAGTACTGCATATCTATCTGGTATCTAGCAATCAAATATTAATGAACACCGCACGGTAGTGCGTTCTCAGATGTTCCGAAAGCACCCCGCATTATGTAGGTCTGGAGGGGTGAAACATTTATGGTATGTGATTGTCAAAGTAGTACTTACATCCATGCCAGATATGACTTACATGATTTCATCGCCTGCAGCGCTGCTGCGAGTCAACTGATGCGGCCCTAAAGTCTTGATGCCGGTAGCGGACCCGGTGTTTCTCTTGACGTAAGCTTACCATGATGGGAACCATGTAAACAGCTCATATGAGTACACAGCGGGTAAGTATGGGTCCCAGATATTCGCATACATTCAATCTGTTAATTTACAGTGAGTACTTGTTCAAAGCTCTGTTCATCACTGAGTCACAATTATTCTCGGTTCAGTTGTAGTGCATTACATGCACTTCAGGGACATGACATTGGAAGCACTGGCAAGGCCAGGGTGGTATGTGTTAGTCAACCTACGGAACTCCCAAGGACTCCATCTCCGTCGTGTCCGACTGAGATGATGACATGACTTACGAAGTTACTGTATAATTTCGGCCTTAAGGTGGGTAAGGGTTACTCAAGTAAACGCTACTTACCACGAGAAGCCCGTGTTGCAAGTGTTCACGTTATACGACGGAGGGAAAACTGCCTATCAAGTCGCTAGCATGGATGGAACAACTTCTGAAGGGACATCGCTTGCGGTCTCATTGCGATGGCCCAATGGAAGAAGTACTCCTTATTAAGACAGCAAACGTTGCGTAGATTATTCATTACACCCCCATTTCTCTTGTCAAGCATGGATCCAACACGTCATCTAATATCTGGGGTAGCATGCGGGCGAACTATCAAGTCAATTACGCACGCGGGGTCGTGGTGATTCGTTAATAACGCCTCCCGCGATGGGTTCTGCATTACCTTTCGAACATGTATTACGTAAGACATCCGATTGATGCACAGCTATGCATACGGATGCAGTTCTGAATCTCTTACTTTCAGTGTGCATCTCTCATTGCTAAATATTAAATAGCTATGCCTCACAGTCATCACTCTCACTCCGGACAGTTCTGTAGGCATGCCCTCGGATCCTTAGAAGAAGTTGTATTGGAAGCCATCAAACAACGTTTCGAGGTGTATGGTTTGACAGAACACGTACCCCGCTACAGGCTAGAAGATCTGTATCCAGAGGAGGTAGTTTATCCTCCTCGAACTAGGCTTTACATCTCAATCTATTTATCAGAGGGGACTATCCCTTGATGACCTGTCGAAGCAGTTCCTGAGATTTCTAAACGAAGCTCATCGACTGAAGGAGGTTTACGCCCCCCAGATCACCTTATTGGTCGGACTCGAGACAGAGTACATTACCGATGATGACCTCAATCACCTTCAAAAGCTCCTAAAGGATAATGAGAGGCGCATCGATTATATCGTTGGATCCGTCCATCATGTTAGCACTATCCCCATCGACTTTGATCGTGTCACATATAAAAAGGCTTTGGCCAACTTTTCGGGTGAAGAGGGCGTTTATATTCTCGGGAACGATCAAATGGAACGCTTTCTGTCTGCATACTTCGATGCACAGCATCAATTGATACGGCAGTTTCAGCCAGAGATCATTGGCCATCTCGATTTGTGCAGACTCTACACCCCTTCCCTCAATCTCAAACAGTACCCCATCGCCTGGGGCAAGCTAATCAGGAACATCGAGGAAGCTACGCAGTACGGCGCACTTTTTGAAATTAATGCTGCCGCGTTCAAGAAGGAGGGATGGACTTCGCCGTACCCTGGGAAAGATGTAGTAGCGGTCAGTAGCAAACGTCATGCTATATCAATCGTTACTCTTACTGTGCCTAGCTTATTCAGGAGAAAAATGGTCGATTCGCTTTGTCTGATGACAGTCACGGACCGCGGACTGTCGGGCAGTATTATCTGGATGTGGCGGACTACCTGGTTCATGTAGGAATTACTGAACTTTGGTGTTTGGACCGTTCGTTAGAACCAAATCACAATGGGAGGTGCATATCTCCCAGACGAATTGAAGGTGATTGGCGGCTCCATGCCTTCTGGAAACATAGGGAAGATGAAAGGCGCGGAATCGCTTTTCAATAAATGCGAGATGATTTTGGCGAAAGAAAGTTTCATGGGAGTACGTTTTGGGTGGCTTGAAGTACTTCGATATTATCTTTGATCTTTTCTGCCCCCAAGATGCACTTCAGCCAAAGCCTGCGATTTTTCGTCTTTCAATCGACTATGCCTTGTTTCATGGATGCTGTTACGTTTCGGTCTGGCATTAAATCATCACCCGTAACGCGCATTTCGGTTGACAGAACAGGGGCACAATACTTTTAAATCCTATTATGGTGTGCGGTATTTTGCTATGAAGAAGCAATCAAGAGTCCCCTCGTCCTCCGGTGCCAATTAATTTGCTTGTACGCTGCTTCAAATCAGGCGCAAATCAGGCGTGGTGAGCTCGCATACGTAAAAAGTTCGCATCACGGACAGACACTTAACACAATTTAGGATGGCCACGATGGCGCACGACCACCAGCATTTCCACGGTGCCACATTTGACAGCTGAAGAGCTCATCGCAGAAGCATTCAAACCTATGACGGTTACCTTTCATTGCTACTAGCTTAACGCCCAAGTACTCTAAATCAAGATCTCGATTTGTCCCTTGGACCCGCGATCCTCATTGCGTGTCATCAGTTCAATCTCAGATGTGGGTCAGCCATGCTGCTCAAGATAAGATTCATATGTCTTCGCATCATGTGCTCGCCTTTGACGTGCTTCTCGATGCAAGGCGCTCGGCGTGTCGAAGTTTAATGCCCCAACTTCGCAATCCGTACCCCGCATTGACTTTGATATCACTTAACCCCGCAGTCGTCAGTCTAGTCTCTCACGAGAACAATTTTTTTCCTGGTGGTCTCTTATTGCATGTGCATGATGGGGGACATGCAGTGGCAGGATTTAAAGGGTCGCGAACAGAGTGTCTTCAACTTAACGATCCCACCCTTCCACTAGAAACCTCTCGTGTGAGGGCGATTCAGACTCTTTCTTCTTCTCGCGCGACTGACTTGCGTTACAGTCAACATGTGTCACCGTCAGGTTCAGTGCGCCAGACACGATTGCGGTCACAATGAGCCCATTGCCGTCGGGGACGCGAAGGTTAGCCCGATGCGGCGATACTGCATTTGCATTTTGAAGTTACTGACAACAGCTAAAAGGTGGATTGTCAATCCCCTCAATGTCGATACAGCGCTGCACATCCACGAGTCTGTCCAATTTGCCCCAGCACATGTGTTCAATAGTTTGTTGCACCGTAATATGTAAAGATCTGACGACTGACTGTAATTTTGTCCCACATCAGCATGGGCAGAGCCCAAACTATCATCGTCCGAAATGGAAATCCGATGTGCTCCCATTGTGCTAGACAAAACGCATAAAAGATCGGACCTGCTGTGTACTGTCACAGCTACGAAAAGGGTCTTCACCTCGCCATGCCGATCACATTTTTCTGTCCAATCGCTTTGTACTCGCAGTCCGATCTTGGATTGATGTTCGTAACTACCATTATTTTTGATTGAGTTAAGCATTAGGCCCATCCAAACTCTTAGGTCAAGGGTATCGCTCATACTTGTACTTACTTATACTTAGCCTTCCAGTTGCTGAGGGCCAGCCAACTGTGTGGTCATCAATACTCAAATTGAGATGTCTTCTCTCACTTCCCGAATATCTACCACGTTTTCAGGCATCCCACGAGGAGACTCAAAAGAGTGTAGCCTCGTAGAGCACCAGCTTCGCGGGAACCTGAATCGGCGTGTGCAATCTGCAGGACGGAGTTACGCCTTTACTTTTTCGGCTGCAGTGATTGAATGTCGTCACGAGTCATTGCCCTATGATAAGGCGTTTGCAAAGGCAAAGGGGTCGATCACCGAGTGCATATAGTCTCCCCTAGAAAGACTATGTATGCATAGAAGGACAATCGAAGGAAGCCAGTCATTCCTTCTTGATTAAATTGTACATGAAGGGCTTAAGTGGTTTCGGATCTTAGCAAAACTTTGGATGTGGCTGGCGGTTGTTAATTATATAGTATAGCTTAATTTATGGCTTTTGGACTTTCCATAAGTATATCTTGGGTTCGATAAGTAACTTTAAGCACCATACGGTTACTCAGAGTCCAAACCATGAATCTAACCGCATTCTCTGGTCCATCTTTGCAGGCAGCATATCTTCGCACCCTTCCCGCCGTTAGAGAACGATGCTCAAATGTACACGCCGTAGCGCAACGGGGAAAGCTGGAGTATTTTGATTATAGCCCGGATCAAGAATCGTCCGTTGTGAATTACTGCCTCGAAATCATGAAGGTTCCGCCTCGAGTCGACTCCCAGTCGTTATTTATACTGACACATGTTTCAGAGAGACTTTCCTGCGGCTGATGGCGGTGTTGACTTTGCGTCTGTAAGTATTTATATTTCTGATCGGACAGCCAGTATTGGAATCACATCAACAGATCCCACCGCATGGGAGATGGAGGCATCTAGATGCAGGAAAATCGCGCATCGCGCCTTTGATGGCAAAATGGGATGAAGAACGAGGGTCGCCAGTCAGCGAGAAAGAAAAATGCAAAAGGTTGATTGATTTATTCCTTGTTTCTGTCCTACTGGATGCTGGGGCTGGCAACCAATGGACATATAACGAGCCAGGTGGAGAAAGCTACAGTCGTTCGGAAGGGCTCGCAGTTGCAACTGTACATATGTTTGACCAAGGTCTTTTTTCGGGATCTCCTGCAGCTCAGCCTCACCGTGTCGATGGTAAGGGGGACATCCTCCGTGTCCGACATTCTCATCTGATTTTCCTACCTAAAGCGCAGGGATTGTCTCTGATCACTGAATTAACAATCGCCACTGCCATGCAAGTCAGCGATGCCAATCCGATGGTTGGTCTGTCAGGCCGAACTTCGCTCTTGGTCAATCTCAAGACTGCGTTGGAGTCTAATCCTCGCTTCTTCGGTTCTGATGCTAGACCCGGAAATATCATTGGTATTGCTCATTGTTCACTCCTTGATCAGGCGGCTTATCAATTCTGATGTTCACAGACTTCCTGGAATCCGAATCGAAGCTCGATGATTCATCCCCGCGTGTCCATATCTCATCGCTGTGGGGAGTTTTGCTTGAGGGTTTAGCTCCAATTTGGCCTGCAAGGCATTCCATCGGTGGAGTGCAGCTCGGAGATGTGTGGCCGTGTTCTGTTCTCGCCACGGATGGACAAGCTGAGGGAGACGACTTCGTACCGTTCCACAAACTAACGGGATGGATCACATATAGCCTGATTGAGCCCATGGAGAAGATTCTCAAGTGGAGATTTGACGGCATCGAGGACATGACTGGTCTTCCAGAGTATAGAAACGGTACATGGGATGTACCTTAGTGTGATACTGCCACTGACGTTTGAGCTAGGAGGCTTGCTGATTGACTTTGGCGTTCTTACCCTCAAACCCGGCCTTAAGGCGCTCGCAAACACTAGCGGTGTTCCATGTCTTCCACCATCACATGGTGCTGTAGTTGAATGGCGGGCAATGACGGTGATTGAACTGTGAGTCATCAGTGGAATCGTCCCAAGACTATACTGAAGTTCCTGGGCAGGGATCGCATCGCCGACGGCATCCGACGTCAGGCTGGTGTGAACTCTTGTGATCTAACCCTTGCCCAAGTACTAGAAAGCGCAACGTGGAAAGGAGGGAGGGAAATTGCCAAGCTGCTCCGGCCCTTGACCGGCGGACCGCCCATCGAGATAGAGAGCGACGGGACTGTTTTTTGAGGCTGTGGCATTCTTCCGGAAAGTATCAAAGCATATATGTATAACTGTAGTTCAACACTGGAAGTACCCTGGTGACCTGGAAAGCAATCAAATTCATCTGCGTTTCAATTCCCTAGCTAGGCGCCAGCACAGGACGAAAGCTACGGCCGCGGCCACGCCTCCCAACCTGATTTAGTTTTGTGGTCAGCTGCTTCACTAGCGTGCATGACGCCATTGGCACCCACCAAAAGATCATTGCGATTGAATTGGGACCTGTCTTTACAGAGGTATCTTCGGCTGGATCTAAAATGTATCGCATGGCATCTCCTGACGTAGAGATCGTACCATCGACAGGTATAGTATTGCCCGGATGATGACCGTGTAGGACAGATTTTTGGGGATCAAATATTGCGAAGATGATCGATGACAGACCAGTCACGAGAAATTGGGGTACGACGATGAACATATTATGGATGCCCTGGTAACGTTGATTAGATTTGACAGGGACAAGAATCTGAAGCACTGACGAGAATGGCACCAGCCTGCGAGCTTAAGCCATTGAGATTCTTTTTCAGCCTATGAGGCGATGCATCATGAGATATTTGAGACGATGAGGCATTTATATCTATCTGGCTGACTCGTGCTTCGTGATTTATCATGATCCTCGGATAGCCGTCATCCTCTTCTTGTTCCGACGACGCAGTTCTCGAGTATGTCAGGTCTTCCAGGTCAGAGTCGACAAGATGCTGAGTTTCATCGGCATCTTGCCCATCATCGTCCGTCCTGGATCTTAGATTTGAGCGCGTGTCCTCAAGATATATCGAAGCCGTCTCTTCATCAGTCGCGGAATGGGACAATATTGCCTCCGCGAGCTGAGAATAGTATGGAATCATTAGGGCAACATTCAGGGTTTGGATGATGACGTACCAGCGTAAATGGGGCCCACTGTGCAATGGCCCAGCAAAATCCGGTTACTGACATGATGAAAGTAGCACCGCCAACGCTTGATACAACGCTTGACAAGTCAAATTGTCATCAAAGCCATCGCTTGCTTCGTTGTATAGAGACTTACAACGTGGCAGCCATGCAGAATGCGAATATGAAGAGAGAGAATGCCCAGAGTGTAGCCAGGTGAACCTGAACACGTTCCAACCACGGCTTCTTCGGTTGAAGAGGAGTCAATATAGCGACTTCTTCTTTAGCACGGACGACGAAGAAAGGCATAATGATGTTTGCTGCGAGGGACACCAGCGCGCTGTAGAATAGTGCACGCGCGCCAAGACGTGTAGCCTCCTCTTCTAATACGATAGCTGAAATATCGTCTGCTGGGGAAGGGGAAACCCGTGTGTGCAGTTCGCCGATATACACAGTGGTATAGAATAAAACAGGGAACCAGGCTAGCCATGCACTACCAGGTCATGGTCGTCAGATAGATGGAGCGTTATTCGGCACAAACGCACAAAAATTGGATATAACACTGTAAAGTAGGTCAATAGACATGGAGCGGTGAGAGTATATGCTGCGTACGATCTGTCTTATAACTCGAGGTAATCTTGTTAGAGTATTCCATATATCGTACATTTCCTTCTTCAGACCCTTGGCGCGGGAGCTATGGCGGAGTGAGACATATACCCAGTAATTATGGAGATGACGCACTCGGTTGCAACAAGTATCCTCTCTTTGACGCAAATGGAGGTGAACAAATGAGTGAATACGAGTAACAGAGACGCGATGACTGCTAAATCTTCTAGTTGAGCACGGCCAAAGAAAGGTAACCACTGAGGAAGATCTATTTCCCCCCTGTTGTAAGATATGAGTGCTCAAGGCCACGAATCTGCCTAATTTAAGCTCACACGAAGAATCCGAGTACACTGCCAATGGCCAGCATTCGAGCGGCCCATGCATTACCACTTGGCTGATCTGATGGGGGTAGGGTGTCAACCAAAAGAGCGCGATCCAGAGCCTGCACTGCAAATATATTTTAGTTTCATCGTGCAATACACAGGGTTTGTGAGGACAAACCTGCGTTAATGGAAAAATCTATGCAGTATATCGATAGGATAGCAAGCCATATGGTAAGTGAATCATGCTGACAAATTCAGTGTGGTCTGTCAGTTGTATTGAAGAGTACACGCACTGAGGACGATCCTGGTGTTGTAAACAAAGCAGCAAATGGACGAGTATATCCGAACAGAAGGGTCGCAACACAACACAACGCTGCACCAATACCGATTAAAGGTCGCCTTCTGCCAAAGCGCGACTTTGAATTATCTGCTAGCACGCCTAAAGACACGTTGAGTGGACTGAAAAATAGGAAGTGCGGAAGAGGTACCTATTAAGGGCTGGACAATGAGGCCAGAGAGGGGCCCGGCAAGGAAGACCACTGCCATTAGTGGTTTTGACAGCCCGAGAGACAACAGGTAGGGGGAAGCTTGCGATGTGCAGTAGCATTGAATAACTATCTAGCGAGGGTGAGGCTAACCATTCACCATATGACATTTCAACCGACCACAAGACCTGCACTCCCAAAAGCCCGACAGTAAGAGTGGGGAGACGTGTCAATGCGGGTCCCAAAATCCTGGCTCTTCCTATCCACCGGGATTCATCATCGGTGGAATCTTCAGCGAAAGGTAGAGCAGAAAAGCCGGTCATTCTTGTTGAGTGTGCCTAGCCAGTAAGCTGTCTGCAGAATTAGCTTGCAAAATAGAACTGGGAAGTCCAACTATGGAGACGTGCGCAGCTGGGACCAACCCGTAATTGCCTTTTCGAGATCGAAGAACTTTTGTTGCCATCACTCTCACCGCCGGACATCAATTTGCAGGAGCTAATCTATAGTGCTGAATGCTGACCCGCACAGTCCTTCGTCCAAGGATACTTAATTTCAATCGCTTGCTCCATTCATCCTCCCGTATCAACAGGCAATTATTTGACCCATCCACTGTTGAACGTGTCTCGGAGGATGTGGATGTCTGCATCGTCGGAGCTGGCCCTGCTGGCCTTAGCACCGCGATTCGACTAAAGCAGTTGGAACAGAAATTAGGAAAAGAATTCAGGGTCGTTGTGCTGGAAAAGGGCGCTGAAGTAGGTGCGTACTCCGAACACTGAATTCTTCCCGTGTAAATGTAACTCGCCCAAGGCTCCCATATTCTCTCCGGAGCTGTCATCGAGCCTCGAGCACTCGACGAACTCTTGCCAGATTGGGCCCTCCGCGATGACCATCCACTCACTCAGGCAGCAACGTCCTCTCATATGCGGTTCCTCACAAAGTCGCTCTCGATACCTATACCCCATCCTCCCCAAATGTCAAACCAAGGCAATTACATCGTCTCGCTCTCTCGTTTCACTGCGTGGCTCGGGAACATCGCGGAGGAAATGGGTGTCGAGGTTTACCCAGGCTTCGCCGGGGCGGGCGTGGTTTACGCAGATGATGGGAGCGTTGGTGGTGTCAGGACGAATGAGGTTGGTCTGGACAGACTAGGATGCATGAAGGAGTCCTTTGAGCCTGGGATGGAGTTTCGTGCCAAGGTCACCCTTATCGCGGAAGGCGCCCACGGCTCCATCGCCAAGGAGCTCATTCAAAATTTTGATCTTCGCCGAAATTCCGACCCACAAACATATGGCATTGGCATCAAAGAAGTTTGGCGCGTGGATCCAACCCAATATCGACCTGGTGAAGTCGTTCATACCATGGGCTGGCCCCTTGACTTCAGGACATACGGCGGTGGGTGGGTTTACCACATGGCTGATGGACTCGTCAGCCTAGGCCTTGTTATCGGACTCGACTATGCCAACCCATATCTGAGTCCCTATAAAGAATTTCAGGTGTGTTCTTTTTAATTGCTGCACACGTCCCTCTGATATCCCATTCAAGCGCATGAAACACCATCCATATTTCGCGCAGCTCCTGTCTGGGAACTCCACAAGGATAGCATATGGTGGACGTTCGCTCAACGAAGGCGGCCTTCAATCTGTCCCTCAGCTTTACTTTCCCGGTGGTGCCCTGGTTGGTTGCTCGGCTGGTTTCGTCAACATCGCAAAAATTAAAGGCACCCATAACGCGATGAAGAGCGGTATGTTGGCTGCCGAAGCAGCTGCTACTGTTCTATCTCAGGACTCTAGCAGTCCCGCAGATATGTCACGGTACGAAACTGCACTGAAGAATAGTTGGGTTTGGTCAGACCTAAACGAGGTTCGTAACCTGCGTGAAAGTTTCCACACTCCCTTGGGTATTTGGGGAGGTATCATGTACTCTGGCATCGATTCTCTCCTCCTTAAAGGACGCACTCCTTGGACTTTTCGCAATCGAGCAAGATTGACGGATGCACAGCATACTCAACCCGCGTACCGATTCCGCCCTATCGACTACCCTCCCCCGCAGCCCCCGTTGTCGACAGATTTGCTGACTTCGTTGACTTTGACCGGCACGAATCATGCAGAAGACCAGCCGGTGCATCTACGTGTGCGCAAGGACGGTGTTGAAGGTACCGCCCTTCGAAATTTGCACGTGCAGCGCAACGTGAGCGAGTATGCGGGGTTACTGCAACGGGCTTGCCCTGCTGGCGTTTACGAATATGTTGAAGATGAGATGGCAGCAGATGGGTGGAATGGACATAAACTAGTAATAAACTCTCAGGTGCATCTCATTCTCGAACCTTGTACTATGTCTTACGTCGGTCATCGCAGAACTGTATTCACTGCAAGTTATGTGATATCAAGGTCCCTACACAGGATATCACTTGGACAGTTCCTGAGGGAGGTGGAGGTCCAAAGTACAGTGAGTGTCTTTTGCTGACTGTTTCCATCCTGATGGCTCATTTCATTCTCATCATTAAGCCATTACTTAGCTGTATGATAGTGCAGTGTAGCTCTACTTTGTGATAGTATTGACATAGTTACATCTGCCATTCTACTTCTGATGAGTGCGCGCCGAGTCACAAGCACGTTTCTGGTAATTTCCGGCGTCAACCGTAAGCACGATAATCTCAGACTTATCGGCTGAGCACCCTCGCTGCTGTATACTTGGTTGCGTTTCTTGAAAGTTTCCTCGACTGCCCACACTTGCCATGCGGTATTATGAACAGAGATATCCAGAAGTCGATGAGCTCGTCATGGTCCAAGTCCGCCAGATTGCGGAAATGGGTGCATATGTCAAACTGGTTCGCACTATCCACCCGTACCCTATTCATTATCATGCTGATCCATCCATGCAACACAAGCTCGAATACGACAACATCGAGGGAATGATTCTCCTTTCAGAGCTTTCCCGTAGACGTATCCGATCAATACAAAAGCTCATCCGTGTTGGCCGTAATGAAGTCGTAGTGGTACTTCGTGTGGATAGGGAAAAAGGTATGTCGATCTGCCAGCGCTATCCTCAATAAGCTTAGTATAATCCCTGCGTATAGGCTACATCGATCTATCAAAACGTCGTGTCTCCCCCGAAGATATCATCAAGTGTGAGGAACGGTACATGAAGTCAAAAGCTGTCGCATCTATCATGCGGCACGTCGCGTCAAAGCTGCCATCGATGGACGCAGACACTGCTATTTCCCCCGAGGATGAGGCAGTGGAGAAGGAGACGAAGAAGTCTAGGCGCGCGGCGAAGAAGGAAAATCCTGAGGAGGCCGCGGCTGCCATGGCTGCTGAGGAGGCCGCTGTGCCGCACGACGGGTCTAATGAAGAAGAAAGGCTGGAAAAATTATATGAACAAGTAGCATGGCCACTTGGTCATAAATATGGCCACACGTACGATGCTTTCAAGCTTGCTTTGACGTGCGTCCCGGTACCATTTTTTTTTACCTCCTGCGAGGGCTGACGAGACCAGCGAGCAAGAAACTGTATTTTCTTCCATTCCAAATCCTGTCTCGTCAGCAGCCATATCCATTCTTATGGGCACAATCGCACGGCGGTTGACACCCCAGCCTATCAAGCTGCGCGCTGATATCGAGCTCACATGCTACACCCCTGCCGGTATCGATGCCATCAAAAAGGCTCTGAGGGCAGGTGAAGCACAGAGCAACGAGACTGTGCCAATTAAAGCCAAGCTTGTAGCTCCTCCGTTATACGTTCTCAGTACAAACGCAACAGACAAGGTGTGCCTTTATCGTTATCGATCACGAAGCTGTCTGACAGAGTTTGCAGTATGCTGCTGTTGATCGTTTGGAACGCGCGATCGAGTCGATTCTGGGCACGATCGAGGGTCAGGGTGGAAACCTAGTTGTAAAGATGAAGGTGCAGTGCAATTATCTATGAGACTTCATCTATGTTCTGACTCCTTTTACTATTTTCTTTTCAGCCAAAAGCTGTCTCTGAGACGGAAGAGCAGGATCTCGCACAGCTCATGGCCAAGGCAGGTCAAGAGAATGCAGAAGTCTCTGGTGATGAAGATGACGAGGAGGGGGTCTAGTTCATTCTTTGTGGCAATCAGGTACATTTCTTGACGATAGCCACTTACTTTGAACCAGATTATTTTACTGAGATGTTGACCATTCAGCCGCATAGTAACGGCGGTGTAGAATTTTGCTTTGAGGGCGTGTACGACGTGCATCAGGCCGAGGGAATCTCACTGAAATACTCAAACTCGGGCATCAAGCATCAGGAAAACCTTCCCGTGCAAACTTAGAGCGATTTAGATAAATTGTCGACAACTATCAAAATTAGCACTAGTTAGCTCTAGGAACTACTGTGCCTCTGTATGGAGGCAACGTGGATCGGTGTGACACACCGCCACAGTTGCAAAGTTAGCAACCTTGTCTTTTTATTTTTATTTTTAGACAAGCGATATATATTTGTAGCAACTGACAAAATCACCTGTGACTCCCACATACTGCCTCTAATTAGACGTGATTATAGATAGGGCTAGCACGTCTAAAACGACAGAGGTCCAGCGTTTGCACGCCTCCTTCAATAACTCTTGAATAAAGAGTGACTTATAATAACAGCAGCTCTAGGTAACTAAGCGTGGGACATCGGTGTTAACGTTCCTGGCTTCGGCTATCATGCGCCCGCCGTGTGAACCCCAGTGAAAACCCGACATGATGGGATCGGGCGATATGTGACAATTTTGCAATTACATAATAGTAAAACTGATAAGCTATGAGATTTCTAATGAACACGTGTTGCACCGCATTGTTATCGTCGTGCATCACATCGTTTTTGTCGTGCACCGCATTGTTTTCGTCGTTGTCTTGCGCATCATATCGTTTTTTTTTCTCATTGCGCATCGTATCAGTAGAATATTAAGTACTAATTTGCGTAATTTTCATTGAAGTCCATGTTTGCTCACGTGAACAACTCCAAGTCGTCAAACACATCCCAAATCTCACATTCCCAACAGATGTTTCTCTGCTACCACCATGTCCACCAGCAACATGGAATTTTCTTCTGGATCCACTCCTCAATACTTGCATGATTTTACAATACTGTCTCTTCATGCAAATGAACAATCTTCAGGTAGACTCAGACCACAAGCTCCTGGGCCCCTATTGTCATTGCTACCTCAAGCTTCACTGGATTTACTCGACGATCCGCACTCATTTGCAGGCTCTACTCCGAATTCTGGATTCTCTCGTGTGAGTTGCTTATATTTTTCATGCTGTTGGCTTCCACATTGTGATCTAGGGTGCATATATGCACCAGCCCACACCAAATTTCATTGAGGCACAGCAGGCTCATGCCCTACAAGAACAACTCACTATATATCAAGCACAGCTCACAGAGACTCACGATGCCTATCTGACGATAGCGAAAGCCTGGTCCGCCAAGACCGTATGAAAAAGTTAAGGTGCAGTTCGGACATCGACTCTGGGTTCAAAATTCCCGGTTCAAAACTGCACGTGATGGCTGCGCGTAATATATAGTAGTATATCAATATCAAGCCAGACATATCGATCGCTGCGCCCATATGGACCTCGAAGCACAAACAGAGCATCGATGATGCCAAATCACAGTTTTCATCATAACAATTGCAGTTGCTCAGATCTCATATCTGTATAATCTCTTATTCTTATCCTGCACTGAACAGATTCCATATCACACATCCATCCTCACCGGCCAAGCATGGGTATGTGAGCTGATCAGTGGTCACCCAGACCAAATCAGACACAACTTCGGCGTTGACCTTGATATTTTCAACAAACTGTTAGAGGATCTTCAACAACATGGATTTGTCCAGTCCCGCAATGGTGTCACTGTTGCAGAGCAGCTTGGTATCTTTCTATACACATGTGTTACAGGACTCTCATCTCGCCATGTCGGAGAGAGATTCCAATGTTCTCCCGACACGATTACAAGGTAAATCATTCATTCATTCAAGATAAGTAATAGTGTGCTGATTTCTGCAGATATTTCAAATGCATGCTCGTGTTCTTTTCATCCCATCCCTTCTACACCTCAAATGTCCAGTTTCCGAATCATAACACCCCCATTTCTGCGGCAATCTACGCTGATCCACGATTCCGGTTCTTTGATGACTGTATCGGTGCCGTTGATGGTACTCACATTCGGGTCTTTGCACCACTTGAAGACCACGTCACCCTGTGCAACCGGAAAGGATTTCTATCGCAAAACTGCCTGTTTATATGTGACTTGGATTTTTTTTTCACATACTCGCTCATGGGCTGGGATGGCTCAGTCGCTGACGCTTCCCTTTGGAATGACGCATGCTCTCACGATTTGCGCATGCCCCAACACAAGTACCTTCTGGCTGATGCTGGCTTTGGTACATGCGATGCACTCCTCGTACCTTATCGGGGTGTGCGCTATCACTTGAAGGAATGGCGCCAGGCTAATCTCGCGTAAGTTCATTTGTTCCGCGATATGTTTCTCTATTAAATTATTTTTAGGCCATGAGATTCAAAAGAGCTATTCAATTTGTGACATGCAGCACTGCACAACATTGTTGAATGGATATTCGGCGTTATGAAGCGGCAATGGCGCATTTTGATCAGTGCGCCTGAATATAACATGGAAATCCAGGCCTGGATCCCAGCAGCGCTATGCACCATTCATAACTTCATGCGAAGACACAACGGCAATATTTTTGATCTTGCCCTCGAGTATGGGTATGATCTTGCAGAAGATGATACTGTAGGATCTGGTACACTTTCTGAAGGACCGGCAGATACTCCTGAGAAGAGACGAGCAGATGCTCGTCGGGAGGCAATTGCACTAGCGATGTGGGGTGATTATCTTGAGGAACGTGAATGAAGGGGACTCCCATTGCCATAGTTATAGTATTACATGAATTTTGTACCGTCAAACGAAGCGCACACTACAACACAATCATATATTCCTGCGACTCAACTGACGCCCGTGGCTCACCACCGCAAAGCACTTGCTTCTCCTCCAACCACTCAAGTCTCGTCACCTCATCCAACAAGTAGAAAATGATGGCCTGGTTCTTGTGTTCAGCTAGAAAGTTGGCAATGGCCAAGCGCTCTTTACTTGTTAGGTTTGTGCACTTATTGAGCAGGAAATAGTGCTCCCAACATGTGTGGAGGAAGGCTGCGGCTGCACCAGTGGCTGTGGCTGCAGCTGCGGTGGGACTAACATGAGATTCTTCTGCATCTCATGCACTACTTCGACAAGATTCTTCATTGTTTTGGTGCCCTCCTGCTGCGCCAATAATGTGGCAGATGGTGGCTGACTTCGCTTCTGAGAGCCTGCAACTGATGCAGGAGAAAGCGCACTATATTTTCATTTTCCATGGCTAACACTTGTCCACCCCAAGCCGGTGGCAGAACCTTCAGTGGAAGGAGAGAGAAAGGTAGATGGAACGGTTGGCCCAAGCGATTCCGGATCCACTGAGGATGGTGGTGGCCCTGGAGGTGCATTCTCTACTGATGGGGGGATGGAAGATGATGTACTAGAGACAGCAGGAGTTGCATTGGTGGTGGCGGTGGGTCGGAAGACGTGTGAACCTTTTGACTTGCTTGGCATCAACTGCTCCATGGTCTCAAAGTGCTGAAAGCCCTTCATCATAAAAGGCTTTGCGTGAGGATGTGTCTGAAATCAATGTCACCAACTTGAAGGGGCATGCATGCAGTCCATTGTGATGAATTACCTTGGTAAACCGTGCCCAGACATCATCCTTTCTATCTGCAATACCTGCACCATGCTCATTACTCCATGTAAAACCTGATGTACACTTGATTTCGACAACACTTTGGTATGCTTTTTTCAACTACAAAAATATATATAACATTGTGGCGGCTGAAAAGTTTGCTAGAAACATACCGCTGTCCATTTATTCTTGCAAACTGCACCAGTCTTTTCTGCCCCCCTCTGATTGGGGTATTTTGTCTTGAGCTCTGCAGATGCCTGATTGAAGGTGGGCATCTTGAAGCCTCCATCGCCCAATGAAGGAAGGGCTTTCACGAGGAACTCAAGAAAGGTGATTTCCTCGGCCTTTGACCACACTGCAGGAGCCTTCTGGTTTGTTCCAGCAGCAGCAGCTGCTGCCACATCAATAGTACCTCGAGAACGTAGGGAGTGTGAAGAGCCACTGCTCGACATTTCAATGATGATGGTATCTATCTATCTATGAGTCAACAGCGATCGTCGGATGTAGTTGGGTGATCCTGTGCAGCCATCACGTGCAGTTTTGAACCGGGAATTTTGAACCCAGAGTTGATGTCCGAACTGCACCTAAATGTATGCTTTTTCCTCTCTCTCAAACCTGATGCGCTTACACTACCTTTAGTTGAATTATCTCCGCTGCTTTGCATTGAACCAAAAGGCATGTATTGTTCTTGCTTTCGTTATCTTGCTAATACCAATACTACTAGTCAACGTTAACCCTGCCCCAATATCACCAACTCCAACCTACCCACACAATGTGTCTGCCCCACCATTTGGAGTCTACTTACCACAGCCTACTTCACAAGGCCCATCTCTTTCTAGATCGCCTTTGCGTCAAATGGTTCATATGTCTGAAAATATCATGCTCCCACTTTCATGCCCCTGCTTTTGTGCCCCCACTTTTGTACCCTGCTTTTGTGTATTTTTGCCCCTGCCCTGCTATCCTGCAGTAATTCCCTACTGTACTGTAATTATGATTGAATCAGGTGAAATATGTAAACCTGAATGAAAATCAGTTCCTGTCCATTGTCATCACAGTAGATCCCATTTGTTCTGCTATCACAAATATGATTGAATCAAGTGACATATGTAACTTATGGTGAAAATCTGATATCATCACAGAACGCCCTGCCCCATCATGTAATATATGTGATCCTCTCAAGTTCCCTGTGAGCAGCTTGGGAAATTTCTTACACAAGCAAGAATTTTCAGATCTGACCCGCTGGTGCCCAACCTCATCATGTCGGGTTTTCACTGGGTGTGAACCTTCATGCCTGCCGTCGTACACATCAAGCTCATTAAACCATGCATATTGACAGCGCATTTTTACAGTGACAGCTACTAATCATTCAGATATGTACAGATCCTCAGAATATACATAAAACAGCAGCAGGGTGTACTACTCGCCCTCATCCTCTTCCTCGTCAGATGACTCAATGAACTCTGCACTTTTTGGGCCCTCACGATGCTGGGCACGAGTATTCTTTTTCACCTTCTTTGATGGCCTTCTGTTCTCTTTGTTTGCCTGTCCTGTGGTAGGTGGAGCCTTGTGCTTGCAAGCGATTCCAGCATCGGAGCACTTCTTGTGTGGCTGCTGAACAACTTGCCCTGCTGAATGGTGTGCATCAAGTTCGGCACTGTGAAGCTTGACTTCTGCTGGAGTGAGAGGAGCCCAGTAACATGTTCGGGCCTTGAGCACATCACAGAGCTTTTGCAAATTTCACCAACTGTCCTGATGTTCGAAGGACTTATAAATTTGACACCCTGGGGCCATCCTATTAGCTTGACTGCATAAGTTTCGATAATTGCCATCTCATAGTTGTTGTAGTTCATTGTGATGTCTCTTTTGCTGGTCACTGCAACTATAAAGATGTCAGACAGCACTCATGCACACTACTATCACATACCCAGTCCTTGGACAATCAGTTTTTGAGCTCACTTGTGGACTGTTTCCAGAGAGTTGCATTCATTAAGATCTCAAAAAGACTGAATAAGAATAAAACATCACCATGAGGAGCCAGAAAACTTACTTTGATTCTGTGTGCAGGCACATTGTTCATATTGCCGGAGAAAATTGGCCATTGGAGAGTCATAAATGTCCTCCCAGAAGTCTTCAGAATTGTCAGTACCATGCATTGTACTTTGAATGGTGTCATTAATGTGACCCCAAACGATGAATAGAGTTCTGTAGGTGCCTGTGCAAATATGCAAATCATCAAGCTTTGAAGTGAAAATAAGTTCAGTAGAATACATGTGACAGGCAGAGAGCTCACCTCCTTGACCACCCTTTCTGTCATGACTAAAACATCTCATGCAGTAGCCATGTTATTTGCTTGCACTTTACTTGGCTTTTGTTCCTGGTGTTCACTGAGAGCAGCCATATAAATGGCCTTCTCATCCTTTGTCAAATCTTGCATCTGGGGGTCCTGAGCAACCATCCCGTTGTAGAGACTCATCTCTCCCTGGGCTCATAATCTCACATATTCCCATCAATCTCGCATCTATCCATCATCTGCACACTAAAGTAGTCATGCACGACACAACACGCTATCACGTGACATCGCACGCACTCATGCACTCTTTCTAGGTTTGGCGCACTCCCTCCACATGTCCTGTCCAATTGTCCCATAGTTCATAGGTGAGTCTCAGCCTTGCATAACCATAACTAATCATATCTCGTCACTATATGTCATCTATGTGCTCATCCCTCATTCCATATATATTAATATTACCTATAGCGCTCCCAATCCGGTACCGTGCCCTGGGAAAACCGCTTAGCTAGAGTTGCATGTCTAGCAGTTCATTTTTACATTACTTACTTACTTTCCACCATCACCTCAGTACCAGTTAGAATCGGAATTCACTTGATTCTCTACTCATTCTGAAGTTGACGCCTAATCAATAGTCAAACTCGTATTCTCTTCGACTTCTCCGAAACTGGTTCTATAGTCGCGCTACTCTCGTATTCGCGCGCATGCTACTTCTATCGTGTGACTTTCGCCCCTTTCGCTCTACAACTCGCGCTCTCACATGCACTATAGGAAATCAAGCTCAATTCATCAGCTATCAATTCCCTTCCACACAATAGGAGGAACTTTCTCAGTAGCAATCTCCTTGGGACGACTCTGAACACTCGCACCCAGAGGTTTTACTTAGCCCACTAGTTTCTATTACTTTTACCAAAGTACAACATTCCTCACCCACAACTGGAGCCCACCGCAAGGGGATCATCTGAGAAGGCTGAAAGAGCACTCAGGCCTACAAAAGCACGCCAGGAGAGAAAAGGTTTCATTCAAGCCTTCAAGGAAATTAGTATCGACGCGCCCAAAGAAGAATTATTTGTTCCTGTTCCTCACCCCAATCCGCGTCACTACCCGGTACCCAATACTTCAGAAATATCAACCGAGATACCAGCATGTGACTCGCCAACCTTGCCTATCATGCCTTCATCTAAGGAATCAGCGCACAGAGAATCCTCGGACAATTTCGAAGCCCTTGATAACCCAAGGCGCATTCTACCAGGTTCATTTTTAGACTCACCAATTCGCATCACATCTTCAGATGCAAGTTCCCTTTCTACCCTTAGTTCGCTAACTCAATCTAGTGCCTCTTCTCGCATGCAAATGCCCGCGCAATCAGTAGCGCAACCCACTAACTCAGGAATCTTCAACACCCCGCGCACACCTAACACAATCAAACATTCAGTAGCGGTATTCGCTAACCCCATGACTAATGCCCCTACCATCCCCATGCGAGCGACCAAGATCCCTTTTATTCTATCCTCGAATATTTCATCCGCTAACACACCAACAGCAATGGCAGCAGTATTCAGGATGCCAATTCATGGAACCGAGAGCGCACCAAAGTTCAATGGCAAGATGGAGTTGCTAAACGAGTTTCTAGACCAGTACGAGGACATTGCAGACCAAGCAGTATTAGCCGGCCAAGACTGCATCAAAGGTCTCATTCGTTATTTATCAGTGAATGACAAAGAGCTATGGGCGGGAGTACCAGAAGCACAGTTAGGCGACTTCGACGCCTTCATCAAGGTGGTTAAGGTCATGTACCCTGGTTGTGAGGGTGATAGATATTTTACCTTGACAGACTTGCACACTCTGTCGCATAACCAGAGTGCGCGCCCAATGCGCTTGCACATCAAACTCGGCGATTACTTTCGCGAGTATATCAGGGTATCACAATACCTGTTGGCGAAGGCACACATTGGTGAGATCGAGAGGAACTGCATTTTCCTAGAAGGGTTCCCTAGTGACGTTCAAGCGCAGATCCGTATGCGCTTGATGATCAAGTTTCCTGACCACCATCATGAAGACCCTTACCCAATGACTGATGTTCACAAAGCCGCTATATTTCTTTTGCCAGGTATCGCGTCAGTAGCTTCAATGCCTGCGATAGCACCATCACTGCCAATGCCCTCGCCAGCAGCCCTGATGCGCACACCACAATCATCGGGTTCAGTTGTCAAGCAGGAGTATATGGCAGTGTGCGGAGGTCACAGTGCACAGAACAGCACGAGCAACTTAGGTTGCCTCTTTTGCGGCACCTTTGAACATTTCCTCAGCCGCTGTCGCGAGAAGAACGCGTACATTGATGTGGGTAAATGCATGGTTCATCCGCATACGCAGAAGATCGTCCTACCTGATGGTAACTGGATACCAGGACGCCCTGGAGATGGTACTATGAAGGAACAGCTAGATCATCATTACGCTAAGCAGACGAAGGAGGTGCAACTGAGCCAAAGCGTCAATGTAGGTTTGTATTGTCGCGCTGAAGAAGAGGAATCTAGACTGTGCGATAAAAGTCAGTTACAGGGCGGTCTACAGTCAATCCTGTGCACAAGTGTAAAGTCGGTCCAAAGGACAGCAACTGAGAAAGGGAATCCTCTAATGTATGGAGGGAGGCCTCTAATACTGGTTGAGAACTGAGAGGCGCGCGATGTGCGGTTCCGATGACGCGCAATATATGAGTGCACGTGATTACGCGTGAGTGCAAAAGGTGGTGTGCGCGGTGCAAGTAGCGTGCGCGCGATTTAATGAAGTGAGTTGTAAGAGCTGGTGATATCCCTTTGGAATAGAAGTCTGTCTAAACTGATACGAGGCGCGTGACGAGCAGATGGATATCTGAACTGAATTAGATTCTATGTCTGAGGATAGCGAGTTTACAGTGGGAGTCAAGTGCGGGAAAAATCAATCCTGAAGCAAGTCCAAAGGCGTGAACTATATGTAGTGTTAAGCGGTGCTTGCAGCACTGAACCGAACCAAGTAGTCTAAAGATAGAATAGTAGGTAATATATTAAGTAGCGTGCACTAAGCATGTAGTCATGTGAAAGGTGACGAGACGAGTTAGCCCAAAGGAGAAACCATGAGAAGGACGCACCAATGGACCAGCGAGGACATGGAATGGATGGTTGGATGGGTGCGCGAAGGTCCTAGAACAGGCGCGCTGTGCGCGCAACGTAGTTAGAGCGCCCACGATGCTGGTCGAAATGTGATGGTGCGCTGATGCGCATGACTTGTCCTGTGGACTAGAGTTGATATGCGTTAGGGGAATGAGAGATGCTGAGGGGAAGTGCCTGTAAAGGCGTGAGTCTCTACAGCACGGAATCAGACCAAGACATGATCCTTGAGATTGACTCTTCGACGTTCTCGCACACCATCATTGATTCCGAGCCAGAAATGGACGAGGACGATATGCAGGTGATGTATGCAGCACAAGCACTCGCATATGTGCAAGCTAAACGCGACCAGAGAAAGGGTGGCGATAAACCGGATGCAAAAGGAAAGAGCATCCGTTTCAACGGCATGGAACTCCCTAGCAGTTCACGTGTGCGCCCTGGACCCGTGTCCAGACAGGTGGTCGAGGTGGAGGAGATTGTATCTCCCACTGTGCAAGCATCGTTGACTAAGGGCAAGGCGCCCAAAGTCGTGAGAGCTACCGCGCAACCAACGGCGAGCACAAGCAAACCGAAGGAATCACCACCTGTCGTGTCATCATCGTCATCGTCACCATCATTGAATACTGCTAACGTTACTAACCCTTCGTCAGCGACGCCCCCCTCGAATCAATATAGATACTCCTACGCGCTAGAAGACAAGAATGCAGACCAGCGCGTCCTAGAGCACATACTCAACACGGCCATCAGCGTCCCTGTCAGGGAGATACTTGCCGTATCGCCTGACGTGCATAAGGTGTTTCATGACCACCAAGCGTGTCACTGTCAGCACTGTATCAGTCAACGAGCTATCAAGTCAACCTGAGCTCGAAGACTGGATGCGCGGGTATGACGAAGTAAGACTTTGAAGCGACGATGGCAAAGTCGTGGCAGACCACTACACGCCCTTACGCTGTGTTTGCGCGATGACATTTGGTGGGTAGGTTCTCACCTGTGTGCTAGATCAAGGCGCCGAAGTAGTAGTAATGCCAGAAGTGGTCTGGAAAATGCTCGGTGTAGGCATGCGCTCAGACTACCGCCTCAATATGGAGTCAGTCAACACGTCAAAAGATGCGACTCTAGGCATCATTGAGAACATACTGCTCGACTTCAGAGGAGGACCTATGTACTTCCAAGTCCAGGTCACAAAGCACGCAAATTTTGACATCCTATTAGGTCACCCATTCTTCAAACTCACCAGCTGTCACACATCTGATCTCCCAGACGGAGAACAAGATATCTTTCTCACAGACCCAAACACGCGAAAGCAAATGCGCATTCCAACCTTACCATGGTTGAAGCGCGGTGCGCAAGGCTCACAAGGCCAAGCATGTGCAGATCATTCATCGAAGAAGATGGATGAGGGTTTTTAGATATCGATGATCTGCTGTTAACGCAGGGAGACACTAACCCGTCTTTTACTGCCCCATGCACATATTCATGTCTGCCAAGTATCATTTCTCATCCTTGCATCATTCCTGAAGTGTCGCGCAGAAGGAAACCATTCGTCACTCTTAAGGAGCAAAGCATCGTTACCATCACCAATCACACATAGTTATCCGTCGTCTTCGTCATCATTTTCATATTCATCATTGTCCGTGTCGGCGCATTATGCACATCTAACGTCAACCAGTTCCATTTTAGATCAGGCATCTATCAACGCCTTTAATTCTGTTTATCAGTATGATCGCGCGCTTCACGCACTGGTTTATAAACCAGTCACAAAGAAAGTGCACACAGTGCCTACTACCATGCCCCCAGAGTATAGAGTAGTGTGACAGTTGCCCGAAGACCCATTGGCTGGCATGCCAGAACTACCAACTAAACCACCAGATTTCGTTCCAGGTATCTGCTATACGCAAGAGTGCGCAGATAAACTTGATTTAGATCCCACGAAATGGCTATGGCCAGAAGAGCTCAAGCTAGTGTGCTGGCTCGTTCGCGTGGGGTGCCTCTGAACGAGGTCACCTCAACGAGATGTGTTTCCCACCGTACAAGATCCCTATGGTACCGCATACACCATGGTCGCAATGTAATATCCCTATTCCTCCTTCGACACTTGGTGAAGTTATATGCATCATCAAAGAGAAGATTTCATCAGGCATTTACAAGCCTTTGACAGCCGCATATCATTCGCGCTGGTTCTGTGTCGTCAAGAAAGATGGCAAATCCCTACATTTAGTGCATGACTTGCAGCTGCTCAATGCAGTTACAATTTGCGACGCATCAGTTCCGCCCTTCATAGAGCATCTCACAGAATCATTTGCAGGCTACGCAGTATATGGGATGATGGACTTGTATTCCGGTTATGATCAGCGCGCATTTCATGAAGAGTCGTGCAATTTGACTACCTTTGGGATGCCCTTGGGCCCTCATAGGCTGACAACCTTACTGCAAGGTTACACTAATGCAGTACAGGTTTACCAAGGCAACACTGCCTTCATCCTGCAGCACGAGATTCCAGAGTTCACGTCGCCCTTTGTAGACGATGTTCTGGTTAAGTTGGTCCAGACACGATACCAGAACACGGATGGTTCTTACGAGACTATTCCTGCCAACCCAGGCATCCGTTGTTTCATATGGGAGCATTGCATAGTGCTCAATTGCATCTTGCAGTGCCTAGAGAATGTAGGCACGACTGTCTCCGCGACAAAGTTTGTATTAGCTGCACCTACCACGATCATCATTGGTCACAAGTGCACGTTTGAAGGTCGCGTACCAGAGGACTCAAAAGTACAGAAAGTTTGCAATTGGCCTGAACCCAAGAACCAGATGCAAGTGCGTGGTTTCTTGGGGACATGCGGCGTCTTGCGCATATTCATTCATAACTTCTTGTGCATCGCACGCCCACTGATCAACCTTACTAGGAAAGATGTACCCTTCGAGTTTGGACCCAAGCATTGGGAAGCAGTGCAAACACTGAAGGACTCGATATTAAAGTCCCCCACATTGCAAAGGCTAGATTATGAGTGCAGTCGCAAAGTTATACTCGCTGTCAACATGTCTTGCATCACCATTGGATTTATCCTATTGCAAGTAGGCACAGATGGAAAACACTATCCTAATCGCTTTGGATCAATTGCGCTCAGCGAAGTCAAGAGTCGCTACTCTCAGGCGAAGCTAGAGCTTTACAAACTGTTTCACATGCTACACGCAGCTCGCGTATTCATCTTTGGCATCGCCAACCTAATGGTTGAGGTAGATGCAAAATATATCAAAGGTATGATCAACAATCCCGATTTGCAGCCCAATGCGACCATCAATCAACGACCCATACGGGTTACCCATACCCATGCAGTTGCCTACAAAAGACCAGGTGCACTCTTGCCTAAAAACATTGTCTTTGATGCTATAGTTGCTCATTTATGTGTCCAGTCAGAACACTATATGGGGGCACTAAAGGGATGATTTCAGTATTTCTGTGGGCTTCAAGTCAACATCAATTTAAAGCACCAGCATGTTTCTCCATGTTGATGGATCACAGTTGGTATTATGTTGCATAATATTGTCATTGAAGTAGAAGGTCATGAATGAGGTGAACACTTCACACCAATTCACATGCATCAGTAGGAGATTGAGAATTGTGGCCAAGAAGACAAGCCACTCACTAGAGGGGATAATAATGGAGGTGAGACAAAGTGGAAAAGATTGATTGAAGAGCTAGTTGCATTCCAGCAAATGTAGAGACTAGTAGGGTATAAATCATTAACAGAATAGTCAAACAAAAACATCAGACTTGGCAATAGAGAAATTAGATAATTTCCATTCAGGAGACTCATTGTGAGTGCACTTGTTAGGGTATACTGAATCCTCCAATACTCAGCTACATCCCAGATACCAGTCTTAAACTCCTCAAGCAAATAATTCCTTTTCTTAAACAATCATTCTTTATACATACAGGTTCTGTGATGAGTTTCCACTTTTCTGAATGGTCATCCTCACTCCACAGAATTTCTGGCAGTGAGACCTTGGGGCTCTTGGATTTACTAGCCATATACAAGCTTTGATGATGAGCTACTGATGATGTGACAAACAATAAGCTTATCAATTTGGTATATGTAGGTTAATTTGGATTATTTTATGCTCACTGGAAAATAATTTGTTTTAGATGATAGCAAAAGCAAAAGCAACAGTGGACAGCTACTCTGAGCTCCCCTAATACCACATGTGTAATGACCTTAAGTTTATGGTAAGGCCTCCAAAATATTTTGATATCTTGTCTTATATGTTTTGTTGTACCTTGTGCTAAAAATAAGATATCCTGAGTAGATGATGTAGGAGAGAGTATACAGTTTCAAGCAAAGTCAGCTAAGTTGATTAAGTAACATGGTATTTTACTGATGGCCCCTTCCTGAGTAGTGTCCAGCTGAGAAGAAGGATATGGATTCTTTATACATAACCAGCCCAAGGTCTGCACTTGACTGTACAGATTCACTCTGAGAAATTGCTTACTCCATCCTTTTTATGCAGCAAACTGGCTTCACTGATACTGTTGCTGTCATTTGAGAAGCTACTGTCTGCTGTGAGTACAACAATGTGTTGGATCTTGTAGTGCCTAGCTGCTATCTGACCCTAAAGGGTTTCTGTACTAGGCCAAGGCTCAGAGGAGAGGAAATAACACAAAAACTTGCTAAGCACTAAGACTCATCCCCTCTCCTAGTGGTTTACCCCCATGACAAATTTTACTGTAGGAGCAGACCTCAGTTGGAGTAGGAAGTCTATTTATATGCATATTTGGAGTATATATATTATATAGCTGGTATAGGACATACATAGAGTCACTCTATAGGAAATAAATATATAAAACAGTATTTTTGACACTTGAGATGGTTTTCACTTCATTATTATTGCACCTTCAAGTTGGTGAGAACAAGAAAAACTATGCATGCAAAATTGGAAGGCTGCTGCTGATGAAGCCAAGAAAAAGACATGAGGGATATTTGAAGAAACAGGTGTCTTTGCATGTATGTGCTGTTATAGTATGATGCTATGGATTGTTATCATGGTCTACAGTGGTGAACTGTATGCCACATTGGGTAAGTGGCCTGACAATATATCTCTCCTCCAAGTCTGGTTGCAGGTAGCAGGCAGCATTATTGATGACTGCCAATACATATGGAAAGGATACCTGGTTTGCAGGCTGTCTTCATAAATGGATGAGAGCTTACATATTGGACCAGGATGACCTTCCACTCAATGTCTATGATACCTAGAACTCATCCATCCTTAAAAAGCACACAAGCTTATTCTTTGCTGTCCAATGATTGTAGTCATCTGTAGTCAGGGCTGGCCATGTCAGCAACCATCAATGAGGCCCCTTCACTCTTGGCATAAGGTATGGCAGTCTCTGAGTTATGCACCCATCAAATCTTCTGATGGTTATTTGTATAGTATGTTGACTCACCATGGTTCCAGATAATGACATAGCAAGTGGTCACTGGTTGTGCATAACATTTGTTCCCCTCTGTCCCATAGATTTGAGTCCACAAAAGTAGTTCTGCCCAAATGGACAGGAACACCAACTGCCTGTATGCAACTACATCACTTCACTTGTGGCCATCAACAAATTGCCCTGTAGGTGTCTTTGACCAATAATATCCAACATGTTTCATCCAACACTATGCTGTTACAAGGGACATCAGTTTTTTGAGTTTTAGCCAAACAAGTACATCTGGTTTCTTAACGTAGTCTACAATATCCATTGATCTGACATACTTTCCAATTCCTTGCAGATGCAGGAGTAGCTCTCCTTGAAAATCCTTATCTTCAAGGCTGGCAAAGCTTGAGACAGAACTTCATAACCTAAAACATTATTAATCAGATATAAAATGTGATGGATATCCTATAGTGTCACTTTTCAGATGAAGAACATGTGATGGTTGTTACAAGAACATCTAGTCATTGTGCCCCTATTCATTTTCCTCCTGCTCATTGCTCTTAGATGTGACAACTATGCACAGACAATCATCCATAATCTTATCGGGCTGATTATCCTTTTTCCTTATCTGTTTTACCTTCACATTTCATGATAATCACCAGCTATACATCACCCTATGCCCATACTGCAATACTGGTACTTGTTTTGGCCTCATGGCCATCTTCCCTATGCCCTTATTATTTAACCAGTACTTGACTCATTTTCTTCTACTGCATTCTATCATGTTCTACTAAGTTCTACCAGCTCTGCTATGACTTGTTCTGACTTGTCATGACTGTGCAGTTACCCATCTGTGACTATGACTCATTTCCCCTCTACCCACATACTGATATGGCACTCCTACCCTAAATCTCTTCCTACATATAGATACACAGCAGTATCATTGTATCTCTTTAACTTGAATCTACTTGATCTTACAACCCACTTAGAAGGCTAGCAACCTTCTTCCTTCAGTAAACCATTTCTCTTAGTCTTTCCAGCTATAGAGTCTACATAACTCTTGAAGGTGCATCAGTGGACACTTGCTGTGCCACTACGTCAATAACTGCGGATGTCATACCAACTCTGAGTTGCTAAATACTGTGCAACAAATGTCTCTTAAAAGAGGCCTCATACAGCTACTCAAGTTCCCTTATGCTTATGGACTGAGTATAACAATGGTCTTCAATAATGCAACCACACACTTAAAATGTGCAGATGATGCATGTTAACTTGCAAGATGCCCAAGCTTTCCCATAGGCATGGAAAGGAATAGGACAGAAGTAACTGGGGTGCAAGTAGGCAGCCAACACACTGGAAAGTAGAGATGAATATTGTAGATGAAAATTGGAAGATAGTTCATGAGCCCAGCATAGAGATAAAGAAAGAAAAAAGGTCAAAATGTGTGATGCTACATGTGTGGACAGCTCACCACAGTTATTATAGTATAGTACTCTGCAGGCCATTAGCTTGCAGATATTTTTAAAGGGATGACTGTCATACTTTCATGCTGATGTCTTGAAGTCTAAAGCCAAATGCCCAAAATTTTAGTACAAAAAAGGTGTCAATCATTGCTGTACAATGAACTTAATTTCATAAATGTCAAGTCATTGCTTAAGATTACATGTGAAGCCAGGGGCTTTTGAGCAATATTCTTCCCAAAAATTCTACTGTGAATTAAACTTCATTGAGCAGTGCTGAGGTTATTTGAAGTGGCTGTATCGTGAGTTTCCTGTGTCATTCAAAGAGGCTGATCTTGAACACAATGTTCTCGCAATACTAGAAACTGTTCTGCTCAATGCTATTTGTTGGTAAATCTTTTTTTGGCTGGATCACAATCACTCCTAATTTGGATCCTTGCAGCTTAGATTTTCCACATAGTGCTCAGGTTTCATAGATATATATCACAAGGGCCTAGATGGAAAACAGGCAGCATAGGCTTTGAAAAGATATTAATGTCATCATGTACTTCTGGAGACTATTATGGCCAAACTGGAAACTACAGGAATATTTTAATCAGTGGGACATATACTTAATACCTAATGTTGAATTTAATTATTGATGTCCGAATGGCTGTTGAATGTTATATTAAATATCAAAATCATTGAAGTTTTAATATCAAACAGTCACTTCAATTGTTTATCTCTCTTGCCACTTGCATCTCAGTCTGAGTCACTGATATAGTCACATCATTCACAAATGGGTCACCAGAGTGAATTTACTACAAAAATGCTTACTCCTTCTTCAATTGGCCAAAAATAAGGATTCTGAGTAGACCACCTTAATATTGTAGTACATCCCCATAATATCATGGAACAGATTTGGCTAATTCTAAGTTTAAACAAAGTAACAACCCAAAATCATGTATTCTGTCCTCAAATCATATGATGAACTGGTGTATAAACAAGGTCTATCTTATGAGTCTGAGGGCTCAGCAAGTTTTCATGTTATTTCCTCTCCTTGAGCATAGTAAGAAACTCTTTAGGGTTGGATAGCAATCACCTAAGCTAAGCCACCTCCCAGAATCCAACCACAAATTGCCATGTACCAGTAGACCAGTCTCCATGGGGGCTAAGAAACCAAGACCAGTGAAGTCATTGGTGTCATTCAGAATTGGGAAATTCTTGGGCAAGAGATTGGGTACCAGTTGGAGCTGCATATGCTAGTATTCATTAGGTGGTGGATGGTATTTACTCATAACTAAGGTCCTAAGGATATTGTGCATTTGGGGTTCATCAGAAACCTCAGCAATTGTCTCATCAAGTGAATTGAATCCCACTACCTGGGAGACCTAGACTGATGCACATTTCAGGGTCATACTTGAGCTAACATGCCACATCATGGCTATAACCACACACAGCTACAGTTGCAAATCCTAGCATGGGAAGCTACTGGATATCTGTAGGAGCACACAACCACCATCATAGAGGGTTCTGCTTCTTGGCATCATTGGCCTCCTAGATGTCTTGCATGAGTCAATGGTTTTGCTTAGCATGAAAGAAGTGTAAATTTTTGGTGCCAGCACAACTATCAGAATCACCAATGTCCAGTCACTTGTCAAGACTTGTGAGCATGTCCCCTATACCTCCTTTCCCTCTCCTTCCTATATTTACTAGTTTTCTCAAAGTGCAAGGTACCAGGAGTTATGATTCACAAGCCTCTGGGGTGCTTCAATAACCAGCAGAAAGAGGGTTGGGGTGTTCAGGAAGGGAGTTAGTATGAAGCTATGGTTAAGAGAGCTGCAGCTATCTGACACTGCAAAAGTGGAAGGAAGGGAAGAAAAAAGAGAATCAAATCTCAGTTGAAGAGAATGGGAAAGGACCCTTTTTGTGTGGCTGAACATGATCATGAGCTCTGCCCTATTGCACTGTTTGCCACTTGGTACACCAAAGGCAGTTACTAAGTGAGGCAGTATAGGGAACAATCCCAGGCTGAGCTCATAATCAGTCATTTTACAAAGTATGTTGACAGTCCACTTGGTCCACACTTATACTAGCCATCTCTCATGTTTTCTACTGCAGACCTGACACTAATTATCTTTGAACTTGTTGGACTTCCTGCACACTTGTCCATCCTATGTTCTGTCCTGTCCTGTCTAATCCCACTGGTGCATAGTTCATATTTCCCATTGACTAAAGCAGTAGACAGTGTTATTATATGTATTCTCACCTGGCTGCAGCATCTCATGGCCTATTTGTAGCTAGTTAAATAGGGCTAGGGCAACCATACACTTCACCATCTAGTAGGAGAGTAAATTTCCTGATACTTGGTCACCTTGATTACTTAGTACTTCCTTTGTCAATTGTTTTCTCAATATTCAGTAGATAAAGTGTGATGGGCATTGTCCTGCATGATATGGGAATCATGCAGAACAATATATGATATATTATCCCACATATACATAGTCTATTAGCTTAGTCCTCAGACTACACAGAATGCATTTTGAGTATAGACTCAAGTGCAACAGTTCACTTTGCATGCTCCAATCATGCAAAAATACAGTGTTTTGAAGAAAAGTCATATATGATAAAGATATTGTATATTGACCTAGTCCAAGTTGATAGTCATATGAAAGCTTAGGTTAATACCTGTCTTTTGGCTGATTTACTTTGACTAGAAATAACCAAGGAGAAAAGTTAAAAGCCTACCAAAACCCTATTCAAAAAGCTCATATATTGCTTTGTTTCATCTTATGATTTATTCTGCCTTGTTTTCTCCATCATTTCTTTACATACTTGATTCTTTGACCTTGTAGCTGCTTGATCATTTTGTGGTGGCTGAGTTTTTTCAACTTCAGGTGAAGGGTATGATGGTTGAATTTCAATGTTTTGTGCAAGACCATCTTTAAGATATTTCTATCTAGTAAGTATGGAATGAGTATGAGTGCCAATAGAGAGGCAAAGATATGAGCTTATCTGCAGAATTGTGTAGGACTGCAGCTTAGATTCTGAGAAATTGAAATTGAAATCCTCTGGCTCTGGCTGCTAAGCAGACAATTTTGAATGTGCTAGTAGTAGATGCCCCTATTGGCACTACCACAGACTTTGTCTTCAACACCGTATTAAGTGCAGCATGCTCTTTGTCTCAAGCCTCGGCAGTTCTTGGAACACTTCAAGCAGCAGCATTTGCAGTGTCCTTCCATCTGGAGGCTTTCAGCTTTAACCCTGGTGCAGCATGCCATCACTAGCAACCAAGGGAGTGTATTTAAAACTGAGCATATATAAGTAGACTGTGTTACATTCACACAATTGAGTCACATAGCATAAATTGTGCCTATGAACTGGAAAATTAGTTATGGTAAGGTGTAAAATGGTCCCCCCTTGTCATAGCAGAAGCTGCCAGAAATTAACAGAAATTATTGTCATTCAAATGTAATAAAATCTCCTGGTTAAATTTGAGAGAAATCATTGTAATTCCAATGGATCCAAAGTAAATTCTGAGTATTCTTATCATGAGAGTTGGTTAAATAGAACCTAGCACCCTTACACTGGCATGGGTGTACTTTTTAATATAAAAGGCTTCCAGTGGAGTAGAGTATGTGGTAAATGTAAATACTGCTACAAATGCAAATGCTATTATATTACTATAACCAATCCACCATCACCAAAAACTGTGCTCAATTTGGAGACTTGTAAAAGGGACATAGATGCTTGATTCATTCCTGCAGATTGATCTACCTATAGGGGCTGCTGGATCTATTACCAGCTACCTGCAACAGGGTTACTAGCAGATTTAGCCTATTGAAGGTTTTTTCGGTTATACTTGGAAAATATTGATTGTATTGCAGTGAAAAGCTAAGAACTTCCTTTGTGCTGCAGTCAATCATATCAGAAGCATCATTTTCAGGCCCATTTCAATATCTGATAATCAAAGGTAGCAGGCATAAGACTGAAAATTAGTTATATGTAGACACAGATCCTCCACTCATTTTTCATGTAGAACCCTGGCCCTGGATGTGTCAAAAGGCCACAGAATTATGGCCAGCCAGTCACTGGCTGGAGTATGTAGAATCCAGCTGGCTGCTGGAGCATGTATAATCAGTGTGGATTTATATAGATATATAGATATTAGGATTACTATGAAAAAAGTAGCTAGCCTTATAGCTATAGGATGTAGAATAGTATTAATATATATAGATATATAATTACTAGGATTACTGTTATTGAAAGCAATAGTAGTGGCTAGCCTTGTGCCTACAAGATGTAGAATTAAAGCTAGATGGTCACTGGTTTCAGAATTGCATACCAGCCAGATGACATCTACAATATGTAGAATCCAGCTGGCCAATCATTGGTTGCTGCATACTGGCTGAATGACTTCTACAACATGTAGCATCAAGGCTGGCCAGTCCTTGTTTTCAGACTAATTTATAGCAACCACTACTGACTGGCCAATTTGATTTTACAACATATAGAATCAAGCTGGCTAGTATGCAATTCTGAAACCAATGACCAGCCAGCCTTTATTTAACAACAGAGGGCTATCACTTATAAGAAGCACTACCAATATGAGTACAAATAGTCTACATAAAAGGGAACTTGCTTTAGCAAGTTTGCAGAAGCAGCTGTACACTTTGCAATTGTCCAGCACAGAGATAGCAGCAGCAGCTGGAAAGACATAGGAGCACCTCTCTGTAGCTACAAAAACTATCAGTTATCTCAAAAGCTGCAGTGAGGTGCTTGCCAGACAAACTATGTGCTAGTTATGCATATCACATATGCATCTACAGCCAAAATCTGTGCTAGCAAGAAAGCATAGTGTGCTCTTAGCACAGAAACTTCTCAAAGTCAGGGTGTCTTTGCCCTGAAGGAGATAGGTGTCTTCACAGATGCATCATATGCAATAGTATGCAACCTTGTAGCTAATTTGGATGTACCAATCCAAAGTATCAATGCTGCAATCAACATTATGGCTGAGGTTCTAGGGGTGAAGGTAATTGGGGCTGTCAGTGACTATAGCATCTATCAGATTGTTATAGAGGGAGGATTAGCAGCTGAAGCTCAACCAGTAGATAAGATCAATCATGCTAAAAGTAAAGAAACATACCATAGTTCTGCATCATGTTCAAGTCTGACAACAAATTAATTACTATTGTAAAGGGCTTGGGACAATGCAGTAATTCTTCTCTACTGATAGGTTGCTCTGGATGCATCTGGCTATTCCTGCATCAGGTTGCTTCTTTTGGTACATCTTAGTTGCCATCTTTAAGTTCTACCAGAAATATTTGATAATGGTATTTGCGATATTGTGTACCTGTTTAGTGGTGCTTCTTTCAATTTGGGTTTTTTGGTACCAGCAGCTACATATTTGTTGCAGTCTAACACCTTCATACAAAGAGTGATGAGGGGCCTACTGTATAATTCTGGGAATAATATTAGAAGTGTGCAGAATCATGTGAATAGGGACACACTTACTGACATAATACAATATATGTGGTAGGTTGATGATCATTTGTTGAAATGTTTCCAGGGAGTGCTCATGGACTTGGTTGGTAAGGTGTTTTCCCTGTTTGTAGTCCATATAACAAGAAAGTTCCATTATATGCATGGATTCATAGTTATAGAAATGAACCCAGTGGCAAATGAGGCAACAGGTATGTAAACTGTGTGGAACTGTCTGGGTGGTTGTATACTTGCCAAAATTAGGGTTGATCAATATAATATCATGATGGACTCACAGCATGTTACTAGGTAAGAGAGTTACAACTTCTCCATGCCAGTTCTCCTGGATGGTCTTACAGTTTCAATGAAACTGTAACAGTGTTAGGGCAATATGAGAGGTCTGTGCAAGAAATTGTGTCCTCACAGATTGGTTTGTACAGGCCCCATTTTTTCTCTGACAATGCCACTGTTGAGATTGATAGAGATAGAAAGAGTTAGTGTTGTAACAGCACATGATGGTACAGTACACACATCAAAGATAACAGAAGACTGGCTTGTCCAAATGAAATATTGAGTATGCATTGTATCTTGTTAGGGTCATGTATATTGTTCACAAATTGTGCAAGAGTTGTGTGCTGGTGTGAATATGTGAAATGCTTTGTGCATTGTTTAGCATCTGGTTAGCAGTGTTAAATGAGGTGAGAAACTTGAGATGGATTTGAACAGACTTACCATATACCACCACACCCATGAGGTCTGACATACTGCAATCTTCCAGGTACTCTAGATCAAGCATTGCAGGCTTGAGATATGCTGAAAGGCGACGGCTTTGTTAGTACAAATCACTGTGGAGATCTCATTGCATAACTGTTGGCTTTTGAAGTGCCAGTCACGATACTATAAATAGCAAGATTAAAAAATGTACCTTGTCTTCTATCATGATAAGCTTCATTATGTACTCCAGTAACCCTTCCTTTGTAAATACAGCTGGGTTTGAAGCAAGATTGTAATCAAGTGTTTGTTGTGTTGTGGTAAGGTCTTTATCAGGTGGGATTGCATGAGAATGCATTGTGATCTCCATAGCATTACAATGTGGCTTGTATACTAGAAAATAGGTCCATCTATAGTGAACAATGTGTATTCGCAGCATTGAGGTGCCTTTGCAAAACATATGCTTGTGTGCTGGTTCACCAGTGTTCCTTATTCAAAATCAAAATTAAATTAAGATTAAAACCAAATGAATAACTTACTTGCATAGCATACAACCCACCTCTCAGAGGTATGAATGAATATAGTCTGGATGTCTGCTGTACAATCACTTTTTGAAACTTAAATATAAGTGTAAGCAAAGGAAGACAATGATTAAGATAGGACATATAGTCTGTGCAGTACCTCCATTCTCTGATTTGGCTTCATCAGCCTTATCATTATCCACTTGGGGGATCAGCTCATTGGAGGATGAATCTCCTAGATCAGGAGCAGTTTCATCATTAGAGTCCAAAGAAGATAGGACTCACATAACAACTTTTTTAGATGCTAGTGTTCTATATATCACTAGATAATATATATGCATGCTTCCTTGTGCCTAAGGATGAAGCAAGGCCACAGGCATCATCGGCATCATGGATGTGAGCTAAGGGCCTGGAAGGGTGGCCAGAGCACCAAGAACCTACAGTGAAGGTTGTCGGTATATATTCAGCCTTGAGTAGAACTGAGAAAGCATTTTTATTGGGTTCTGTTGATAGAACCAGTAGAAAGAATATATTGTCATCAGGATCATTGTAGAACATAATATCAGAAGCATTCTTGAGGGAGCCATCAGGATTGAGAGCACAGGAGTCTGATATCTTCAGAGAGATTACTCACAATTTTATCATCATGACCTCATTTTGTACACAGAACAGGAAGAAGACATCTACATACCACAGAATACTGGTCTCCTAGGAGATCAGTCACAGCAAAAAGCCTGTAGAGGATCTCATAGCTGACCTGATAATCAAATCCTGGCTGAAGGTAGTGCAAATCCTGAAGATCAATCAATCAGACGATGATGACACTAACACAAATGATGGCAAAGTCAACAGTTTGGAATAGTTTGAACTTCCCAAAGCAGAACAGAACCATTTGGAACACCTAGAACTGAGAACTGATTTCTGGTCTGGTTTTGGCTGGTGAGAGAACCATAGACCAAACCATAGAGAACTGGACCAAAAGTCTGGTTCAAACCACAGTTCTGGACTGAACCACAGCAGCACTAGGGCCAAGTGTTCTTAGTGTTTATACCACAATAAAATTGAATAACTCATCAGTATCTAAGTTAGAAGCAATCAAACCTATAAGCAGCCATAGGCAATATGTGCTACTTCCATCATGGTTATGTTTAGTAGAGCAGTGTTGCAGTTGCATGTCACACATATCTCCCCCTCCATATCCACTTGAGGGACTTGTAAAAATGTACTCCATAGTCTAATAAACAAAGAAATATCAATCTAGAACAACTGTCAAAAAGAAATGTGTACCTGCTCCAATAAGTAGCCATCAAATATACCCTTAAACATATTATTATTATTATTATTATCATAGTCTTGACCTGGTGGGTCTCTGGCCCATAGGAATGTGGGAAGTGCAAATGCAGCCAAGTCAACCTTACCATACTGAATGTCTTTAAGTGCCCTGCAAAATGTTAGACTAATATGAGGTAAATTTTAAAAAAAAAACACTTGGGGATAGTTCTAATACTAGATAACTCAACTAGAGTTGTGCATCTAGTGAGATTCAATATGTCTTGCTATTGCAGGAGGTTCAGCTAAGACAAGATAAGGAGAGTGTCCTTGACTTGAGATAGATTCAGATGACTTAACATTGGAGGTCTTAAGTGAAGAAGATTCCAGATAAAACAAGACATCTAAGAAAGAAAGCAAAGGGAATGTGTAAGTGACATCAGTACAATGGGTTTAGTATCCAAGAAAAGATGTCTAATGGCAGCAAAGTGCAACCATGACATAATACAATATAAATCAAAAGAAAAAAAATAGGGGTAGTGGTAACTATAACAGAAACCACCCAACAACACAGCCGCCACCAATGCCCTCATTGTTCTATATGCTAACCAGCAAATTTACACAATAGACCACAATAGGATATCCCTTTACTGTACCATGGGATGGCAGTCTTATAAAGCAGAACAGAGCAGCTTTAAGACCATTTGGAAGGTGAGACTGATTTGTTGATGCTGAGTGAAAGTAGATAATAATATTTAAAAAAATGTTATGCACCTAGATATCCCACCATTAATCACCCATCCAAGACCTATTATAAAAATATTCAAACTCCCTGCCATTATGCTTGAAAACATATTGTGTATCCTACACAAAATGTAGCGCAAGTAGCAGATTAACTAGCCAATCAAGGGCCCAGTCCCAGAGAGGTAGTATGTGGGTCTTATATACTTGTTGTTCTTTTTTGATAAGAATAGTGATGTGTTTTATAAAATAATATCATACAAAGTGTGAGATTTATTAGTAACATACCAGTGTCACCTAAGCAGCTACATGTTCCCAAGCTTTGTGCAGATCATTATTGTTTGCAAGAGTTATTCAGCTCTCCCTTCTCAATATATGACCAATCAGAACAAGAAGCCTATCAATTTATAACTTATTGAGTGTGACATTGAGTGTAATCTCTGCAAACTCAAGAGTCATCATGGGAACAGAAAGAACATGGGGGCAAAGATGGTCGACTGCTATTAAGGACTATGAAAATCCATCAAGTTATTGCTGCTGGACAGGCTAATGACATCTATGTTAACATTTTGAATAGAGGTATAATACTGATGAAGATGCTTGAGGCTCCTAGATTGCTCCTCCATCTCCTCCTCCTTGTCATCTTCCATCTTGCTGACAAGCTCCAGAGCATACTTATAGGGCTAGTATATAGGAGGCATGACTAGATCTGTACTGGACTTAGATGCAGCAGAGGATTAAGATTGGGCAGTGCAATCATCTATGACTGCAGCTACAAAGGGTTGAGCTGGGCAGCATCATAAGCCTTTTACTTCTCCTTGTAGTCTATAATGGAGGATATGCTGGGGGACCAACACTGATCTGTGCTATCAGCCATGCCTCTCCTCATGAATGTGCCAGGTTTGGCATTGAATGGGAGAGCCTAGCCAGGTTTATATGCCCTGCCCTTCCTGTTATGATCAGCTATAGGCAATACATCAACATGATTGCTGCTTGAAAAATAAGGTCATTCATGGATTCTGATTAAAAAGGATTTTGAACAGATGAAGCTAGCAGCAGTGAGCTTGACAGCATATATTCACAATCAATATAACCGCTTGTAGCTGGAGAGAGACCTTGCAATGAAGTGCCATGGGATGCAATACTTAGTCCATGCTGTTGTCAAAGGATGTCAGAGATCAAGTCCTGCAGGGTTTTTTTGAACTGGATGTCAAAGAATGAGTCAAGATATATTTCCATGGTTTTCATGAGCTATGCAGACATGGACTAAAAGGTTGTCCTATTCACTATATTTTTTTGACTTATTCAAATTACTTCTGGAGGAGGAAATGGACCAAGACTGAGCATACTGTATCACTGATCTTCTAGCCATCTATACTTGCACATACTGTTATTTGATAGTTGAGGTGCACCTCCTTGAACTATGATATAGTGGCTTTAATTGATGACAATATAGTGGTTGGCAGACTCAGTGAGGATGTTGTCAGCTGCATTATAAGAGTTGTCTAAAGCTATGAACTCGTGTCCCATGGTGATTGTGCCTTAGCAAAAATCTCTCAACCAAAATATTCTTTATTCCACTGTTGGAGGTTGTCTGAAAATTTGGTTAAGGTGATTCTCCTTCCTTTGCTGACACATAGATAGCTGAAATACCAGCCTGCAGTTAGAACAATGTCAAGGGGTCAAGAATAATAAATGGTGCTTACATTCTATAGAGATGCTCTGCTTTCTTGCCATATACAATGCCAGCCAAGATGACTTCAGTGGTTCTTAATTCATCTCCCAGCACTTTATGGACCCAGAAAGCAATGTCCTTGGGCCTGAATCCAAGAGTGCAAGAGTCTTGGTCTGTGATACTGGTCATCTTACTATATCTCATGAGGATAAACATCTCATTGTCCTCCATGAAGAGGTTTCAATGCCTGTCTGCATTGCACAGCTGGTGATCAATGAATTGTGTTCCATAGTAGGAAATATGAGCCATGATATATAACAAGTGATAAAGAGGCTCCCAGACATACAAAGTGCATCTGAGTAGGGTCTTGATTCCAGAAATGTTTTAATAGATGTAACCTGAATTATTGACTATGGCGAGGCCATAGTACTCTACCAAGAAGAAGAAAAGAGAATGTCACTTCTTGTGGAATGGCTCTTCCAACATAAATGAATAACCTCAAGTGGTGTTGGTGTGATCATCCTTAACATTATCTATGGTAATGGATTGCACCTCAGGATCAATATAGACATTTGGTTCCTTCTTTTGGTTAAAGGTGAGTGATAGCACATACTGCTGCATCTCATAGAGAAAGTAGTAGGAGGACCAAGTCATAGCACATGCTGGTCTTTATCCATCAGTGTTTCTAGAAGTAACATGACATTGCAGAGGTACTTGAATTTTGCAAGATCTGAAGTAGTCTGAAGTTTCCATTTGCATGTAGTGCCCTTAGCCAGACAGCTTGCTGGATAGGATTTGCCCATTAATCAGTCAAGCACTAGGCTGGGTTGGTATTGACTAGCAATCAAGTCAGCTTGTCATAGGCAATCATCCTCTTATGAGGGTCCTAGTATTGTCCTGCAGGACAGTCATGAGATCCTCAAGATACTTGGTCTGCAGAGCTGAAAGGGCAAATGAGAAGTTCAATGAAAATCCCAGGTGAATTCAAACAATATTATATATCAATTAAATTATGAAATTGGGGTATTCTATATTGTCATCTGACACAGGCTTCCAGTGATTGTTCCTTTGAAATTCCAAGGGTGTCAATAAAGATGCAGGGAGAGCTACAATGCTACTACTCACTTGTCTCAGGGTATGGTATTGTCATATAATAGGACTTTTGAAAGGGTCAGCTTGTGAGGGTGACTATCCAAGATGGCAGATGCTTTTACCATGTAATCTTTGATGGCAACAGTAAAACAAGAGAAAAGACCATCATGCTCCTCCACAGAATGTTTTTTCTTGATTTGGCCTGCTGCCTGTCTTTGGACTGGATTTATATGGATGCCTGGCATGAACTTGTCCCAACCCATGCAGCAAACAAGGGAAGTCTGCTCTTGTTCTGTATTACCTGGAACAACCAATGGGACATTGAATGCAGGTAAGAAAGTAGCATTAAGAGTAGCTCTTAAGTCAGATATGATACCTAAGGCAAGGTTCCTGTTGAGTCTGAAATATGAGTTACTTGCTCCAGTGAAGATATACTGGACAAGGTAAGGCTGGTACTTCATCTCTGTCAAACTGTCAGTATCATGCTTTTCCCTACCATGCCTTTTTATGATCTCCAGATCTTTTATGCAGTATGTACAATTGGCAGATGCCATAGAGGCTAGACCTTTGCTTAGCTCTGTGAGGAGCTGAACAGGTGGTCCTCCAGGGGCTGATAGCTTGACATACTCTTGTTTCACATACAAGTTTGGCTCAGAGTAAAAATTCAACAAAGCCTGCATATCCAATGAAGGCACCTGGCAATATCATATAGTTGTTATTTAAAATCAGATAAGGACAGACAATATGTATTATACACATGCCTTATAGGACAGGTGTACATTTTTCCTGTGGCTGGTGACTATAGCAGAGCAGGATTTTGAGTGTGGTGTGCATACAAACACCCATGGTATTCATGATAGGGTTGGACTTCAAGTAGTCCATTGATGACATAAGACACACAGTGGCAGAATCCAAGGCAGAAGTAGGAACTGTAAAATTGAGAGGAAGGTGTCGCTCATGACTAATGTGCTTCGATTAGATAAGAATTATTAAGGGCACAGAGGGACACTACTATTTTGGGACAAACAGATGGCAGATGGAAAAAAAGAAGCAGGGATGGAGGGAAGTTTGGTAAGGACCTGCCTCATAAAGAAGAAGCAGGGATGGTCAGGTCTGAATCCCTTCAGATCCAAAAACAGAAAGGTAGCAGTGAACTTCGTCACAATTTAATACTTCATGACACTACCCAAAATCTTCCAGACCTCCCCCTCAGCATCCTAATTTACTCATTATTCAAAGAGCTCTGCCATTTCCTGCATCACCCCCATCTGCAGCTCCTTTAATGTAAGCAGCAAACTCCCTTAATCACTACTGACTTACTTACACCTAAAACAGATTATTCTCAAAAAAGGATAGAAACTATTTCTTCTTGAAGGAGGTAGACTTGATTGATCCTTTTTTCAGCCATACAAACTATGTGCCCATTCCCCTCACAGGTCAAACCAATTTCACTCACAAAGATCCCGACCCTGAAACCATATTCCAATCATGTTTCAACCTATCTTGTTATATATAGGTTGCAGCAACCCCAGACAACTCAAAGCTTAAGTACACTGGCCTGCTCTTCCAGTGCCTCATTACAATCCAGATAGCCACTTCTGGTACAACCCATTCTTTCTCAGGTAAATAAAAAGCCAGCTGGCAATGGCTTGAGAACACCCTGTGTTACATCACCTCCACTTTCAGCATTGACTCTCTACTCCCTTTGAAATTCTCTATGCTGCCCCTTTCCTCCTCTTCCTATGGCTATCTTTATATTCACAAGAAGCACTCCTATGCTCTTTGATGTGCCTAGAAATCGTGACTAGTATTTCATAGTCTTGTGGGGCTGGTCAACCTTTTTATGAGTGCACTCTAGTATGATACAAAAGTGCCTGCCCTACTGATCCTCAAGCTCCACTTTCCCCCTCTTGCACTTTCATCCAATCTGGGCTCAATGAAACACATGTATGTGACATCATTGATACATTAAAGCTAGAGATGCTTAGCAGATGCATTGGTGTTGTCCTTGGCTCCGAAACCTCTATGCTGGGCCTCATATTTCCTTATCTCATCCATATAAGAATTCCTGTCTAGGTTAAGACTGTAACATCGAGTGGCATAACCTACACTACTTCTTTCAAACATCCAATCTTCATACTTGCCATTCCTCAAAAAGAAGAAGAGCTTCATATCCACACAATGATCAACAAAACCATTACAGACAATATCAGTCCAAGCCCCTTTAATTCCAAGTCCGACAGTCTTTACCATTGGCATGCACTTGTCAATCCCACAAGTTCAGGCAGAAGGAGTCCATAGTATAAGCCTCTAACACTACAATGACATGGCTAAGGAAAAGGATCCAAGACACTGTCAACTTCATTATACCCACCCAATAAGATACAACAAGGTACTTTATGTGGTATCATTTGAAACAAGGGAGGTTCTGAGGAAAGCTTAACTATGAAGATGCAAAGAAGGAATTTGAGAGCAGATGACATGAGGAGTTCATATATAACAAAATCTCTAACCAATGGAACATTTGTTCCCTATTTACTAAGAATGAAGATCTACCACATGATGACGCCCCATTCAAACTCTCCTTCCAAGAAGTCAATCAAATGCCTGCTCTACAATTTAACAACCCTCCCACACTTTCCTCTGACCACAACCAGTTAGAAAGAATGATTGTGCACCAGATACCTATTCTGCAAGATATGTTATTTGGCACCTTGGTGGAAGAGGTTCTATACAGCCATTATGGACTTATCTGTAGCACGCAGTCCAAAATAGAGTCTGCAAGCAACTTTATCTATATTGAAGACTCTTAAATCATCAATACTTACATCATTTGCAAATATGCAATGGAAGTCAACCTTGCCTTAGAACACCACAAAAGCAATGAATTTGCTGTTCAGTCCTTTATCTCCTCCCTTGTACTCAAATTTCTACCACCCTTGCTCTTATAGGATTTACACCCTAACTATGCTGGACAACTCCTTACATGCAACATGTATTTCAAGGTTGAGAGTATAAAGGACAACACTCTAACTGACTACCTGATCTCCCAGTCATTCTGAAATACACTTGAACTTGGAACTTGTTCATCAGAAGTGCCACTTCTGTCATTGTAGTATCCCATTCAAACTCCTTTTCAAGGTTACATACCCTTCTGTCCCCTGTTCTATCACTGTCTTTGAATCCAACTAACATCCTGATGGTTGGACACCTGACAAGTACGGATATATGGACTATGAACTCCACCAAAATTATTTGTTAAGACTACCACACATAAGAGTTGCCATTGCCTAAGCCAGAGGAGTTCTCTAGTGTTTATGCTAACAAAACTCAGCCTAATCCCAGCCCTCAGCCTACTATTATCCACTATTGAGAACCTGTCCCTCACTATATCAACTCCATTTTGCAACATTGTCATTCCTAGCCTTTGTGCTGCTGCCCAATAACTCAAAGCTCTTAAGATGAGGGGTGAACTCTTTATAATAGATAATCCTAAAGGTCTCATACATCTTTTGTTGAAATACTGCAATGTCCTAAGTAGCTTGCTTCATGTTATCACTCTGTAGTCATGCCTCTACAGACTCACACTGCAGCTTAGTCACAAAAACATCCCTTTTCACCATGCTCCACAACCTTTTAAGGCACTCATAGACTTGCTATCTCATCATGGTACTAGGAGAAGGTGTCTTGTGATTTGTGGAGTATTATAGCAAGCAATCTTTGATTGCTGTAGGGGCAGAGGTGGTTTTTGAAAATTCCTTTCTTTCTTGTCACACTATCTTACTCTAAAACCAATTTAAAACTGACCTAAAGTTCACTAGATGAACTATTATTGTATAATGTTCCTGAAAAAGTTGACTACTCAGGCTAATACTATATCATATAGTAATCATAATCCTATACCCTTGTTAATCTACCAAAGCAGTGCAAGCATTCTCCAGAGAGCTCAGGCAATGTCCCACCACCATATAGAGTGCCGTATGAGTGTTCTTGAGCTGAATTTAAAAAGAATGTAACTTTCTCACCTTAGGACTGTCAATCTTCCAGTTAGAAGTGGCTGATGAGTCATACATGAGATTTGTGCTATTCTCTGTAGGATTTTGATGCCTCCAGCTTCACTTCTGAAAAGTAATGGTTCATGCTCAGCTTACAAAGTTAGAAATCAGCATAACACGTACAGAAATTACTCCTACAAGAATAAACCCAATTCAAATCAGCAAGTGCTTGCTATAGCTGTAGATAGCATAAATGCAAAAAGTTAATATTACTAGAAGTTTCAGTATCTATATATATATATACATAATATATTATCTGATGGGACATCAGCTACAAATGAATACTCATAACAGACTGATAGCCTTTGGTATATGTGATTGGTGTTTAGCAATGGTCAATAGTAGAGGATCAATGTATAATATACACTCCAGTATAAGGGTGTAAGATGAGAGTGAGTATTTATGTGGATGAAACAAACATATCTGCAGGACCTATAGGCTAGGATGGGTTATCTAAAAACTTGCTCATAGTCCTCTATCATACAATCATGGCATTCCACTGAGCCTCAAGCTGTAGAGTGTTACTCTGCAGTCAAGTGGCCTGCCAGAGATTATGTAGTGTCTTCTGGAAGTTATTGGTCATCTCCAATCATATCACATAAAATGAGTGCTCAGCCTCAAGGATCTTTTGTAGGGTGGGTGAGATGTACCTTTTCTTTGCCACTGTACACAATCTCTGTAACAAACCTGCAGGCATATCTAGTTAAAGAGAGACTCCTCCATTTCAGAATTTACCTCATAAGGAGGTTGTATGGGACAAGATACAATAGAGATGTTTCTGCTTTCCATGCATTCTGCATTAACAATTTGCCCAGCTCAATATCACTTTCTGATTCAAATTGTGCAAGCAGCTCTTCTTTGAGAAGCTGAAAAATATCACTGATGCTTTGCATTATCTAAGTATCTTTAAAAATGGATGTTGCTGATTCATTGAGATGGAATTAGTCTCCCATATGAAGAAGCTATTTGAATGCTACTGCATGGCTTACCAGATACTCTGTAGTGGGTGATATATAGAAGTCTAAACATGCTTTACCTCATCACCAATAAGTCCTCAATTCCTATTACACCCTCTATATGTCCAAAGGTATTTAGGGATGTTGCAGTCACCTTCCTCACAGGAGTGAATCATCAATCAAGTCAATTAGAATTTGCAATGTCTGGGTTTGAGAAATAGGACAGAGAAAGAGTTGTAGGTTTCATATGTAGATGGCTCAATACTTAGGACCATAATCCTAACTTAGCATTTAAATTTCTGGCATAATGGTAACTACTTGCCTTTTTTGGAAAAACAAAACCCTCACATATGTAAGATTGACATAGATCACCCTAGATAAGCAGCAGCTTCCTCAGGTGATTGCTAGTATGCTGGCAGATGAAAAATTCTCTCAGTTGCTCATGTGTGCCTAAGAAATGCACATAGTATGTGGGAGCAATATTAATATTAGTGACTCCACATGATATGTACCCAGATATCAACATGGCAGTGAATGTTTTAAATAGAAACCTACCAACAACCATATGGCTCAGGATGTAGTGTGAATGATATTGAAGATATATTGGAGCTGGATGTCTTTGACATTATTCAAATTTTGCAACTGATAGCTTGTGGACCTTTTCTTACCTCAATTGCAATGAGTCTGTGAAGAAACTTATGAAATAGTGGTTGCAGTGAAAGCAGTCTACCATCTTGTCTAGTCATTAGATCCAATGTCTGTATGACTTCAATATATGCTTTGATGCTGCTAGCATAGTCTGGTGAGAATGTAAATTTCATTGTAGCTTTATATTTATTCAGGGACTAGTCTTTGGTATAATTAGGTTAACTAGTTCAAAGTCATTTTCTGTGCAGGAGTGAAGAATTCATGCTAAGGCACAGGGACATTGATTTAAGTATGAGTCTTAGAAAAACAAGTATTGGTGGGAGCCTCCAATGTTTGGTCTACTTGGTTGTTGTGTTGATCAGAGGAAGCATAACTTTGCATAACATTGTCCTCTCAAATGAATGTCTGTGGATTGACACAAAGGCATGGACTAATATCATATTTAGAGCAAATATAATAAAAGAAAATCTCACCAGTGCCCTTAGATATTGATTCTACACAGCCATGCATTGATGGCACTTTCTCCAAATTGAGAAGAGTTCACTGCCCCCCTGGGTGATTCTCTGCTAAAACTATCAGACACATTAGTGAAGATTACTCTGCCTGAACAAAATTATATCAATATCCAGCAGCTGTATCAAGAATAACCTGCTACACCTAATTTGCTTATAACCATTCATCACATCACTCCTTACAATAAACACATCAAATACAATCTTCCCTCATCAGACCCCCTATTATCTCCTTTGCAATGCCTCCATAGAAGGGTTTAATTGAATCTCTTTATTATATAATGCTCTTTTTATTTTCAACTGCATGCTCAGACATACATATGAGCCTCCAAAAAAATAGTAGTAAGAAGAAAAATCAAATCATGAACACAGATCAAGTTGAATACTATTGAATCCAAATTAGACAAGCAAAATTTAATCAAATAATAAAGCTAAACATTCTTTCATCCACCTTTACCCTAATGCATGGTACTAGTATTATTTTTTGAGTGCCACTAAGTGAAGTGTCTCTAGTTGGACTTGCAAGGAGGAGAGGTGGGACACTACTTATACTTGGGACATCCATGAGAATGACTGTTGGATGCTTCTGATGCTGAAGACTCAGATTCAGATAGTAAATATGAGGGATCTTTCTCATTGACTGAGAATATCACTTCAGCTTCCTGGAGGTGAGTGATATCAACAGTCCTATTGAAGTATTAAATATAAATAAAAAAAGCATTTTTGATCTTTTTTCAATTCTTATTGGATCATATTCATGATGGTATCTATGTCAATCTTAGGAAACAATGTCTGTATAGATGTCAGAGACATTTGAATCAGTAACTTTGATCATTTGATATTGAGAAAAAATGAACACCATGTATCATAGCTCTTCATCATCACACTTATCAAGATATATCTGCACTTCACCATCTTGCTTCACCTAAACTAGATAATCTACCAAGTGCAAATAACACCAGCTGTGACCCATGATCTTGATAGATTTGCAGGGTGAGAAACATTCAGTAATGAATTTACTATAAACCATAAGCTTTGAGGAATTTAGGAAGGTCTATAATGCAAGGGAATTGTCCTCTGGACAATGATATGGCTTCACCTCACAGACTATTCCCAAGATGACCACATCAATCTCAGGATGAACATTAATAGTATCTTTCATTTTTCCCAAGGCATGGGCTACAGTTTCTGAGCATATGCACTCTCCAATGAGAGGAACTAATGAACTAAGATGATATTGAATGACTTGTGATGACTAATTTTGCCTCTAGCAACCAACTTGCTACTAGGGCTTGTGACAAAGGTTCAAAACATAACTTAATACTTAGTACTTATAATTGTAGTTGGTAGTTAGATAGATAGTTGGTTAAAAGTTAATATGTAGAAGGTAAAAATGAATATGGCTTTATGTAATGCTCATGTAAGCACACTTCCAGGGCACAGAGCTGAATATAGAGCACTAAGTGTATATAAGTAAGGGTCCATGATGAAATAATCATCATACAATAATGATATAAACTATAAATAGGGAAATATGTACCTAGGAACTTGGTTAGACATAGATATTTTTGCTTACTGACATAGTATATAGTTAAACAACTTGAGGAGTCATACTGGCACTGAGGCAATGCTTTATACAGATGTGGGTCTACTGACCTTCCTCTTCATGATATTTTCAATCCTTGAAATGAATTTACCATTGGAGATTGAAAAGAATCAATCATACCTGAATAACAAAGTTAGAATGTAGGAATAGTTGGGCATGAGGACTTACCTAATGTTTGGTGTGATTTGCCTACTGCATGATCAAGCTTATTTGAGAAGGGCACAAAAAAAGTCAAGATGAACTCTGTTGAGCTTGGGAAATCTATTATGAACATTAAGAGAAGAATACAATGCCTTAACTTTTATCATGAGACAATATCTAGTTCTTTCTGAAGGCAAGCAGAAGCATCTAAAGTCATATATCAAATAACTACTGATGGTACAAAAATGATGGGGCTACTCATGGGCATGAATTGAGAGTTGACATTGCTGTTGGTCAGCCTACTAAGTTTGTAGGTCCTCTACAGATGTTTCAGAATAGTTGATAATGTCAAGTGCCACAGAATCTTGGTCTTTGATGTCCTGTTTGAGGTAGTGTTTGATCTGGTTTCCCAGATTTGTTTTCATTTCCAATCCTATTGCAGTTGTTTAATGATCAATTAACTGGATATGATGCTGACATTAAATAAATTAAAGTGATTAGTGCATGCTAGTAGGATACAAATTATAATACAAAATAATATACTGATGATGACCTTTCAATATCTATCAAGCAAACAAACTAGAACCACAGCTGCTTAGTCCTCTCACCATCAGATAACCCTAGCGTACTGCACATCCTAGGATTGTACCAGATGACAGGTCTATTTTTTAGTCACAAAGGACAGGCATAATAAGACATTCTGGGAAAGGATCTCAAACTGAAAATGATTAGAAAATCAAGAAAATCAAGATCATGTACACACCTTTGAAAGGGCCTGTACAAGAATGTATCCAACATCATAGAGAGTCACAACTGTGGCTTGAGGAGGAAGCAAATTGAATAAATGTTCAATCAGTACAACATAAGACTTCATTTAGGAACAATATTTTGCCTAACTTTGACTGAAGATTTCAAGCTCTGACACTGATCAAGTAAGCTCAAAGTTTGGATGCATTATCACACAGATATTGCATCTGAGTCACTACATATATATACACCACACTCATTGTATATTAACACTGGCACTTATGTTTTCTGGTCTTTAATACCACCAAAACAACATTAATAATATAGGCAATAAGTTAAATGAGTAAGATATACAGGATGATGGAGATGATGAGGGGGGGGGGATCTCAATAACACAGAGAAGGGATATCTAAATCACTGTTTTGTTTCCTGTGCAGCATCTTTCATGTGAGGGCAATCAATGCTTTCATTCAATCTGATCTGCAGGTTTGCCCACTAAGGCTCCTAAGTTGCTTGAGGTGAGCTCCTCCCTTTTTTTACTATTGTCTGCTTAAAATTTTATGTGCTATGACTATTAAACAAGTGCAAGAAAGATACCATTTTGAATTATGGAGCGAGATATATTGTAAGTACATGGTTAGCATCAAAAGAACTCTAGGCAAGGTTATTCTGCATGTTGTGGACAAAATGAAGGCTGGCTCCCATCACAAATAAGACTTGTGCATATGAGCATCAAGTGAAAAACTAGGGCTTTGCTCTCTCGATGTTGCCGCAAAACCAAAGGAATGCCTTCATGCAATTGTTGTACTTCCCTTGTTCCATGTGCTCTTGGATGGCCCAAGCAATGAGTTCATCTAGGGTGGACAGCTTTACTCCTTCACCCATGTCATGTACCAGCAGCTTCCTGAACTTCTCTTCCTTCCATATGCTGTAGACCACCTTGAAGATGAATCCAGCAAATAGGCATGCCATCCCTTTCTTGTATATGAGACCGATGTGACATGTGGGTTGCTTGCAGTTGAAGTTCTTTGACTGCTGCAAGCAGCACTGAAAGCAGTAAGTGTATGGAGCAAAGGTGAACATCCTCTTGAAGATATAATACTCCTCCATGGACATGGCTCTCATGTCAGGGCAGTTGATGTTGTTAGCTTCCAGGACAAGTTGTGTGCTCCTTTCAAAGTGAAATGGGCAATGGCCTTTCAAGATTACCATGTACTTGTTCAGTTTGGTGGTGCAAGCCAGATGACTCATTGTAGTATTATTTATTTGATCTGTTTTTGATGCAAAAGGTGTAAGAATCATTGGGGAGTGATGATGGAGGTGGCAATTGCACCCTTGAGGAGGTGGGCACAGATGGTTGGGATGTGAACTGGGGAATCAATGAGCACAGAAGACAGAGTTAATGAACGAATGAAAGTATACCTTGAAGGGGTCCTTACTCTCAGATCCAGATGCACGCTATAAATATAGTAAATGGTCAGCTTCAGCAGAGTAAGCAGCATGGTAGGATAGCGACTGACAGGTTGGTGGATCCTCTCCATGGCATCGAGAATCATGGCTTGAGACAGGGTTATTTGCGAAATGGAATTGTCATACATCCCATCACTGTCCTGGAACACCACTTGTATTATATGCATAGGTGCACATCAGGAAAAAACCAATATCAGTGTAGTCCCAGTGATGGCTACATATTGCTATGTGGTCACTGTAGTGATATGTAGCTGGAATCAGGGCTATGTAGATCTACAGGAGGCGCTGGGAGTAGTTGTATTCACTGTAGTCCTATACTAAATGAATTTAAGTACTCGTAGTGGACATACAAAAAGTCTCGAGGTCAATGTATGTATTTAAGTAAAATTCACTCGCCAACTCATACACATTCACACTTGTCCATGTAGGATTCACTGATTGACCCATCTTGGGCATGAGGTGACATGGACAAATAATTTCGTCAACATGAATCACAGCCAAATTCTGTTGCAAGTGATGAGTTGAACATAATATTTGATGGAGACCAGACGACTCGTCTGGCTCTCTGAATGGGGTAAACCGTTCAACATATGCGAGGGGTCACGAGTACATGCCAAATTGACGAGGCAGCTTGAACAACACATGGACCTGCACAACTCGTACAGAGGCTAAAATTTCGAGATTGTCAGTGTAATACTTCATGAAATGAAAGCCATTGACATACCATTCAGGGTGAGTAGTGCCTTCGATGCTTAGATGCCATCACTGCTAACCAGTGCCATGTCGAATCATTTGGGGGATCCTGGCTTCCATCCAGAAGACGAAGGCAACACTTCAGGTGTTGCCCTGACCTGCAGGCACTTGGGCAACTCGGACACACAAGGGTTGGGAGGAAGGATGATGATGACTTGTCGGAAAATATCGAACCGATCTTGGGGACCAGGCACAATTTGATTGTGCGACAAATGCTTCTGTAAAAATGACTTGAGAGCAGGTAGAAAATTGATGGTGCCATGCATGGTTTCGAGATGCTGAACAGATTGCTGAGGATGTGGTGCATTCTTCGCCAGAACATGAACGATATGTTGTGAAACAACAGGTGCCACATCAAGGCCCTTGTTTTTGGCATCAGAGTCGGAATTATACTCAGATTCATGCTCTGTCCAGCGAGTGACATGCGCAGCCACCCATTCGAGGTAAGCAATGCGACAGAAAGTTGCTTCCTGGCATTGAAGCCATAATGCCATTTGTTCCTCATAGTCCTGTTTGTTACTTGCGTGGTAAGCCTCTTTAGTGAAATTGATGTGGAGGCGCTCAGGTAGCTCAGTGTTGAATCCATCTGCAACTCTGAATAATTCAATTGACAGTACGTAGTGAGACAATTGATGAAGTTTGGGAATGTTGAAATGTTCGCACACTGTGAGCTCCTGTAACACATCCTTGTGAGTGTGAAAAATGGCGAGGGCATTCTCCAGAGCAGCCAAGGAATCACTCATATGTGTATGAAGCTGTGCGTAGTGGCAAAAATCCAGTAAGGCCCATGTGACAATGACAACTTGACTGTGAATCAATTTGTCAAAACTGAGCAAAAAGGCAGGATATTATAGTAGTGAGTACCTTGGGACAGCACCTGTAATTAGTGCCATGAAAACACACTGCATTTCCTTGTGCTCAATTCCTGTCCATTGTTCGATGCTGGATATCCCTTTCTTAAAGTGACAAAGACCAGGATAATCTGGAATGGCCTTGAAGCGAGCATCAATATTTGATGAGATGGTCCTTGAAGACCCCTTTGTGCAGTTGGTGGAGAAGATCTGGCGTGAATGCCAAAAAAATGTTGGTGTGTGGTAGATTTGCCCAGAAAGGTTTAAACACCAGTCTCAGTCCATATTCTGTAGGGTGCTGACCACTCCTCCATCTCTCCAGTATCTCCTTTGTCAGCTCTGGGTCTCGCATCAGTGAATTTAGTGGGTCACCACACTCATTGGCTGCCACCAAGCACTTAGGGCACCGGTTTTCTTTGCAGCAAGCAATGAGACACTGCTTGGGAAAATCTGCAACATAGGTGGCAAGTATCGGGTACACTCGTCAAATTAATGAATCAGTGCAAACCATGTCCACACCATCCTGACCGGCTGCAATAAGTGGCTCAAGCAGTAGGGACAGACAGTGATGGAACAATCAGTATCCAGCGAGGGAACACGCATCAGACGTGAAACAGTCCAGCTTTGTGGCTGGTAGGTATCCAATCAGGACAGTTGCACATGTGGATGTTTGATGTTGTTTCTCTTTGGCAATGCTGCTGATTGACAGATACACGGGCCATGCTGACTTATCACCTTGAAACTGTGATAGCATTGTCTTGTCGGAGGCCAGAATAATGGGGGCTATGGTCGCTCCTTCAGGCAGTTCTTTCTGATGTGAAGGTAAGTGTCTTGCTCTCATATCGAATTTATGTGCTCACTTGCTTTCCCACCACCAATCAGCTGTCCACATATCGTCGATGATCTGTTCGCTACCTGCTTTTGAATAAAGGATTTCCGATGAGTTCCTTGATGCATTCCACAGGGTTGTGGGTCCAAAGCTCAAGGTCCTCTTGCAGCAACTGTCCATTCTCATCCGTCTGATTTCCTTTGATGCTAACCTTCTTGCAATTCCAGGCAGGTCCATGCAGCAGTGCATCGACTTTCTGTAGGAATGACTGATTATTGTGGAAGGAAGGTTTGGTGTGGTTTTGTGTCTATCACTATGGTCAGTACATGTTTTCAGTCATTGATACCAAGCTCACTATCAGTAACTTCAGAAATTCATCCGTTATAGTCTGCCCGAGGCTTTTGACAAGCCATTCAGCAAGTCCCCATTCTTCCCTGCCAGAACTAAAGTAAATTTTCTTTGCAGATACGAGAAACGTGACTCATACTCATTGCCAAAATGAGCCCACTTATCTTCACCTTCACACTCCTTATATTGCTGATACCTTTCAAAAATTAGTTTGGCCCTCTCGCAATGTCCAACCAGCTTCAGGATACAGTTCAAAATACCGCCTGCCGTCTTCTTTGTCTGTCACATCTTCAACAGTGACTTGTTGACTTTTCAATGCTATTGGATTGTCTTCCTCAAAATCAAAAGACTCAGAGTGTGAGCGGCGAAGTGGGGAATAGGTTTCATTGTAAGCAAAGTCAACTGGTGTGCTGTCTTCGTCATCTGTATCTATAACCATGGACTCCCATTTTCTTCAACATTCAGAGTGGGTAGCTATATGCTTCTTCATGCCTCCACTCGAACCGAAAGGCTTGTCACAGAATCCGCAGTTGTGTGGCATGGTTGGTAAGTGATTTGAGTTTTTTTCAGGCTCATTTTGACTCAACATAATTTGACAGGTGCACAGCCCCAGTCTGCACTCTATTATGGAGATTTGCGCCACCAGGTACACCCATTTCTTCAGTCCGAGAACACAGTCTGTTATGGAGACTAACCCATTCCTTCAGCCTGAGAATGCAGTCTGTCATGGAGACTAGCCCATTGTTTCTCAATCCAAGAATACAGTCTGTTATAGAGACCAGCCCATGGTTTCCCAACCTGAGAATGCAGTCCATTATGGAGACTAGCTCATGGTTTCAACTGAAATTTTTTAGGTTTTGGTCTAGGCTTCAGATATAATGGCACAGCACAGTACCACACCAGTCTCATAATACCATGAGCAGCAAGAAGTAACTCTAAAAGTTGTGCCCGCTTCGCCTCCTCACAATGTTTTACTTCTGCATCCCAGCACTCTGCAACAAGTCTTTGCAAGCTCACTTGTATGATGGTGAGCCTTAGCCCTGGGGCCAGTCCTAATTCTAATTGACCCAACTTCTTTGCCTTCTCGCAGTACCAAATTTCAGCATCCCAATGCTCTAAAATCAGTCTTTGTATGTATGACTGCGACACAGAGATGGGGCCAGGTGTTTGACGAAACGGGGGGAGTGGAAACATGGGCTCTTCATTGTTGGGCTCTTCATGCTTGGGCCTGATAGCCTGTGGCTCTGCATCAGGCCTCTCAACCTTCAGCCTGAAAAATAGTGAGTGTTTGGTATTGTTGAGGAGGTGTAGATCACCTTTTAATGCCGTTTTTGCCTTTTTTATAGCAAGCCTCTGTGTCAGTGGATGGTGACATTGTTCTGTAAGATCTGTCAGAGTGGGTGAGTGCTCGAAGCATGCTCTGCACCGTTTTTTGGCTGAGTTGGAGGTATCCATGGCAGTGAAAATTATTTTGGCAGTATGTCCCTACCTTTTATCATTCTGTTTAACACAGCTTTCAGGATGGTGTTATGCTCAATCAACAAGCCCTGAGATCAACAAAGATCAAGATTCAGCTGTGAGTGTTTATGTCTTGTGCAACACTATAAAATCAACTGAACTACAGGCTGTTGACTCAGTCAAGTTCACACCTTGTGTTTTGAGGACTAAGAATCATGCTGCCTCGCAAGGTCACCTCCAAGCAAGCAAAGACGAGTGTTCTGTCATCACCACAACACAATCAACTGCTTGTGCACACCTCAAGAGGCTGATGGTTTGCTCATTCATCTCGTTTCCCACCACTTGAATAGTAGCTTATCATACAAGACCAGGAGGCCAGTTGAATGGCAGCATCATGAAAATCAATGATTACAAGAGTTCATCCAGTGCTTCCAAAGCATCTGCCCTTGCCTGCAATGATGCTGCTGCAATTTCGTACTGAAAAGTCATAGTGAGTGGGTGGGAGGCAGGTCTTCACATCTTGTTCAAGTCGTTCCAAGTCCCTACTCAAGACAAATGCAGTGAAAATTTTGATAATGTGCATGAGGTGGTGGTAGATCTGAAGGACTTTCCACTGGCCATGTGGTGCAGTCAATTCAGCAGAAGGCTGGCATGTGGCTCTCCCAATGTCTTCTTACTTGAGGTGTCTTATATAAAAGTGATCAAAAGGCAATGACACCATGATTACACTTTTGTTAAGACTAAATGCTGCCAACAACCTCAAGTTCACAGTCTACGATTTTTTGAACTTTCGTGGTAGATAATGTGGTGTTCATGGAGGTTACCTGCTATACAGCCCGGTGGATAACTTCACTTTGGGGTTCTACAATACAAGTCTAGCTATATCTGGCAAGACAGATAATGTAGAGTATGTAGATAAGATTTATCTAGTCTTTTATATGACTAGACAAAGTAATAGATAGTTTGAGTGAGTTCCTCTAGTCCTATGTTTGACTAGACTACTTCCATTGAGATGCATCCCTGGATGTTCAGCTCTGTGTATTTGGTAGAAAATTGTATAAGATTGAGCAGGGGCAAATGGTCTGTCTGCCCCCTAGCAATAAAGCACAAAACATTCATTGCTACCACCAAAACCCAGCCAACTTACTATAAGTGTCTGATACCCCTATGACTTGTCACTTGCCTGGCTGCGAAGGGACTCCTCCTATCTCAGACACAGCCAGTGCTCGCAGGCATTGTCACTGTTACCATGCTGTGCCCATTCCCTTCACCTTGATGGGCCATCAGTATATTGTGACCCACTATAATAATTGTTATATCTGCCTGTTCGCCAAGTGCAGTAAGGATTTCAAACAAAGGGACAACATTGAAACCCACATCTATGCCAATCATCACATTGACCAAGTTATAAAATTGTTTGCAACCACCTTGACCGGCGAGCATCAAAGGTTTATAGATTGATCTTTTGGTGTCACTGACAGATAAAAAATTCATTGTACATATGTCGCAGACTAGTGCAGGAGCCTCACAACATTGCAGCGCAGGTTTATGTGCCAGCAGCACAGAGCCCTCATGGGGGTGTCTCTAAAGGTAAGACAAAGAAAAACAAAACATATCTAAGATGGCTCTAAAACATTGACTGGTGGATCTTCCTCATTTTACAGCAAGTTCCTCTCCAGGTCAATCTCCCAGAGTTCGACTCGAGCCATCATGCATACTGCACTCAAAATCCTCCTCTGCTACTTGTGTGGAGCAGCATTGATGTCAGAGATGGTTGCTGGCCACCAGAAAAATGTTCATTCATCCTACAAGGCAAGTTGGTTGCCTGTGTCATTTGTGCTCTTCTGATTCTGATTCTGTTTTTATTGTATTTTATTGTATTTTATTTTATTTACTTTTTGCTAGGTGTCTGCATCAGATCTGCAAGCTTTCTTGGACTTTTGCTCACAATGTGATGTGTATGTCCTTCTGGAGCAGGTGAAGCTACCAGCTCCTGGAGGTCCACCAGTTCAGATGATCATGGACCCAACCAATTGTCTAGCCTGCAAAGCATTGGCCAATTGTATTACTGTGTGAAAGATCTGCAGACCATGCAAAGACACTGCAGGGAAAAGCATGGCCCCAATGAGTTGAAGGATCTTTGGTACCAGTGCTGCCTCATCCAACATCTGTTCACTGGGGCAGGGAAGTCTTACTTTGAGGTGGACTTGAAGGTCAGTGAGAGCTGCATATCTAACTTGAAGACCACCCTCAAAACAGAGTTCTTGCCTGCATTCAACGTCCCATTGGTCATTCCGGCTGATACTCAACAAGAGCCGACTCCCCTTGTTCATTGCATGGGATGGGACAAGTTCATGCCAGAGATCTGCATGAATCTGGTCCAATGAAGGGCTGCAGACAAAATCAAGAAAAATCATTCTGAAGATGAGCACAGTGGTCTTCTCTCAACTCTTGCCATTGCCATCAAAGACCACATGGCGAAAGCATCAAACATCTTGAATAGTCACCCTCACAAGCTGACACTCTCCAAAGTCCTTTTGTATGGGAATGCCATCCCTCGAGACCAGTGAGCAGTTCCTCTTTATCTTCTCCATATGTTCTCTGACATATCTCAAATTTACAACAGTGACAGATCTCCTGGTCATGTTACAAGACAACTCTACCAACACCCACAATAAAATGATTGTTTATCATGAGCTGGCTTGGTTGCTTGTAGACACCAACCCTGATCAGTGCACCACTGATTGATGGGTGAATCCCATTCAACAAGCTGTCTGGCTGAGGACACTTCATGCAGATGGAAATTTCACTGAACCCACCATCCTCACCCTGGATCTTGCAAAATTCAAGTATTTTTGCAATGCCACATTGCTTCTGGGAGCCCTGCTGGATAAAGATAAGGATACTGATTCCACACATGCTGACGACTACAAGTGAGTTCAACTTTCCATGCTCATTCCTTCATTGACTGAAGCATTTATTGCATTGATAGTCGGGTGGCTGAAGTTCATCAATGTGTGCTAAGACTCAGTCCACCAACCACCTTTAATTTCATCTATGAGATGCAGCAATATGCATCATCACTTGCCTTCAATCAAACAAAGGAACCAAACATCTACATTGATCCTGAGGTGGCTTCTATTACCATTGGAACTCAAATGATATGGATGGAAAAGCTCCAGGAGGGTGTTCAGGCCCTACTTAAGGACTTCAAAATGCAACATGGTGACCTCATGAATGACCATGTCATGTTAACTGTCATCCCAGATGCACTCAAGGATGACCATACCAACAGCATCAGAGGTTATTTATTCCTGTTTGAGGAGCCATTTTATGAGAAACAACACTTGATATTCCTCTTCTTGGTCAAGTCTTTCAGCCTTGCCATGGTCGACAACACAGGTCACATCTCATGGAACATACCTGCTATCAAGACATCCTCAGATGGACTTTGCGAATCTGGGAACTTCTTTATCATTTGCTGTACATCACGACCCACATATCTTCTCATGGCACTCAATTCATCAATCACCAGGGTTGTAATGCAGACAGGCATAGAAACATCTTCGTCGCAAGCAAATAAATGTTCATCCTCATGACATCCAGTAAGAAGACTGGAATCATGGATTGAGACTTCTACACCCCTGGGTTTGTGCCAAAGGATGTTGCCTTCTGGCTCATCAAACTTCTAGGAGGGGGATTTTGCACTGCTGAAGCCATCTTGGCTGGAATAGTGTATGGAAAGGAGGTGGAGATCTTTATAGAATGTGAGCACCATCTACCATGTATGACTTTTAGTGTCATTCTCATGTGGGCTTCTACTTCAGCTATCTCTACATCGGAGAAGGGGAGCACATCACCATCCCAAAAATTCTCCTGCTGTTGGGGATTAAGGGACTTTCGCCAAGGCACTATCACCATAGGACGAGAGTTCATTGCACTGGACCACTCTTATGATCAAGCTGATAGTATCCTTGCTGAGTCTGCCCACCACTCCATGGACATTGACCATGGCCACTATGCCTGTTGTTCAAGGAGGTGTGCCTCGACTCCCAAATAATGCTTTGTGCAAGCATCAATGGCTGGGTGAGCAGTGGCACAGCATCCTAGGTCTGGGTCCATTTCCTCCTCCTGAAGTAATTAGAATAAAGAGAAGGAATGCAGCGGGTGAGACAACCCTTCAGTCAATGTCTGCCAATCTCATGAAAGCAATGGAAACATCCCTCAACTCATTTTTTTGCACTCAGTTCAAGTATACATTGAAGGACTCCATCTCTCTTGTGCTTCAAGAACAGGGCATACTTGACCATTCAACCTCATGGCCTAATTTCAATACTGCAGACTTAGTGTCCACTGCCAGCGGAGCACCATCACTGGCTCCAAGTGGCTATATATATTATAATGGCATGTGGGCGACCTTGCCTCTGCCACCTTCATTGCTGCCGACAGCCTTGTTTCTTGAAGGCATCTCTTGGTCTGGATCCATGGATGACCTGTTGTTCCCAAGCAGCAGTGAGGTCCAAGTTTTGCCCATTCCTGACTGGAAGGGGAAAGGCAGGGCATATGAATCTGACTAGGTTCCATTGAAAGCAAAACCTGGTCCTTCCAGGTTTGACAACATAGACCAACACCTATCCTCCAGCATATCTTCCATCATTGATCACAAGGGAAAGAGAAAGGCTTATGATCATGACGAGCCACCTCAACTCCTGGTCGATGACTGCCCTCCACAACCTCAGTCCTCTGCTGCATCAGAGGCTGCTAGTGTCACCTGGTTGTACTCCATCAATACAGGAACTGTAAGCATGGCCTGGAGCCCATAAGCCAATCGTAAGATGAAGACCAGGAGTCATCTAGCAGCCTCAAATGTCTTTGGCAGCATGAGACCCCTACCAAACCGATGGACATGGATGTCATCAGCTTGTCCAGCAGTGATGCCTTTGGCCCCTTGGCCCCATCTACCAGCAAGAAGACCATAGACTTGGCGAGCAGTGACGACTTAATGGATTTCATAGTCCATGATACTAGCAGACCATCTTCGCCTCCACCAGCCTTTCAGGAGCTATGAACTTAAATTTGTGATGTGATCAGATGGATCAGGCAGGATCCAGCTGCACAGGAAAAGAGTCAAGAACAGATGGATGCTTTGATAGCCATGATGACTGAAACCTGTGATATCATGGTAGCCATGAAGACCGGTGGCAGCAAAAGTATGTTGTGGATGGTCCCCGCCATGCGGAATAAAGACACGAAATGCATTGTGGTCTGCCCCTTTGTCACATTGCTCAATCAGCAGTATAAGAAAACTGTTGCTGTAGGGCTGAAGTGCCACAACTACTCTGAATCCAGAGATGTCCCTGAGAATGTGCAGGTTCTGTTTATTCAGGTTGAGCATTGTTTATCTGAGAGGTTTCTAGGCATGGACTACGTTGTTCATTGACCCTTTTGCAGCTGCTAATCCATCCTCAACAGTTTGCTGGTGTCCCCTAGGGAAGAAGTTCAATAAAGTCTTTATCAACAAATTTCACGACATCCTCAATTGCCATCCAAATTGCACTGACAAATGGAAGACTCTCACCAAACAGTTCAGGAAGATTAAGATGCAGATTGCCCTCCTGAGCGCCACAATGCCTCCTCACTGTTTGGACATCTTCATCAAACCATTCGGCATCAAGACTAAAGACCTTGCCAAGCTCAGATCCTTGACCAACTGTCCTGAGATTGGAATCCATTTCATTCTAGTGAAGCCCATTATTGCAAGGTGGTCTTTCACCAGCCTCATTCAAGCATTGAATCAAAGATTGCTAGACAAAGAACAGATGCACAGTCTACCACAGCCAGCTATAGAAGGCTGGAAATACAAAGTCATACAACCTCAACCTGTGGGATCAAGGAGAATCAAAGGTGATGGTGTGCACCACTGCTTTTGCACAGAGTATAGACAGATCCAACATCCAATATGTGGTTATCTTCAGGCCGGCTTATAGACTCTTAGTCAACAACCAGATGCTAGGTCATGCTGGAAGAGATGGAAAGGAATTGCATGTGTTTTTCATCACTGACTCCAGTGAAATTACTTCATTCCATAGGACAAAGGCAGTGAAGGCAAATTGCATAGAAGAACTGGATGATGTGGTTCATAGTGATGAATGTTGGTGGTACTCCACTACTCTCTGCATGGATGATGTTGATCTCACCATCCATTGCATGGACAAGCCTTGCAGTGTACCTTAACCTGTGATGTCTGTGCTCCAGACAGCCCAATGCAAAGATTTGCCATGGAGGCCATCAACGCCCCTTCGGTGATGCCACCCAAAGGCTCTGACAGCAACAGTACTCCCTCCATGGAGACCACACCTCCTGCATTTATACCAGCATCTGCATTGCACTGGATGAATGCTGCTGTCAGAGTGAGTTTGACAGCTTTCTGAGTTTGGACTGTATATTCATATCACATAACAGCAACCTGCACCTGCACCTGCACAGGAAAAAGCCACCTCACTATGTAGCACTATGTAGTCCGTGTGGTTCATGTAGCTCAGTAGTTACATGCCCTCTACATAGCAACTGAAGTGACAATGTCATGCTCCATAGCACTATATAGCGCTATAGAGCACCACAGGGTGCAACTGTAGTAAACTAGTAGTAGATTGTAGTTCATAGGAGTGGAACTCCAAGCTACTATATAGCACACCATAGTGACTCAGATAATAGCACACAAAATAGCAATAAAATAATGAATTCAAATCAGTCAATACTAATAGGAACCAGTCTTCTAGTAGCCAATGGTACTGCTACAAGCCTCGGCTGCTGCTCTCGCTAGCCTCGCCACGCACTCTCCTCCTGAAGCTGGTGTTCTTGAATGGCATCTTCAAATGCCTTGTCACTGATCTAGGATGCGTCTGAGAATGTGGTGGGTGCCTCTACACCTGCATGGAAACTTCACGAATTAGACTGGCACTTGCAAAATTTGAGTGAAACTCACTGAGCCACATCATGCAAATTGTCACAAATCTTTTCAAAAAGCTTATAAGGCGCCGTGTGCTGGTCAAAACAATGCAGCGAGTCCAAATGATTGTTGTAGACAGATCCATAAGCGGCGGCTGTGAACTTGATGTCTTCCTTCACACCCTGCATCCACTCATTGATACAGCATTCAATCTAACAAAAATTAGACATCTTAAGGATATAAACACAAGAGATGACTTACAGCTGTAAGCACAAGTGCAATAACCTTGATAGGCATGAGGTTGAAATACTTATTATAGATGATGCCTTTGTCACTTCGGTTTGCAAACCACATGACATTGATCCCATCTTGGAGTAACTTGGTCTTGTATATCCCTGTCTTCGTTGTCCAGTCCTAATACCCACAGTCAGTACTTGAAAGGTCATGTAGACCATTGCACTGCATACCTTAAAAACGAAAGATAAACCCTCTTTCAAAGATTCTGCTAGATCACGGTTTTGCCTTATCACTTCCCTCGATTCACTTGACTGAAACCCAAAAAAACTTCGAGTAAGTGACTGCATCTTCATTTTCAGTTTGCCGCACACATGTGATGTGCATTTCAAGAGCTTTCGAATGGTAAGATATAATACAAGTCAGTCCAAGAATTCATCAATAACAGACGGCTTACCATCTTGGTTGCTGAAGGCATCAATTTGATATTGATGCCTCATTCCAGGCCTCTTTTCCCAGCGATGTCTTGACAGCAATGGATTCTGGAAATGGTGCCTGTGTGATGATTAGGCAGTAGAAGACAGAAATCATGGTCATAAGGACGTCTTTGGAGACATCATCAAAGTTGGTGACTTTTACACAATGGTGGGAGCCATCTGAATGTTTCTTCATCTTCAGCGCTACTGTGGCAGCCTCTTCAGTGTCGAGTGGTCGTTTGGTCACTCGAGTAGCAGGCATTTGCTCCTCGACAGAGTTATTGTCCTCTTCATCGCTCTGGCCAGCCCCAGCCTCCGAGTCAAATTGAGGATCATTGTTCTCGTCAGACTCATCTAGATCGTCACTAGAAGACTGATTGTTAGTGTTGTTGGAATCAAATACTGGTGCTACCAGTCAAATAGAAGTGTATTAGTATACCATCAAATGATGAGCACAAATTACTTACCCTGCAGCTGGCGTGCACTGCCACTAGTGATGCGTGATGCCGGAGGTATTTTGCCCATACTGAATGCCAAGACCTTTGTGTTGGACAGCTTCATCTGCAGAGCGTGGTCTGAGAACTGAATAAAAACAAAAACGATACTCTCAACTGCATTTCATGTTTTACTTCCAGTTTCTCACTCGCATATGCTGTTTGTGTTTAATGTATGAAATTCATGGCATTGATTGTCAGTTTACCTCAGAATCATCTTGAGAATGGTGGTATCATTCCTTGCCCTATTGGCCGAGGCTTTCATCATGGCTACAAACTCTTCTCCCAAGTATGCCTGCATGATTTCGGTGATAGTGGTGCTTGTTCCACTGCTGTGTCCACCAGTGTGTTGGAGCATCCTGCTGAACTTGTCAAATACATATCTAAGACAATGACAATATTGGGGGGGAAGCCAGCATGAAAATTGCAATGGAAAAACTCCATTGCTGGTGCAAGTTTCCTTGACTCGACAATGTGAACAGCACCATGCATACACAAGGCAGATACATAAAGCTGACAACCATCTGACTTGTCAGTATTGCACATGAGGTGAACAATGGTGGTGCTCACATGGTTGAGGTTGGACCAAAAATGGTTCTGGGCCTCAAGTGTAATGCCCCCACAAGGTAATCATCTTTCATGGATTTGAGACTAAGATTGATGACAGCCATCAGCCAAGTCATCTTCACCTTTTTCCTCCTCCCAAAACCTATGAATGTGTAGTGCAATGGTTTGTTCTTCCCCTCCTCTGCAGTCCTTGAGCAAACCAGACAAAGAAATGTCTCCTTGCTAGTGTCTATGCTATTCAGAAAGATGCGGCCACTGCTGCGAGAGAGGAATTGTTTGCAAATAATGGTGCTGCAGTCAATGCATTCGTGTTGGCATGGAGGACTGCAACTGTCACAACAGAAGTGACAGAATGAGCCCACATGAATAGGTGCAGTTGGTGGTGTGAGGCTGGCAGTGGTGGAAGCAGCAGGGGCAGGACCTGCAGTATAAACCACTTTAGGAACAACAGGAGGATGTTGGAAGGAAATACTCTCAGAGTCCTTGATGGGGTCCTCTTGCATGAATGAGGTTGTCTGTAGCTGGTTCATGGACAGCACCATGCTGCCAATGCTAACAACTCGTGGTGCAGAATGTGAAATACTGGCCATCTTTGACAGAGCTTTACTGGTGGCTTTTGAGGAGCGTTTGGAGGCCATGTGTGATGTAGGGGAGCAATGGATTGTGGAGTTGAGGGACTAATACCATATTTGATATAGGGGAGAAATGCTGCTTCCATCAGTTTTCAAAGGCACATTATATAGGTTTCAATCCCTTCTTGATCCGAAAACAGGAACACACATTGTGTTTCAGACCACTCCCCATATTGTAACACAATGTAATACAACACATTCTTTTTTCTCAGCCTGAAATGATGTGATGGATTTTAATGACATATCAGTTCTCGCTCCAATGAAGAAGCATGATGTGTTGTCGTGGTGAATTGTGTGATCAGCTACACAAATAACTCAAGGGCATAAGAGGGACAGACAGGAATGGCAAATTGATCTTAGATTCACAGCAATGATTGCAACACTATGTTATTTCAAGCCAAACAGGACATTTGACATATGTAGCTAAATAAACTAAGCAAAGGTTACATTTTTCAATCAACATGAGACAATGAGATATGTAATGAAAGACCTGTGCTTCTCCAAACTCAGCATTGCAGGGAATTGACATCCAGCTGCTACTACCAGTCTTGCCAGGCATTAGTAACTGGGAGCCAGCTGGCTGCTTAAATGTATATAGCTTCCAGCAACAATGATTCTTGCACTCAAAGCTGTAAACCCTGTGTTTAGTTGTGGACCACCAGGCATCTACAATGTCACAGTCCGGACACTGGATGGACATCTCAAAGCCCCAAGGACAGTAGTTGATGTGGGTCTAAAAGAATCTGACAGCACTTGTCCACATCTCAAGCAACTTTTGTTAGGTTATACACAGTAAAATTACTATATAAATACATTTTCCATCTAACCATCAACTAAAATACTTGACAAGATAATTTGATTATTGAAGTTTGGCATGTTGCAGATGGGCATGTGGTGAAGTTCATTGTTCGCTACCATATTTGGACGATCATATGACACCAGCTGATGGGTCCACCATAAGATCCAGGCCACCACAGACAGAGTGATATTGTTAAAATGTTTGCTAGGAGTTAGGGTTTGGTGATATTAGTATATCTCTTAAAAATTTCAAACTTCATGAACTACAGTTATTTCTTTGTGCTGAATTGTAAGTCAAATAATAACTTATGAGTTACTGGTATTAGTCTAGAACCAGTGGCATTTTTTAACATTTAAATATTTTCATAAAGCTGCATAGGCACAAAGTCTAGTCACTATGCTACCAGATGGCTGAATTCTCTAGGAAAGACACAGCTATAAAGTATTGGACTATCCAGAAGGTTGACAGCCAAAAGGGCAGAATAATCATAAGTTACCTAGTCAATACATCCATAAAAATCTTTCACCAAAGCACAGGACAACTGAGGATCTAATACTACTAACACCTAGTAAGACATTACCAGACCAAGATATACATGAATGGTATTATTAGCCTTCAAGGCTTTAGATATTGATCTGAGTTTATAATACTAGGCCAGCTATGATGTTGTTGATGCAGTTTGCCTAAGGTAATATTAATATAATTTCCTTGACCAGACTTGACCAGAAGTTAGTGGCTCCTTGTCTTTGCAATAAATTTGATTACTTGATCGTATTGCTCATAGAAATTTTACCTATTTCACAACAATGTCAACTATCATAGTGAATCTACTATCTGCAGGCTACAGGAACCAGCACTAAGACTTGCCTGTCAGTCAGAAGTTAGTCTAAAGTTCATATAAGTCAGTCCACTCTGTTGTCTGTCAGTTTGAGGTCAGTCCAAAGTTCCCACAACTTAGTTCACTTTGTTACCTGTCAGTCTGAAGTCAGTTAGTTCAAAGGTTAGTCAATTCTTACTACAATTATCAAAAGGCAAATCAAGTAATGCAATTAAGGTTGGCCAGAGTCAGAAAAAATCTTATATTCACTGGTATATATGCCATTACATAAATTTTAAACTAAAATTATATAAATGATTTCAAGCAGATTGTAAGTTGTTCTCTGTTAATAAGATCTCCTGGGTGTATTAGACTCTGAAAGTCTGAGAATTTATGAGGTCCAAACCAATATGCTGAATTTGTCATTTTCATATCCATCCAGAGATGTTTGATGATTGCTCTGGAAATTGCAAGTGCAGATGTGGTCATGTTTCTTAGCATTTTTTCCTTATCAGTGCCAATGGCCAGGTATCTAAACAATAAACAATAAATATACAACTTAAACACTTGTAGAACAAGGTTCCTACTGGCGAAGGTCAGCCCTTTTCTAGTTAAACCACCCCATGTAAAAAGAATCTGGATGGTACAAAAGAAGAAAGGTGTTAGGTGTTTCTTTAGAATTCTGATGTCAGAATCAACACACCTTATCAGGGATTAAAGATGCTAAAACATCATCAGAGAACCATATATCTAGCATAAATAGTCATTAAAATATGATACTGTAAGGTGGATGGACATCCTCAAAGTGTAGCCTCTGGGCTGAAGAACAGTGGAGGAAGAGTTCACCTGCAGCCTTGTCCTGCTTCTGATCCCACTTGGCCTGCTCCTCAGCCTGAGAGTCTAGAGGGCAAGTCTCCTTGCCAGAGACAAGCAGCCAAAGCCCCTTAGTGGAAGATAAGCCTTCATGTCATCCTTCCAGATAGAGTAGTTGGCCTCTGTCAACATAGAAGGTGATTTGGTGCAGTAAACATGGAGTATGGGCAATGCAAGGCTCAGGGAGGATGGGGATGAGTTGCAGATGATGAAAGGAGGCACAGGAACGCAGCAGAGGATGTGGGGATGAATGGATAGTAGATAGGAGACCCTTAGATAGGGGACTGATAAGAGATTTGAGTGCTGATAGGAGATGGATATGAAGATGGGTGTGCTGGGAGCAAAGGGCTTGACCAATAGACAATGTAGGGGTGTGAATGGGGGCTTCTGAAGGTGTAGAATACGATGGGCAATACTTTGAGTCAGATATGTGATGAATAGACCTCAATATGAGGTAAAGATGTGGAAAGGAGCACACTATGGGCCCAAAATTGACTGATCTCCTACTGATCTCCTTATCTGTGATGATCCAGATGCTCTCCAGGAGGGTTTTGAGGTTGCAGAAGACGATGGTGAAGACTGATAAGCTGGCGGGTTCAAGGGTAGAGAGATATGAGGGCAGGAAGTCAAAATTAATAGGGGATATGTGTTTGATCTAAAGAAGGGAGATAAACTCGACCTCCTGAGAGCTGATTAGAGTAGGGAAGATGTAGATGTGGGTAATTGAGGGCAAGGAATTGATTGATGAAGGAATTAAGTTGATATCTTCAGTAGATCTTGAGCTATGACAATTTGAAGCAGCTAGAGTGCAGGGCTCATAACCTATTAGAATAGGAAGTGAACAGGCTGCTTTTAGAGGCTCCTGAGTGACCAAAGATAATCAGGACTAGAATCTAGAGTAAGTTGCCAATGTATTCAAGTATAGTAAATGTATACAGTACCTAGAGTCTAGAGTAAGTTGCTAAAGAGACAGGGAGCATTGGACTCTGGGATATGGGCAATGTATGGTAAAAAAATGTAAACAGACAAGCCACAACACAAAGGTAAGGAGTAACTCAACCTAGACAAGTCCTAGGGAGGTCAGGAAAGTCAGTGAATGGTCAGAGAAATATAGGCAATGCATGTGTATGTATAGAGACTATGAAAAGGATAGAAAAGTGTATTATAGAGGTGAATAATCATATAACTAACACCATAACTACCACCATTGTTGACATGGTCAATGCATTATCTACTAATCTTCAAAATACACAAAGTCCTATCACTGGACCACTTTCACTGTTCCCTATTTAATCCCCACCTTGTCAACCCAAAAACTTTCCAACTACTGCACAATGTTGTCCTGAAGAGTTCATTTTTCAACACCATTGAAAACTCAGTGAGAGCAAAGCCCACCCTCAGCTGGTAAGTGCCATGATGATTCACAACCCTTGCAGAATGGTGGGGTGATTTTGTTCTGATAGACCAGTGGAACCTATCAAGAGTTCAGTATTGATTTCTGGATTTGAAATTCCAATGTAAGTATTGACTTCTCATGTTGATCTTCTTTGGAAGCAGTGTATTCATTAAATCCTGTATTATAACATGAGTCCAGAAACTCAGATTGAAACCATCAATGACCTGAGAGATTCAACTCCTAACTGCTGTGATCATGCTGACTCCAGCCAAGACAATTATATTTAAGAACTGTGAGTAAGCCTTGCATTTCCTTGCTTACGAGCTTGACTGAACTTGAATAATAGCCATGTTTAATGAGGATTGGACCAAATCTTAAATCTGGGAACCCGTTAGCTATCTAACAACAGAGTCTGTTGATGAGGAGGGAGAAGTGGATGAACTGGTTGGATCAGTGATTCAGCTATGACATGCCAGTTGAATATATCTTGAAAATATAGACTCTTTGACCTCATGAATGTTTACTTTGAATACAGTCACCAGAACTCTGCATGAAGGATACCCTTACTTCTATTGATGCTTGGCTCATCTCTTCCAGTGCCTGTACAAGTTACTATGGCTAAGCTTGTTCCTCCAGTTTGACCACATCCACTCAGCTCAGTCTTCATCAACCCACCTGTCTCAATCCTAGCAGAGCTGATTGTCATTTGTTTCCACACTCCTTTGTCTGATCTGACTATCTTGAGCTGACAGTTGCTGGTCCTACCTGCACATCTCAGCTTGCTCTTGCCTTATTTAAGAGAGGTATAGATACATGTTTCAGCCTAAAACCTGGTAGGTTTTACCTATATACTCATTTAATCCTTCTTGTAACATTCTCATTTCTTTGTTCTTAGTACTTGCTTATATTGATCAAAGCTGGTTAGTGTTCGCATTGCTACTATTTAATCAATCACATTCTTTTCTCAAGAATCAGCATAGAATTACAATATCACAAAGTATTCTGGTATATTCTCTTACCAAGAAGTTTGCCAAGAATTACAGGCTTAACTCTCATCATAATATCAGTTTCCCCCAAAATATTCTCAGAATTCTCAAAGTTTTCCACTAGAGTGATACATACAAATGTATTTAAAATATTGTTCAATACCACACTAGCTTCATGCTTGTCCATAATCTCATTCTGCAGCTTAATTAAATTGATAGCATATAAATTATGAGACACATGCATAGTGTAGTATGGTATGAATGATGTCATGATAATATATTCAAAGCATGATAATGCACCATACATGACCCACTTTGACTTGGAAAGTGAAGCTGAAATTGCATGCCTCAAATATAGAGTCACTAGAGTGGAAAGAAGTAATAGAGTGATTGGTGGGAGAGAAAGGATTTAAGACTGACATACACTTATTTGTAACTATATCCCTGTTTGATTCTGAGGGTACCTGCACTAGTAGAGGAACTGGTGAATATTGCCAATTTCCATGTTGAGGTGTGTGCTCTTGGTCTTCTTCAAGACTCCCACAAGTACCTGAAGTGCCTCTTCCTGCTTCTGAACATCTCTTCCATCAGAGGACTGGTGAGCTATTATATATGTTGCAGACTATGAAAAATCAGTGTTGATACATCCTATAGCCTAGTAGAGACAGATTACTGTCTACCCTGATACATATACTTTAAAGTATTGATTCTTTCTTCAATTATTTTCATACAAGCTTCCAGTATTTTAGTCTCTTCCTTCAACTAGCCTATATCCACTGGCTTAGATATCAGATTGCTGATCTATACATAAGGGGTGAGATCTGGTGCAATATTTTGTGCATTGGCATCAGACTAGAATTGTTTGGAGATCAGAAGCAAAGTTTAAATGCAGAAAATCAGATCATTTTACTGCTTCTAGAATGTGTGTTTGCAAATCTCCAACAAAATTATATGCCACATGAAGTTGGGAACTACTGAGTAATTCCTTAGGTCCTAATTTCAATTTGTATGGAAGGCCACTCACATATTTTTTTGGAAGGCATCAAGCTGCTTCTCTGTTTTCCTGTGAGTGTTCTGCTCATCTTAAAGTTTTTCACTGGGTTCCTGGATGTCTATGTGCAGCTTAGAAATTGTGGTTTGTCAGCCCTCTATCACAGTGTTAATCTTAGATGTTATTCTTTTAACTGAGTATGAATAAGGGGTAGGGTATTAAATATTGAGGTCAGAACTTGTTTCTGTTTCTGGTAAGAACCTAATGATTGTATGGCAGTATTATAATCTGTATGCTTTGCATGGAAACTTAGTCCAAACAGTAGGCAGAAGATAACTGTGAAAACACTGAATATTTATATCTGCCATGATACAAGCTTGAGCCTAAGCACAAAACTGAATGAGAAAGGCTAACATAGAAGTTAGTCGACCCATGTGGCTCATTTTTGCCTATATGCCTCATAGTAGTCTCTCAGTTTCAATATTAGCACACACCTGTTCATCAAATATCTCAGTGTGTCTCAATTATAACTTCAAGCTCATGGTGTATATCAGGTTTCAGTAGTACTGGTACTATAGGTGGGAGAAAAATAGTAAGATTGAGGCTTCTGACAGTTCTACAAGCTTGAAGCATCTATGCTGAGCCTGAGTACTGCCATTAAGTGGCAAGAAACAGAAACAGAGAAGGTGAGTAGTCCTTTCAAAAGATGAAATTCTGTGCTACTTGTTATGTACTGTGCATGTGACCATATTCAAACTTTGCTGAAGGCTTACTCAATAGTGGTACTCAAAATAAAAATTAGAAATGTTTGAAAGCTCATTAAAACTCTGACTAAGGCTTTCAACTTGTGGCTAAGCAGCTTCCAACACTTCAGCCGCTGGGACTGCAATTGAAAGTCAGGCCAGCATCGCTGGCAGAGTTTCAAACAACCATGCTTCCTTCTCGCCAACATGTACACCATTCTGCACACTTGAAAGCCAACCCTCTAGTGCACTGCTTTGGGTCGATGGATGACGAAGGTCCAAACACTCGCAGACCAGCCAAACCCCCTCCAGAACAGCATGTACCCTGCCTGACTATCCAGTGGCAGAGCGACCACACTCTTACCAACATCCTCATCAACCATCTCTCCACGCACCCCGCCAATTGCAGAGTACTTTTCTACTCTGATGGCAAGAAAGCGATGTCTGCCATCGATGATGGTGCCTCGGGCTCGGACAAGGGGCAGGTGTATGGTACCCTGGCCAAACTTATTTTCACCGACCACCCGAGGTACGGTTACACGTTCGCCACCAATGCAAAGAAGTTTTGTGACAGAGTCCGCAACCGCATCCAAACGTGAGTCATTTCCATTTTTTCTTCCGCTACAAAAAATAATAAAATTTATGTAGACTTAGGGGGAAATACAAGAAACTCAAGGCATCTTTTGACAGCACTGGCGCTGGTGTGATGCCTGGTGAAGGCACGCAAATGAGAAATCTTTTGGGTGAGTCCTCATTCCTTAATTTCTGGTCCTTGGCTGATGTATTATGTAGATGCAGCGCTCTTAGAGCTCCCATGGTATATGGAACTGGATGCCATTTGGCATTCCAATCCGTCCATGGCTGCAAAGACTCACTCATCAAGACCTGATGTCAATCACGCTGGCACATTATATTCCTTGGTTCGACCACATGCTGGGGCTGGTCCCCCCATGCAACTTGACACCAGTCCCAGTCCACAGTAACAGTCATTCCTCCACTCATTACTCCTGTTACCCCTGTCTTACAACCAATTCAACATCCTCCTTCCACCAGCTCCATGTGAACGAGACCATTGCCATTGCCAAACACCACAGAAACTTATTTGGGCCAGCTGTTAAATAAGCAATTTGCTGAATTTTCTGACAAAGTAGTTGGTCTTGCTCTTAGCAAAGCCATTGATAGTATGATCCCAGCAATGGTTGTACAGATACCAGGTGAGATCAGAGGTCCCTGCTCTCACCACCCTCACATGTTGAAATGCGGGTCTGTTGAAGACTACAATACCGAGCCTGAACATGAGGACAATCTCACCACTTCCCCTCACAGGAAATGTTCTCGAAAGCAGGGTACTAAAAACCATTTACATGTACGTTTGGGTTACCTCTTTGTGCAAATGGGACTAATCAATATTAATTACAGGACTCATTTCATAAATATCTTCAGGAGAAACATCTTCTGAATTACAAGAATGGTCCTCTGCCACAATCACCTCCATCGCATGTGGTTGAAGCATATAATCATGATAATGATAATGCGCCAACTTTGGACAAAATCACTATTGATTGGCAAGACTCCTTGAGGTCCTCTGTGTGGAACACTGAGGCGATTGACTTGCTAGTAGTAGACTTTCAAGAAAAAGTCAAGACAGGTAGTTTCCCATTGGTAATTTTTGATGATGATACAATGAACCTCAATAACTTGCACATGCTTTGCATCAACAAGCTCCATCGCACTCAACAAGCTTATCGAGAGCACATCAAAATCAAAGGATTCACAGACAGTCAACAGAGGGAGGTCGCTACCCGTGACTTATCTACTCATAACAGTCGAAGGCAACACCTAGATTGGTGTAATACCCGTAAACATGGGGTAAGTGGATATTATTACTTCCACCATTTTGTCTCTAATGTCTTTGTAGATGCTTGGAAGACGTGAGAAAATCATCAAACAAAATCGCCACCATAATCCTCAATCTTGGGACATGATCAAGCGCATAATTGATTGGCTTGATCTTGATGGAATGAGCGGGGATGAAACTAACACCCCTCCTGGTGTGAAACCAAAGATTGTGAGGCATGTGGCTATCCCATGGATAAGCCTGGCCATCACTGATCTCCTTCACGCTGTTGAGTCCTACACTCCCACAGTGTACGAGGAGAACATGTCAGTCCCAGCAGTAACTCATCACTTCTTCATCTCATGGAGGCCAAATGCACTTCAAAAAATTCTATTGCAATCACACGTCTCCCCCACAATTGGTATGATGATAATTGGTTCAAAGCTCATTCAAGCAGTGCATGGACAATGATTGATATGCGCAAATACTTTAATGTCCCGCTTTTGGTTCGTCTTTGCATTTTTAAATTTAAAATGTTACTTATGAACTGATAGGATGCCTATCATTCTGTGAACAATATGTGTCGGTGAATTTGCATCACAGATATTCTAAGTGTACTTGTATTAGAGTGTTATACCATCCAAATCTGTATGGAACTTTTTCTATTGTGTTAGACTTGCTACAATGTATTCTAGATTATTACTACATAAATCTCAATCACAGTCCCGACAAGGAACATGCGCATAATGACAAGAATACCCAGTCCACAAATCATTGTGGATAATTATTGAAGTTGGTGTGTGATGTTCATTTTACTGCCAATATTAATTGTCTATAATGTTCATTGTCCACAGTATGTCCACAGTCCCGACTGTGGGAACTTATCAATCCCAAATTGGGATTCACTACAAATAGGCATCTAGCGCCTTGGGATTCCTTCTTCTAGACTTCATCACAACTACATAGACAACCATCATAGTTCATACAGTACCAGTACCAATTTTATATCACACATTAAAACTTGCCTTCTTGACTCCATCATACTTAGATAGGTTGTACATAGCACATTAGTAACAATTCATTAAACTTGGATCGATGTCTAAATGGCCAGCATCTTGTGAAATTGCTCCAGAGGGGACCATCAAATGCATCAAGCAAACTGATGTGAGCATCAAAACAATATGTTTCTTTAAGCTAACACAATTTTATTTAAAGGCAATCGCTACAGCCCAGGCTAAGAGGTTCCTTGATCTCCAGGCGCAAGTAGACCGGGAGGAGATGATAGATGAAATAGAGGACGAAGAAGGTAAAGTCTTTGGATGTTGTCGATTTCTCCAGCTTTCTCATCTTGCTGTACAGACAACAATACCTTTGTAGTCCCCAATGACCAGGCTTCTGACAATGATCAATCACCATTGTTGGACCCTCGGCAAAACAAGGCAGCATGGGATATCATGCAGGCATTCCTCAAAACTGACATGCAGTATGATGAAATGGAGAGGCAACTTGCTTCACACCTCGATGAACAATATCATGCAGAGGACTGGACGGAGGCGAAGAGGGTCTTATTCTCAGGCGATGGGGACAATCAGTTGTCCTTGGTCAATCTTCTTCCTCTCAAGAAACAGCACATTACACTAGTGAAACTGGTGGGCTCTCAAGTGGGTCAAACCTTCAGTGTGGACTTACTTGGCAGGACAGGGTCCATCAAATTCAAGATAAGTATACATCAGGTTCTACATTGTCGCCGGTCCAGGCTTCGCTGCGACCACCTATGTGACATAATATATGACCTTTATAAAGCTTGGTGCCTAATTTAGCCACCATGGGTTATATAGCCCTTGATCCCATGATATCCCTACACCAGCAATACCACCAGAGTTACCTCAACACTTATACCCTGTGCTAGACATTGATCTAAGGGTAGATTGAGATAAAGATAGATTATTTAGATAAGATGAATAAAGGCTGATAAGATAGATAACATCGCTAACACCATTATTCCCGTCAGCCTCATTCGGAAGCCTTCGGAGGTTGCCGCTCCTCCCGAACATGTGAAACTTCAGACTCTGAAACCTTTGTGCTCATCATTGGTCACAACAAGCACAATATACTATGCTCTATAGCCAAATACTATATTATTCAATTGAATGTTCAAAGGCTAAAAAATTTCTAAGGTTATACTGAGTATGATAAGCATAGGTAGGAGGGATTATGGTAAAACATAAAACGGGAGTTGGTCAAGAGGAATTGTGTGCGCTAAATGTTCCAGTAAAGTGTCTGCTTGAGCACCTATAACAGATAGATTAAGAGGTCCATCAGAGGTTGAATCAAAGCTGCAAGGGTCTCTATCTTGTGCCATCTCCATGTCGAATGGAGGGAGGCGCAGCTCCTTATTACCAGAAGGCAGAAGTGCCTGGGCCAAGGAATCCGGCAATGCTTCAGATGAGACGTCAGCAGTGTCCGGCATGTTGTCCTGTTCATCTGCATGGTGCTGGTTCTCAATGTCCTCCTCGTCCTCCTTGTCAGTGTCCCCAACAACCACACTGCTCTTTACAGCAGCTTTGGCGACTGTCCTGTGGGTGCATGACTTACAACTGCCTTTGTCTGAGCGCGTTGCATGCTGCTTGCTGTCGCCATTAGAGATTCACTGTTGGTGAGCATCCTTCTTTACCTCCCATTCATCTGCACTGAGTACATGCCAATCACAGTCGTGGTTCTTGAGTGCAGCATGATGACATGCAAGTGTGATTGAAGATGTGATGATGCCTGGATTGGTGACTTGCCCCTCTGTCCAACCAACTAGCTCGACTCCCCACTTGACAACAAAACCCTCATATGTGGTGTAGGCCATCGCAGGGACATTGTCTTCTAATATGCCTCTCTCCTTAGTTAAGATTTCATCTACAGAGTAGTTAGTAGATATGACACACTGAAACTCACGCATCCCAACGTGAATCATTTCTCGAATCTCAGCTTTGAGGTCAACAGACTTACAACCACGGGTTACCTTGATGACACCAGCTGCTCCTGATGCCATGTAAGCATCTACCTGCATACCAATAGACTCTACTGTTGTGTTCCGAAGATGAAGAAATGCTGTTTGGAGGGGCTTGGAGGCATGACTGCAGGGGGGAAATATGTCTCTGACTTTTCTGCATGTCAGAATCCACATTAAGTTGCAGCCGGTGTGCTTTTCGAGACCTAGAAGCTGTAGTAGAGTGTTAATTTTAAGCATGACATTTCAAAGTGGAAAACCCAACCTCAGACTGAACTGCAGACATAGTGTTTTCTATATCAACTGCTGCCTCCTTACCAGTAACTTTCTTTGCTGCCTTCAAGTCTTTAACATCCTGCATGTGCTCCAGAAGTTCTTCTTTTTCTTCAGTAGAGAGCATTTTCCATTCTCCAGACTCGCTGACTTCTTTGGTTACCTGTGCAAGAGTATCACAGCCAATGTATTCTCCTGAGTAAAGAAGCACTTGAGATCAGCATGTTTGAAAACTTAGAGATGCACATACCATTTTCTCTGAGTTCCCATATCTTGTCACTAACAACGGCATTAAAAACACAGACATTGCGGTGTTTTTTCTGAAGCTTGCCGCCAAGGTACATTTGACCAGACATCCATTCAGGTGAGCTTGATTTGACGGGAAGTCAACACAAAGCAAGAATCAATTAAAACACAACATATGTGTGGTATTTTTTGGCCAGACACTTAATGGTGTTCAGGTAGAACATTCGCTCTGCAGCGAGATCATCCCACATGGCCTCTGAGTTTGCTTTGGATAATTTGCACTGCTCATTAGTCCTTACCACTTTCTTTTTCTTCGACACTGTGGTGACCATCATTGCAACACTTGAAGTCGTGTGCACAATAGGACTAAAAGGTGACAAGTTAACTTTCAGACTAAATCGTGAGACATGCATTCAGCCATTAGTTTTTGACCCTGGCTACTAATAAGCTGGAGGCGATACACTCCAATGCAAACTAGGTGCTTAGGCAGGAGATGATCGGTGGGAGCAAAAATATACATATATATTATGCCATGAAAATCACATTAGCATATGATACTAAATTTGTGATGATCAGCTGAAGAGAAGATGTATCAATATAAAAACGGCTTACCATAACTAACTTAATCCCCTGGCCAAGACTACTTGAAGATCAGCATGAGATAGACCCTGTACAATTAATGTGCGCAAAGAAGAAGCATCCTCAAACGACAATCCTGCCTCTTGAAAACAAGTCACCCAACAGTCCATACCATAGTCAAGCGTTGCATTGACTTTACATAGCATTGCAGCCAATGCATGCCGCCCACAAAGAAAATCTTGCACCGGCTGCGTAAAGTTGAAGAAAGAAACATCAGGGTTAATGTAGTATTCAGGGGGATGTATATCTCCAGTGAAGGCGACAGATGGTGACCCAGGAGGGGTCACAATCCAGGAAGGACGAGGAAGGACAGGTTGTCAAGCAATGCGAGCAGTAGTAGTTGGCTGGCAAGTTGAGCTGAGCTCATGAGCATTTGTGGATTGATGAGCAGGTGTGAGACTCTGAGCGGAGGTAGAAGTCAGCTGGTGAGGGGTGATGGTGGGTTGATGAGCAGGTGTGAGCTGGCAAATGGGAGGAGGTCCATGATCAGAATGATCAGAGTCAGAATTGGACTCAGACTCTGAGGAGTCTGAATTGATGACTACAACATGCAATGCGCAATACTGAGTCAGTGTTGCTGGTGCAGGAGGATGTGGGCTTGATGGTGGTGCTGTTGGTGGTGCTGTATGATCATGATACCAAGTCAATGTTGCTGGTGCAGGAGGGTATGGGTGTGATGGTGGTGCTGTATGAGTCGATGTTGCTGGTACAGGAGGGTATGGGCATGATGGTGGCGCTGTACAAGTCGATGTTGCTGGTGCAGGAGGGTATGGGTGTGATGTGGCACTGAAACTGATTGTGTTAAGTTGCTGGTTTGTGAACATGGAGGACGCTGTGGGATTCTGGTTGGCATTGAAGCAGATAGATTTGGAATGGTCTGTCCAGCTGCAAGCCGGACATTGCCTGTCATCAACTGACGAGTTAGTGGGTCAAGGACATAGCCTGGTCCTGGCGTGACTTGATTCAGCCTCTCTTGAAAATTCCAGATATGCGCCACACTGAGTTCTTGCATGAAGATGTCTTGTAATATAGATGTGATGCGTTTGAAATGAGGAAACTGTTCAAATTGACGGCTTGTCACAACTTCAACCTGAACATCCAATGCATGCAGAGGGTGCGTTGGATCCTATTCAGGGCATAGACCGAATCCAACGAAAAGAATGTCTGCAATACATCCCATGCCTATAGCCTGATTGAAATTTAGTTTTCATATGAAGTTGTGCAAATAACTATTGAATCATACCGCATCCTTGACAACTGACATGCCCTCATGAAAAGCGAGCTCCTGATCATCCTTATTCAAGCAGAAGTGTTCATGCAAAGCTTTATTGGACGACAGATTCTCTTTGTTGTCATGACGAATTCCACGGCGGTTTGCAAAGTGTTGACAATCGATATCATGGCTTTGTGGTTGGTTCTCCTGTGCCTGCACCCATTGACGGATGGCAGGAGGTGCATAGGGTGCGTGCATGGTGGTGGTTTTGGCAAAGGGTGCGAAATGCAACGCAGATGCATGTTCGTTTTGTAAGATGTTATCTGAATGGTGGTGTGTGACTTAATTAATAATGATCATTCAGGTAATTTTGAGTGTACTGCAGTGTGAGTCTTCATTGGGGCTGGTATGGTCATTCAGGTAATTTTGAGTGTACTGCAGCATGAGTCTTCATTGGGTCTCTGGTATGGTCAGAATGTTCAGGTAATTTTGAGCGTACTGCAGTGCGAGTCTTCATTGGGGCTCTGGTATGATCAGAATGTTTAGGTAATTTTGAGCGTACTGCAGCATGAGTCCTCCAGAATGTCTATGAGATGTGTCACATCCTCATTCCAGGCATCATCTGCTGCAATCTCATCCCATTCTCCATCTTCATCAATCGCATCCATGTGAATAAGGGCAGGATCTTCGCTGGGTGTGCTGCCACCTTGCCTATTACCACAACCACAAGAACCAGAAAATCCAGGGAGTGCCTCAATGGCATCAAGCCGCGCAATGTGTACTGAATTAATGCAAAGTCGCCGCATTCTAAGTTCCTCCACTTGTGCCGACATTGAGTCGATGGGACTCAAACGCCTAATGTGTGCTGCTAAAAATATGTCCTCATCATAGATGAATGTGTGCAGTCGGCGGATCTCTACATTGAGCCTCTGCAACTCATAAGCGCATTTGAGCTTGAAATATTTGACAGCTACGTCAAGATTGCCTGGGACTGTCCAGGGCTTGCATTAGATGTCCTGTTGCGAATGTGAATGTTTCAGAAGTTCGAATTCAGACAAAAAGCCATAGTGCACAATATTGTTCCACTCAAGGCATGGTGTGGGGGGGTCATCAAAGGCGCCAGGCTGTTGTACTCCTGGAGAGAACTGGTAATTGCCTTGCTTTGTGCCTTGATGGCCTTACCAATATGGACACGAAGTTTGTACCCTGCGATAAGTAAATACTGGATAATCTACAAATGTAAATCATGTACCTGTACCTGCTTCAACTTGAAGTAGACTCAGACAATTTAGAATTGGAGGTTCTAAGCAAGGAAGTTCCAGGGAAAACCTAGTAAGATTAAAAAGTAAAGAAACAAGGTGATAACTATGTGGTTAAATAGTCCATATGGGGCGCATGGACCAAGGGGATGTGTAAGCAATATAAGTACAACAGGTTTCAAAACTATTAAGAAAGGAAAGGGACACATAAGCTAAAGGAATATTCAAGAAGATAAAAGAAGTCTAGTGGCAGTGACATGCAACCATGACGTAATACAATGGTAAGTAAAGAGGAAAATGTATAGGCATACCAATAACTATAACACAGATCAACAAGCAGCTGCCAACCTCAGAGCCACCTGGGTGACCACCAATGAAGCCCTTTGTGTCCAATGGCAGCAACAGGTAGCAGAAGACAAGTATCTACACACTGAACAACAACACCTAGCACAGGAAGAAGAAGACCATCAAACTCAAGCCCTGTGGCTTGAAGAGAAGACTCCTCAAGCAGAAGAAAAGAAAAAGAACCATATCAAGTATCACATGCTTCCTGAATGACCTTGTCCCACCACTGCAGAAGATGAAATTCTTGTCTCTGACTTCACCATGCAGAAAATAGACAAGGGACTTTATGTCAAGATATACTACTGGACCAACAATGGACTGGATGACATGCTAACCAACTATCACATCAAAGATGATGATGGCATAGTTCCAACCATTGGGCAGGATGGATCAACTGTTTGGATCAGTGCAGCCACCACCAGACCCTCGGCAGGTGTAATCCCTGACCATAACCTAACTACTGTGGACTTCACCCAAGCTGTCCCACAGATGATTACCTCATTTGAGGACAAAGGGTGGCCCAAACAGAGAGTCATGATGCTAGCATACTTCTGGGGAGCCCTGATGTTACACTATCACTGGAATTCTTGAAAAAAATTGGCACAAAAAGGTCTGAATCTCTTCCAGGAAGAAGAGCATTGAGCCTGGCACAACACGATACTTACCCTAGTGAATACCTGGGACATCTCTATCATCAGTGAAGCAGTCATCACTCACACATGCGACAGAGTTTATCATGAAGACCTCAGCAAACAAGATCTGAGTAATGACTACAAGGTATGTGCCCTACTTGTTGTGAGATTCCATCCCACTGCTAATGAAGTTTCCTTTCCTCACCTTCATCAGTCATCCCTCAATCACACTTTACTCTCACTCACCTCAAATCCATGTTTCTGTGTTTCCACTTGTGGTTACCATTGGCATTGGGCTTATCACCCTGTGTTTGCATTTGTATTTGTGTCTGTGTCCATGTTTGTGTTCACATCCACTCAGGGTCTGGTCCACTGGAACAGAAGAGCCAAAACTCGAATGTACACACTGGATTAGCTGAACACTCTCCTAAAATGCGAGGGAGACATTCGAGATATTCCGCATCTACAAGAGATGTTCAGCCTCTCCAATGAAAAAGTCCACTGTACCACATAGTGCTCAGGCTGCAACAAGAGCATGCTCAGGTTGTCAAGACAGCACACATAGGACTCACTCCTCAGCAGTGTGTGCCATCTGCCTGGGGAGAAACAGCCACATTTTCGTCAAGTGCACAGCCAAACACCTTTCCCACAGTCATTACATGCAACAACAAACACCCGCTCTTACATGGGTCCAACAAGCCCCTTTGCAGCAATTGGCAGTGTGTCAGCAGCTATTCCAGCCACTCCCACAATGAGCATCACATTTGCTCCAGCTGCCTTGCAACAACCCATGGAGCCCAAAACTCCCCTCAAGCACAGGCACCTGCACCCAGTCATGTCATATAATTTTGCAGTTTGGGATAACAAATTACATACACACAATCTTCTTGTCAAATATCCAAATTTACTGCATGGACCAACATGGCTTTGATCTGCACATACCTCCCATATGTTTTACATGATCTCCTCCTAATAGCTCCTCTTCAATCATTTTTGTGAAGTCTTTGAAACAATACTTAAGCACAAACTCATCACCAGTCATTACATTGGTCTGTTCACCCACAATGAATTACTTTCTTTACTCGGCTTCACAGAAGATTGCCTTTTCCCACTCCAAGATCTTTTGCACTTATCCCTGTACTCAGAAATTGACTTCAAATTCAATTTCTATTTCACAGATATCAACCAGGTTTCATCCCCACTGGGCTTCTGCTGGGAACCCACCAAAGACATGGCCTTCACCTTTGTCGCATTATTCCGGAGACTCATTGGAACTTGGTGAGACTTATGGTTCAATTGTCACTGACCAAGAAAGCGAAATATCTTGCAGTAATCATGGAGTGGTATTCTCACAGCATACACATTCTCTTTGGTATTCAGAGGCTATACAGGAAACTGTTAGTTATATGATTATTCACCTCTATAGTACGCTTTTCTATCCTTTTCATGGTCTCTATACGTACATATCCATTACCTATATTTCTCTGACCATGCACTGACTTTCCTGACCTCCCTAGGACTTGTCTAGGTCGAGTTATTCCTTACCTTTGTGTTGTGGCTTGTCTGTTTACATTTGTTTACCATACATTGCCCATATCCCAGAGTCCAGTGCTCCCTGCCTCTTTGGCAACTTACTCTGGACTCTAGTCCTGATCATCTTTGGTCCCTCAGGAGCCTCTAGAAGCAGCCCATTCACTTTCCATTCTAACAGAAACTTCTCTATGCCTGTTTGGTGGTACCAACAGGAAGAGCCTACCTCATATCATTAGATATCATGCTCAGAATATGCAGTAACAGTCTGTTCATGCCACATCACACAGTTAGACACATTGAGGAGGATCTTGATTGGTGGGAGAACAGACTCAATAGACCCTTTGTCAGACACAACATTCCCCAGCCCCAATCCTCATCAACATGCATTCTCCGACATGAGCATATCTGTCAGAATCACAATTGTTATTGATGGGCATTAGTGGGCCTGGATGCTATGACCCAACTGGAGGACTCTCAACAGCCAGTGCAACATTGGCCAGGCTGAGGCTGTCAGTTTCGAGTTGCTTGTCCATGCCATCAGATGAGGCTAAACATGCTGGTTTTGATATGGATGCAGATAAAATGATACTGGAGGTCCATATGCTTTGTACAAGAGTGGAACTTATTATTTGAGGCAAGGGCTATAGCACCCTGATTGTCACAGTAGATGGGGGTAGTGAGAGAAGGAGGCTTGTACAACTCTTCAATGAATAGCTATAAGTAGAGTATCTCCCTGCCAACAGTGGTCAGTGTGATATATTTGGCCTCAGCTGTAGACAATGCAATCAGAGGCTGCTTTAATACCCTTCACTGACATTGGATGACAGTGTGAGCTTGGGATGCCCAATCAGCATCAGCATAGGCCTTCAGTCCCACCTCAGTACCCTCTAGAGTGATACCATAGTCAGCCATACCCTTTAAGTAGCAAAACACATACTTGCTTGCTTCCCAATGAGCTGTGCTGGGATTACACATGAACTGGGATAGGGTGGCTACTGAGAAGGCAATATCTGAGTGCATGCTGGTAGGGTACATGCATCATGGCCTTGTGCTAGGCATGAGTGGTGGGAGACTGTGCATCTAACAATATGGTGTCTGCTTCCATTGGCATTGGTGCAGTTTTAGTGTCTGTGAGGTTGAAATGTTGGAGGATGGTGTTGACATATGTGTGCTGAGAAAGAGTCACTGCATTTTGCCCTTGAATTGACAAAATTTGACTAGACGGGTGAGACATATAAGGACAAGCTTAGTCACAGCATTGAACTAAGCAGTCTGAACATTTCTTCATCTCTCTATAGCTACTTCGCTAGCACCTATCAACTTGAACCTGTTGACTACATGAGCTTCCTATCTTGTAAATAGCTGACTCCTCCTTGGAATACATGACCAGTTTTATCAAAACATAGCCCAGATAGCTGCACCATGTGACCACCTGTATTGTACTGATAAGGACAGATATTGGAGAGGCCAATCCGTACTTCTGGGCAAGGGTTTCTTGCAAAAATGTGTAAGTCCCTCACTTGCAAGCTTGAACTCTTACTACCAACATTCCCGAATGCTTAATGGTGAGAAACGAGGTAAGTCTTGTATAATGAAATTTTGATGTTGTTCTGATTGTTTTCTAGTCTACCAATAAAAGTACGCTATCTAATCGCCGTGAGGTGCTTTGTAAATGTGGGGCATGCATCATGAAGGATCCAAATGGCCAGATCATCTCAATGGCGACTTCTCAGCAACACCAGCACAACCAAGCCATCAACTGGTCTATGTTGGCTCAGCGTGCATGTGGAACATCAACATGAGGGGGATCTCACGCTCCCACTAGAGCACCTATCTTCCAGTGTGGGCGTGGTCTCTCGTGGCCACCAGTCTCAGCTCCTGCAGTCCGTGTACTGCCTTCCACTTCCACTGGTCAAGCACTGTCGACTGGCCAAGCATCAGCAAATTGCCAGCTTTCTGGATCTTCCGATCAGTAATACTCACAACAAATGTAAGTGGATGTTACCTCTTTGTGACGGTTACTTCATCGAGTATTATGCTGATTAGTTGTGTGCACTAGCCCACGTTGAGGATCCATTTCGGCTTTTGATTTTGCCTTGAATCCACGGAATGTCTCTTTTGTGAAGACAATGAGAGTCAATTTATTCCAGTGGATGGTCCTTGATTTGAGGCATTTCAGCCAATTGTCTTTCTCCTTCTGTTCTCATAGTGAGTTGAATGGAAAGTTTTGAACTTGTGATAAAATACACTAACCTGCATTTCATTCCATGTCACATCTGCGGCCTTGCTGAAGATTTCGATTTTTGTTGCATCCTGCACATTGCTGGCAAAATCCGGTGTGTAATATATCTCATCTGTATCTGGGTTTCTTCATTCACCCTCCGACAGTAAGGGCCATTTGTCCTTCATCTTCATACCACAAATCCTATGGAAGGTTGTTGTAATGTGCATCTATGGGAGTCACCTTTTATCCGTTCCAATGATCCTTCACAGTGTACTCACTTTTAAATATTTTCTAGCATCTTGTCCAGTCTTTGATAGTGAATTCTTTGACTTTGTGATATCTTCATGGGTCCCATCTTCATCATCCATGGCCTCTTTGTCATCAGACTGGGCTGCAGCTCTCCAATACACACCCCGATGTCTCACAATAGCAGCACCACCTCTTCCAAAAGCTCTGATTGGTCTTGTACGACGACTGGGTTGGATTGTACAAGAGCCCTCAAGTGCATTGAGCCTGGCATGGTCTTCAAGCTGATCTTCTCGGATGCTGCACAGAAGTTCGCTGACATCCGAGTCATCCATTTCTGGTGGATCAGAAGTCTGGTTCACACTGCTTGATAACGGGCGAGAAAGACTATCCTCTGAACTTCGTGATGAGGAATGTTGGGAGCATGAGTGTCTGTGCAATCATCTCCTGTTCCTTTCACATGGAAGAGGGGATCTAGAACAGGTGTCCTGTCGACGTCTTTGGCTATGCTCATCAGTATGTGAGTGCATGTGTTCATGAGGTTAGTTTCTGCATTGTACAGATGAGTCTGTGTGCATATATGCACCATTATTGACATACTGACTCCTTTCAGCACCTCTCCTCAGCTGCCCTTGCTGGTTTCTCACTCTCGACTGTGCTGTATTGTCCCTGTGTGACAATGGACATCACCTGAAACTATCAAAGGAATGTTACTTACTGTTCCACAGTATTCCTTGGTATGGCTTTGTTCCCCATTGGAGGCATAAGTGCATGGGGCCCATCACGACTCACATCATGGACTCTGCACTGTATGGTCCACAACAACCCATTCAAATTCAGCCCGAGAAGAGCAGGGTCAATCTGTGATTCATGTGGTGGGACATCAGGTTGGGTGCATGCAGTGGTGTCCCTCCATATCTGAACCCGTGCTGATTCAGGGATTTGGATCCAGGCTTGGGGATTGAATCCTGGTGGGCATGGGAGGCCAGACATACTCGGATGAAGGATATTGAGTGAGGAGGAGCAATGATGTTACAAGAACATCCAGTCGTTGGGCCCCTATTCATTTTTTCTTCTCTTAATTGCTTTCCGATGTGACAATTATGCACAGATAATCATCCACAATCTCATTGGGCTGATTATCCTTTTTCCTTATCTGTTTTACCTTTACCTTTCACACTGATCACCAGCTGTACTACTTCCGGCCTCATGGCTCTGCCCTGTGCCCTTACCGTTCAACTGGTACTTGACTCATTTTCCTTCTCGTACGTTCCATTACATCTGCGAAGTTCTGTTGGCTCTGCCATGACTTGTCCTGACTGTGCACTTACCTACTTTGGACTATGACTCATTTCCCCTCTGCCCACATACTAATACGGCAAGCCTGCCCTAAACCTCCTTCCTACATATAAATATGCAGACACATCATTGTATTCTCTAACTTGAATCTACTTGATCTTGAACCCCACTTAGGAGGCTAGCGACCTCCTTCCTTCATTAATACTTCTCTTTAAGCCTAGTCGGCTTAAGAGTCTATATAACTCTTGAAAGATCACATCAGTGGACACTTGCTGTGCCACTACGCCGATAGCTGCAGACATCGTACCGACTCTGAGCTGCTACAGACACTGTGTGACGAACATCCTTTAACAAGGGCACCACATAGTTATTCAAGTCCCCTTATGCTCACGCGCTGAGTGTAACAAATGATATCAGTGGACACATTGAAGGTGCATATATGCGATATCATAGCATGTGGTTGATCTATCAATGTCATATATATTAATATATTCTGAATTTGGTGAATATGGTACCCATAGCCCAGATCATACCTAAGACGAGGCTGCATAGTCACAGCTAGTGATGGTACAACAAGTTCGTAGAGATGAACCTAGGCAGATGCTGAATATACAATGTGCACACATGTAGTTATATCTTGAACTACATGACCAAGGCATGCCTGGTTGAATTTTGAGTATGTCAGCTTGCCAGGATTGTAAAGTTCATAGGTACAGGCATAGCCATATGTAGCTAACATGTGAGGCGCACAAATTCTCATAGATTTATCTTAACACAGCTTGACCGTGTTCTCTCATCTGTTCAACCCATATCTACTCAGCGACTACACCCAGTGAGTGATGGTGTGACCTACATGGTCATGTTCAACCTTCAAACCCAAGAGCCAATTGAGTTTGCTGAGATCCATGATCTCGAAGTGCTTCTGAAGCTCCTGCTTGAATGCTACCATGTGATGCAAGTGTTTGGAGCTTGCAGCCATGTCATCCACTGAAATGGTAATGATGGTGTCATGCCTAACTTCTCTAGCTGGCTGATCTCATAGTCCAGCGCTTCCTGCCACTCTACTGCATCCAGACCCCTTAGAGCTTATGCAAGGGTTGGCTCTGCTACTGCAGCAGCTATTGCTGTTTCTTCCCAACTGGTAAGCACTTTATTATTGTGAATGTTGGTGAGATCTGACTATAGGTATTCATCTGCTGTGGCAGCTAGTGCCACAATCTGGCCTTGAATGTATAGCCGAGCGGTGTCTTGCTACTTAAGGGTCTTATATAATGTTGTGTATAACGACAACACTATTATACACGGAAGACGTCTTGCCAGTCCTTAAGTACACAGTCTATGACTTTTCTAGTTTTCGTGGTAGATAACGTGGTGAGTTCTTGGGAGGATTTAGATTGTTGTCCTCTTCTTGTCTTTGCATAGTCATACCAATGTAATACGATTTGGGTTCCTGTCTGTGTTCTAAAAAAAAGGTAGGTATGTTTCACCCTAGTAGATTGTGTTTCAACCTATGAAAGTCTGTTTCAACTTTGTTGTGTTCTCCTGAGGTTTGTGTCTCACTTTCCGTTGAAAGAGAGAGTCAAAGTATGTACAAGTAAAGCTAGACTGAGAGCTGTTCAATGGTTGTATAAGATGCAGTTATACAACAGTTAGATGAGACGATGACGACAATAGTTGTATAGCAATCGCAGTATACAACTATCTGATATTCCGATAGTTATACGGTCAACCCTAGTAAGGATCCGTATAACTTTATGTTTCAATGACGAAAGTCTACCCTTGATGTCAACAAGTCCCTTTAACGAATCAACGTAAGGACGGTGACGAGTATGGCTTTAATGATCAAAAGATTATAGTGTATACAGTCAATCCCCTGTAAGGCAGTGTATAACTATAAAAGGAAATGCTTAGTAAGCTTACTTCAAGGCACTACTTGGCCTGCACTTTAGATCTTATGTAATCTCACTTGTTTGAGAGAAGGTGTAAAGTGGGAAGTTATATTTTTGGGTGGCAAAATGGGGCCCTTTTATACCTTTTTGGGATCCCCTTACATAAGCAAGATTGGATCTTGCTTTTAGATCTACATTACTATATAAGGTAATCCTACCAAAGCAATTACAAATGGGCAATTTACAAATGACAAGCTGTTTGAAATTGTGTGGAGCCATTTGAAATTGATGTGAGACATTTTGCCAATTGAGTCAATATGAGTCATATTGCCTTTTATGGCAATGTATGACTAAACAAATACAAACCAGTAAATTCACCAGTCACATAATGTGCTGACAAAAATAGTGGCTGAAAGAAACAAAACAGAAATAAACAGAAGTGTGGCTGAACAAAACCCAAACACAAATAAACAAACTGAAACATACAGAAGGTCACATGATCACTAAAAATACAAGGTAAGATCAATCTGAGAAGTGAGAAGCTAAATAAATCAAGGAAACTAGAGGCAACTCGGTGACAGCAAAGGACTAGATAATCTCTCGTACCTTTCCTTATCACACTTTCTATACTTTCTATACGACAGGTATGGTATCAATTGCATACCATGCATGACAGCGGGTGCCACATTCATGTGGCTTTTGGAGCTGGGGGTGTCTCAAGCTGGAGTGGGGTTCTAGAAGGAGTGGATGGAGTCTGGGGAGGTGCAGTGAATGTGCTTGTGATGGTTCCTGGACATCAATGGTAGTGGTAGGGTTGTACTCCCCCTCTGCCTGGATACTGTCAGCAACAACAATGCTTTGTGGTACAAACATCATGTTTCTCTCAACAGAAACATGCCTCTTTGCAGACCAATATATCCAGTACCCTTTGCTTACACTATCAACTCCGATAAACAATGCCTCATTGGCCTTAGGCTCTAGTTTGCCCATATTCTCAACATGGACTAGGACTGAGCAGCCAAATTTGTATGCCATCAAAAGATCAGGACATTCATTGTGGACTAGAGTATAGGGAGTGTGACCAGGGATGGACCTAGATGGTAAGCGGTTCTTACACCATACTGCATAATTGACTGCTTCCACCTAGAGTAACTTTGGCAGACCATGTGCTATGAGTAGTGCTGGGGGCAGAATTGTTTGCAGGTGATTGTGCCAGCATAACTGGCAGAAGTGGTAGGACCACCACTTCTGCCACTTGGCAAAATTTTCAAAGTGCTATGACAATGTATAGTACTAAGTCTTACTAGGAAACACCATTAAAAGACATCAGTGCATCCACATCCCACTGTCTGTTGTTGTGTGAGGTGTGATCAACTACCATGTCTCCTTATCAACAGAAATTGGCGCAAGACCTTGGTCAACATGCTCCAATTCTGCAAAATCATAAACTTGGCCCTCCAACACTTCATTTCCGTCAACTGGCTCTCATTCCATGGCTTCTTTCTTGTGTTCTAGTAGTGCAAATGCAGTACCAATCTCATCAAAGTGATATGGAATCAGGACCTGCAAGATCATCATCAATGTTCTGAGTCTGAGGTGCAAGTGGTGGATGTGTGCATGATGTCAATGAATTAGCTTGCTGCCTTCTGATGACTGGTAGCAAAGATTTGCTTGAATCTTTGCCAGTCTTTGCTTCAAATGTGTCTATCAAGAGATTGCAATGGAAATTGTTAGCTATAAAGGGTGAGACAGGGCATCCAGCAAGTGTGGCAGCAGACATTGTCTACATAATACAGGCTGTACAACTAAAAATTTATTCTGCTCTACAGGTAAGGAAGTGCAGTTGCTCTGAGTCAATTGAAAAAGCTACTGTGATCCCCTAGTTTGACAAATATTCTGCTGGATTCTGCCTGCAGAATTCTGCCATCTGCTGGGCAGAACCAGTTTGGCAGAACCAGTTGGCAGAATGGCAGACTTCTGCCCACAACACTAGCTATGAGCATGGCACGTGCATGCTCAATGGGAGTGCGGTTAAGTCTCTTTACAACTCCGTTCTGTTGAGGTGAGTCATGCACTGTGAATTCTCTGCTGATGCCATAATCCTTTAGGTGCAAATCAGCACTTAGGTACTCCCCACCTCTGTCTGAGTGAAGCATTTTGATGTGAAGTCCATCGTTTTGAGTGGTAAGCTTCACTTCATAGTGTTTGAATGCCTCCAAGGCCTCACTCTTGTGCTTTAGGAATGCCACTTGACTCTCCCTCAAATAATCATCAGTGAAGCTCATATAGTAGCTTGAATCCGTAAGGCTGACAGTTTGGAATGGCCCCCACAAGTCCATATGAACAACCTTGCCGTAGGCTTCGACCTGCCTAGTTGCCTCTTTGAGGAAGGGCTTACAGGACAACTTAGCTTTGATATATGCATTGCAGAATTCCATGCTGGTTATCATGTCAAGGGTGAGGCCTTCTACAAGCCTGTTAGCAATAGCATGCTTGACAGCAGCTTGTAATACATGGCCAAGGACTTTATGGAAATCATGAACAGTGCATTTCTCCCTCATGATGTTTGCATAATGGTTGATCTTGCTGGCAATGCTATACAGCCCCACAACTTGAGGAATCATAGTGATAACAGAATGTTTGAGAGATGGGATCAAGATTTTGCACATCCTGTCCTTGAACTTGTGGACTGCCATTCCCACAGTAGTGATATAATTTGTGGAGATTAGTGTGAAGGCCATGGTGGGTGCATATAAGGTATCCTTCAACATTACTAATGTTTTCTTCTTGCCATTTGGCAGTTCCAGCTTCACATCCCCTCGGCCAATGGCACTTAGGGTAGATCTGTCAGCAGTATGGACATCCTGGGGGTCTATAGCCTCATAATTGAGGAATTTTGACCAATCCAGGCAAACATGTGATGTTGTTCCAGAATCAACTATTGCCCCTTGATGTAACTGGTACTTTGAGCTGCTCCACAATACTGCAGAGGTTGGAAGTTGCAAAAGCATAATTGTCAGGGGCATTGGGAGACTTGGCGGCTGTGTTTGTCATATGCTTTTGGGTGTGTCCTCCTCTCCTCTGCCTTTGGTTCAGTTTCTGACCTTCCTTTCCCCCTCCAGGTCTCCAGCAGTCACTCTTGTAGTGGCCTTTACTGTTACAATTGAAGCATATCACCCCTAGGTCAGAGTGAGTGGCTCTGTTGCTTAGAGCTTTTGCCTTTCTGTAAATGACCTTGGGCACTTAGGGCTGAGTTTCCTCCTTTCTTCAAGGTATGTCTATCCATGAGGAGTCTATGCTTGTACTCTTTGGATATGATATTGACTAGCTCATAGGGGCTGAGAGGCTTCAATGTGATCTTCACTGCAACACTTATCAATGAAAGAAGTGGACGATAAGATTCAGGGAGGGATGTCAATATGATGGTGTAAAAGTCTTGATCTTCTATGGCAGCACCCATGCCTGTCAGAAATTCGCAGAGCCATAGCATTTTGCCGAAATGGACCTTCACATCTCCATTCTCCTTGCACCTTGTCTCTTGCAACTAGCTCAGTTTACCCTCATGGATAATGCAAATCTCACTTCACATCAGTGAAGCACTCTCCAGCTTTTGGACATGGAGGAGCATCCAATCCATTATAGTGCTGAAGATTTGCTGTTTAACCAGTGAGTCTTTCTGGACAAACTCATTTATTTTCTTATTGTTAGCTTTGATCTCTGACTCCATAGGCATAGTGCCATCTGGCTTGATGAGCTGACTTGTTTTCTCATCCACAAGAAAAGATACAGGCTTCATTGCATGACCATTAGCATAATACATGAATCCTCTTGCACCAATTGCAGTTAATGTTCGTTCCTTATAAGTAATCCAGTTTGATCCATCTTCAGTGAGCTTCAGAACATTAAAGAGAGCAGAGTTGGAGGAAGGGAGCATGTTTTCCATATTGGCTGTGTCAGGGCTCATAACCTGTCGAGATGACAGGTGAGCACATGCAATGAGAAGGAGCTGTAAGGAGAATATATATCTCAGTCTCAGTAAAGGACTCTATATGTACATGAGTAGGTACCTGTAAGGAGAATATATCTAATGGACATTGTTAGCTCATAATCAAAGGGAAGGAAAACTATAATGCTCACATCTCAGTCTTGGTAAAGGACTGAGATGCTCATATGGTAGGGGACATTCTTTTAACATATGAGTAGAATAGGAATAAATAAATATATCAGTCTGAAACATAGCAGGAAAGATAATTGGCTGAATAACAGTTGTACCTGTCCAACATCATCCTTCCATCTGACTTTGACAGTGTGTTCACCCCTAGGTATCTACTGCTACCACCCATCACTCTCCCCAGAGACCTATCAAAGCTCCTTGTTGATGCAGACCTGTCTGTCCAACCACCCAACTACTCCATCCCCAGCCAACAATCAGCTGATGGAGAATTGGATGACAAAATGGAGACTTAGAACTGGGGCAAGGAACTCATCTACTACAGTGATGCCTGGTACAACTAACTCCTGCTTTATCCACTCCCACTTCCACAAACCTCTCTCAACCTCACCCTTACTCCTCCACCCTAACCCCCACAGCCTCAGCTCTCTGTCCTCACTGCCTAACCTGCAACTGCCTTTGCCTATGGGTGCCAGCAACTTCTTGCTCCAGACTCGGCCTTTTGGGGACTCCCATTAGTGTTTTGGAAGGAGACTTGGACTGGATCATTGCAGTTGTCAGCTACTCTCACACAGTAAGCACATGAGAGATGTATGGCTCAGGCCTTCTAGTGTTTTATGTGTTTTGTGATGCCTGCAGAATCCCAGAGGAACAACATTGCCCAGCTTCATCTGTCCTACTTCTTGCTTTCATTGCAATATGCGCTGGAGTATACTCAGGAAAAACTCTAGCAAACTACTTCTACACAATCTGTGCCTGGCACCTACTCTATGGTCAACCATGGCTCATGCACCAAGCCAAGATTACACTGGCCTTAGAAGGAGCTAAATGTCTCGCACTGCCTGCCTCAAAACTGCCTAAATGAGCTGCCTTCACTGTAGACACTCACAAGCATGTTTTGGTCGAAAGCATTGCAGGCTTTGCCCAAACACTTGTTACATTATCCAGCATAGTCCTTTTCTCTTTGTTTGTTCATGTTACTGTCATGTCTATTATTGGTCACAATATCATTATTTTGTCTACCTTAATCTCACACTTTGAGCTGGGAACATAAGTGGTACTCAGGATAAATTTTGAAGCTTGGTTAAAACATCTTGAAAGCTCAGCTACTCTAACACAACACAGCAATGTGATACTCTGCAATTGAAAGTCAGTTCAGCATCACATGTCGGAGTTTAGAAACACATGCCTGCTGTTCATCAATGTGCTTGCCAGTCTGCACGACTTCAAGCCAACACCCGTCTGCGCTTGAGGGGAATAGACCCTCCCTCCATCCACCTCAACTTTTCAATCTGTCCCAAGTGATCCTGGACCCAGGCTCACAGTTCAATGGGGGAAAGAAGACACTCTTACCAATATCCTTGTTGATCACATAACATCTCACCCAGCCAATAGTTGCATTCTGTTCTATTCCAAGGGCAAAAAAATATCCTTTACTGACAGTGAACAGGCATCAGGCAAGGACAAGAGCGACATCTATGCTGTCCTTGCCAAGCTCATATTAGCCAATCATGTCAAATATGGCACTGGATACCATCAGAACCCAAAGAAATTTTGTGACTCGGTCACAAACTACATTGTTGGGTATGTAGTCTCCTATTTATACTTACATATGTGTGCTGATGAACACCTAAAATCTCAGTCTCAAAACTAGGTACAAAAAACTCAAGGCTAAATTAGGTGCCACTGGAGCAGGTGTACTACCTGGTGATATTGCATGGGTCCTTTGTCACTGATTTTTTATCTTCATCTGACTGTATTATGTAGTTGAAATATGCGCTGAATGGAAATGGTTCGTGGACCTCGATGCAATCTGGCATTTAAACCCTGTATTTGCAGTGACATCACACTCATTAAGAGGTGTTGATCACACTGGTCAGATGTACTCACTTGTGCAACCATCATGTGGTACAGCTGCTGGTAGGACCTCAAGGTATACACAAGGTGCCACTCATGTTCACCCTCAGCCTCAGCCTTCCTGCGGCACAAGCGCTCAGTCCTTCTGTGGCAATCATCTGATTGACCTGCATCTTCTCCAATCTTCACCTGCTCTCTCTGATCCTCCTTCACCCACTTTCCCTGATATTCCTACTGCTCCCTCTCTGCCCAATAATTTTCCTGATCCTTCTGCTGCTCACCATGCCCCCCCTCCTCTTTATGACCCTCTGCAGGCCCACCTTTGTGAGCCCCTTCAGTGACAAATTCCGTATTATACGGGCCACCTGACCTACATAATATCCCGTACAAGACGGGCCAGCGGACCATGGGCCCATGTTGTGTATATCCTCGATGATGACGGATGGGC